>JAOVVF010000044.1:14441405-14456330 GCA_028565595.1 Duopalatinus emarginatus
TATATATTGATTCTTCTGTGCGAAAGTGTAGCCATGTTTAACTACTCTTATTTTCCAATGCATAGCTTTTATATGTGCAGCTAACAGTGTATGAATCATACGTTCAACGTTCAACTGAACATGGAAACCTAAAGAACATACTACGGCGAAACTTTCTTTGTATTGTATCCAGACACCACCATTACAGTTCCCATTAACAGTAAAAGTTGTTTCAGAAAACAGAAAGCACTGTTAAGACATGTTAATTTGATTAGAAAAAGTTTTACTTACATGAGACTACAAATTAAACACAATCCACACAGGCTGCAATGCAACAGAGTAAAAAAACTGCACAACAAGTAACAGAAAATAAAGAGCATAATCTTCTGCAGAGTCCACATGACGATAATACCAGCGTGATGTCACCTAAAAGTCACTCAGACTGCTCTATTTCTGGTATATTTCACTTCTCTAATCTCACCTTCAAAATGCTTAACCTTAACAGCTAGACAACCTGTTCCCTAAACCTACAGTCGAATATGATTACAAAGGTAACACAGGAATGCCTTATTGATTCTACATTCCAGTAGCAAACACTGGATTTCATCTATCAAGCTGGATATAACAGATTTATTCAAATAGGTGGGTTTACACAAGAAAGTAAAAATCATTTCTGAAAAATTTAAATATATCCTACTTGAATTCCTCGACGTTTGTAAAGAAGATTGATGTAAAACAGGACTTGTTTATCTTTAAAACATGTATTTTAAATAGATTTTTACTATTAACTTGTAAATTCATTTATAGCATTTAGAAGACGCCACTATCCAGAGTAACACACATCATACATCCTCATGCTAGGTCTCAGGACAGGGACTAAGAATACCATTAAGAAACTTTTGTACAATTAAGTTTTTACTACTGGTATTAATTACAGAATATAAGAAAATAAAGACAGGACGCCAACACAAACACATACATTAAGAAAAATAACACCAATAACTCAAATCTAACAACAGAAATCGTGCTGTATAAATGATGTAAGGGCCCGTCTATCACCACACAGCCATAAACATACCTTGGTTGATTTGCACAAGTCACATTCTTGAGAGAAAGTATGTATAAATACCTAAATGATTGTTTTTGAGAAAGGAATATAACTTATAAATCGGTTCATTTAACAATACCAGAACATAGGCTAAGACACAAAATCTATTTAAAATAGCTGCTTTCCTGTGTGAGACGTTTCACTATGTACAATGTCTATCTGTTTTTACCCCTCTGTTTCGCAGCTATCTAACACATAGCTAGATTTTGAACTTAACACTGCTAAATGATTTTTACTGGCACTAAAGTGCAAAATAATTTCCACCTCAGTCTTGCTGCTATTTCTTTCACTGTTGAGCTGTCTTGTATTCCATCACTCTGTGTGTGTGTGCGAGACCTTTTACAGAGAATTGTGGCCTTACTAAATATAAATCAGCCGTGTTAGGAACATGCTTAGCACTTTACAGGTTATCAACACATAGTAGATATCTGATATCATACTACTTGTGTGTTCTCATATAGTGTAAGTGTAATTAAAGCTAAATAAACAACATGTAATATTGTTTAAAGTTAATACCTACTGAACAGTCACCTGTTTATGCTAAGCAACATTAGTGTATGATGGAAGACACTTTCTTTATGTGTTCGACTGGCGAATTGCCACAGAATTGTGATCATTAGTTTAACTACATTTTCCAGTAGCTTAACTGTAGCGTCGCTAATTTCTGAATCAAATAATTTTTCTGTAGTTACTTTTTGATTAAGCAGCGACGTAGCGTCCACAAAAACTACAATTTCCAGGACATGTCTGCAGTATACTTTTGAAGCAATCAGCCAGAAATAAAGCATGTTTATGCGCAAGCGTCTACTCTGCTTGTGTAAATATCAAAACACGCACACACGCACAGCACAAGAGGATGGAGGAAGAGACAAAAGACGAGCGAGACGAGCAGGTCCATCTGCAAAAATATATATCAATTGTTGAATCGTCAAAGAAAAAATATGCGTTCAAATGTGTGACGTCTAAGACATCTAACACCAACCTAAGAACCCACATTCAGGTGACGCGTTCATTTCGCTACTGCAGTAGGCTATAATGAAATGTGTGCGTGTGCAGAATAATACCCCACAGTTCGACTTAAAGTCTAAGAAATGAGTGAAAACCAGGGAATAACGTCATGTAAAGGATGTTAACTCATGCTGACTAGCAGAAGGCAAACTAGTCTACAAAAAGTGGCGGTACTGTCTAAGTTTATCAAAATGTTATTTAATATTATATATTAATATTAGTGCATAATATTATATGTACTTTTTATCATTGTGACATTAGATTAGCATATGCATATGTGTTTTATCAATAGGCTCCAGTTATTAAGAGTCTATTCAGAGTGATGTTCAAGGTCCTAGTTCAGGGGTCTCCAAACTTTGTTTTCTCTGAGAGCTACTTTGACAAAATCAACTACTTCTGAGTAGTTAAGCTACTTGTCATATTTATGTAACTTAGCTTGCTACATTTCTATGGATGGCAGCTTTTGAGTAGTGAAGCTTAATTTACTGTTGAATAACTAATAGCTTAGCTCACTACATTTTACAAGTAGCTTGCCCAACACTGTTTTTTTTTCAGGTGAGGACTTTTGAGCATGCACAATACATTTTAAAACTTAATATTAAAAAGCATTTTAAAAAGGACCAAATTTTGTTGATTTTGGACCAAATTGTGATGGCTAAAGGAAAGTCAGTCCAGAGTCTCATTCCTCTATAAAAAAAAAAACTCAAGAAAGTTTATGGGTCAATTTTGACCCCTCTGTATCCGAGTACACATTTGTACAGAATAGGTGCACAAGTGTCGCTAAAGGGTGTGGACCACTTGCTACCTGACTGAGGTCAAGAAAGTTGCATAACTTCTCAGTCTCTGGATATACACTCTCCAATTACTATGGAATACAGTTTAGTAAATCACAAAAAACAGGTCATTAATTAAGGTGTCCTTCAAGATGAATTTTATGTTCATCATGAAACCTTTGTGAAACATTTGTTATGAAACCGTTGTGAAAAGTTTGTTACGAAAGGTTGGTTAGGAAACTGTCACTTTTTTTTTACAGCAAAAAGAAAGAGAGTGAAAGTATACTGTGAGAATGTACACTTATTTTAAGACTTAACCTTAACTAAATATATTTGCATGTTTATTTATATTTGAATAATGTGTTAAATTGCAAACATTGTTCAGGACATTTCGGCCACTTATCCAACAAATTGGAAAAAGTTTATTCTGAAGCCTGTACATGCAGGTCTTAGGCACATGCAAAAAAAATTGCAAATTAAACTTGAATATATATGAAATATCTTAAATCTTCTGATTTATTTATCCCTTTATTGCATAAATGCAATATTTTGAAAAGTTGGCATGTAGAAGGCATTTCTCCTTTTCTATATTGGCTTGACATTTGACCAAGTGTCTGAAAGCTGTAGGCGTGTTTTTGTGTGGGGTGAGTCGTGTGTCACCGTCACCTCACTGGTGGTACTAAGACCTCTGACTTATGCCATGCAAATGGACATTCAAGTTAATGTCTTATTTCTTTTATTTATGTATCTATCTGTGCTGTCTTTAAACAAACACACAAAGTACATTTTGTGGAGCAGATTCATTAAATGTCATTTCCACATAGCACTTCTTCACTTTCAGCCAGCTGACATTTCCACTGATGTATTCTGGGCCAAAACCATTCTGAGTATTCTATGCATGGGCTGTTCCCCACACCCCCATCCCCCTCTACTTCATCTTGCTCACCATTTGGCCCGGGGTTATCATATTTATATGCAACTTCTCTCTCTGACCATGGCCAATCAAACTTGCTACCATTTATAATAGCTGGCATCAGAAGTAACAAAAGTCTGAAATCACTTTTATAAAAAGTAACCAATAAATGTGAATGTTATGAAAATTATGAATGTTAGATTAAAAAATAAAATTATATGACAAAATTTCTAAAAGGAACTATGTTTTAAACTTACATCTTTACTTCTATTAGTGTTATTCTTCACGTTTCTCCATAGTTTTGTGGTATGACTAATAAATGCTTTAAAAGACAGACCTGATTGTAAATGAATGCTGCTCACATTTTACAAAAATCATCACTGATTTCATCATATTATCTTTACATTTATTACAATAAATGGCATATTAATTTACCTGCATTATGATTCAGTTGGATTTTCCTTCAGATGCATTTGTATCAATTTTTAACATCTCATATAAAGCACTTTAGTTTGTATTATCGGTGCACATTTTATTTATCAGGACAGGTTACAACAGCCATGCAGATATTTGCAGGATAATTGTTACGTTCTATGAAATCGTATGCGGAAATAGAGAAGCATAAATAGCTCATTTTCTGACAGGGGTTCAACCTTCTAATCTAACAGAATTATTCATCAGAGTTATCTTGAGGTAATAAGGATATTTTAATCTCTTATAGCATACCTTTAACCATGAAGCGTATCAGACACTGGCTAGATAACATAGATAGGCCTAACGTTCATGATAAACTAATCTTTATGTTTTGATATCATTTGACTGGTTTGGGAGCTAGTATATAAAACTCTGTGAATGCAAAACAAGCCTTTTACTGAAATATGAGTTGTGACAAATGAAACGTCATTTACTATCAGTTTAAACTGCTCTCATAAATGTTTCTCATATTTTTTTAACCAAGACTTGCTGCTGTATAATGAGTTTTTAGTCCTCGCTTTCAGACAAGTATCACAGTAGTGGTCACACTGAGATTTTAACCAAAACTGCTGACACTGTCAGAACTTTTCCATCAGCTGTCTTTGGTCTCAAAGGCACCAAAGGAACATGTCATTCTTAGTAACTTGCTGTGGTATAAGAAGAATAATACACTATGGAAAAGGCTGTTATAGGAAAATCTTTAGAAAAACTTTAGAGTGGTGATAGTGCATCACACCATGCCATCATCCTACACATTCTGAGGTGTTTTATTTCTTATATAATTGAGTTCTCACAGATATTAGCCTATTTGACTTGGGCAATGATTAATGCCTAGTAAGATTTACTGTCCTGAACGCTTTGTGAGTGGAAGGTTCAAGGATACAAAAACAAACCAAAAATAATGAACCTAATATTTTTATGAAGTTGTATTAGTTTCATAAATTAATTCTATTTTGGAAATGACAACATACTGTCATTGAAGTTAGATTTATAGGTTGAGTTTGTATAGTTATTAGCCTGTTTTACAGGTCCCTTTAATTGAATGGGTTTAATCCAAACCTCAGTGACTCAAAAGGCAAGCTGTCTATAAATAAGTCAACTTGAACCTAATGTGTTCTTGCAGTGAAAAGCTCAGGAATAAAAAAAAGCTCCATGGTTAGATGTACTGGTTAGGGAACTAGTCTCTCCCCCCCATGCCACCCACCACCACCAACACCTCTACCACCGCAGATAGGGGCTGCCCCCTGGGCAAGTGTGTTCGCTGCCCTTTTGTGTGTGTTTCACTGCACGGGTGGGTTGTACGTAGAGGTGAAATCACTTTACTCACTTACTACATACATTTGAATAATATTCATGAACTAGGCTAAATGCAAACAGTGTAAAACCTATTGATCTACATGATTGCCTGAATGGGCAGGATACCTGGGGGAGTATTCATGTTTTGATTGTTAGTGTTACTGAGGTAAACACGTGTGTCCTAAAGTATTTTAACAGTCAGTTAATTCTCCTATGTGTCACTGGCTAGGAAAAACAGTGTCAAGATATTTTGTCACTAATCCAGGTTCCTTAAGCACTAGATAGCAGAGTGCACTGTAGGGCACTCCTTAGAAACAGATATCCATTTCCCTTCATATGAACAGCCTGCAGGCTGTATGAATTATTTATATTCAAATAAAAGTACAGGTAAGGACAAAAACAAACCTTATGTAGATAAGATGAAATACTGACTTTTCATAGCTAACACATGTTAGATAGATAACCCAGACTTACCCAAAGCTCATAACAAAACTTTTGTTTCGCAGCTTAGATACGCACTATTCTAGCTATCACCAGAAAATGTAACTTTTTACACAAAAACAAAACCAACACGTATTATTGAGGTGTTTTTTTTTAATGCGACAAGTAAAAGTTTAATGGAGACTGGAGACTGTTGGGTCAGTTTGTTTCAACAGTTCCGCTACTAACTAGCCTGCTAGCTTAAAAAAAGACACCCATAATCGACCTAAGTGCTAAATGTTTACTTTGTTGTCGAGAAAACTGTCGGAAATAGTTTCCGACAAACTATTTAAGAGTAAGCTGATGTGAATTAACCGACCACAGAGACTAAAGTGTAAAACAACCTGTCGTTACCATGTAGCTGAAAGCTAATCTATAAACATAAGAAGCGAGGCTTAGCTTTCCCTAACTACCACTCAGGACCAGTACAGCTCTGTAAATCATACACACTAACTGTTAGGGTTGAAGAGTTTTCTAGCAGTGTGGCTTGGTAAACTAGTCGGTGGTTTATTTCAGCAGTGAGAGTTGTTAGACTGGTAATCCTGAGCCGTATGAAATAAACATTAAAGCTAGCAAATTCAAAACTCACCCAGCGCAGTAACCGCGTTTAACCCAAGGGGCAGAAGCGCAGGCACCGGTTCCTCTTACACGTATATTAACACAGACAAACAAACTAAATCCAACTCCGATCTCGTAAATAATCCGTAAAAGTTTGATCTCTTCTCAACTTCTCCACCGCTTTCGGTGCAGCTAGAGTCCAATGTGGTCAACAACAATATGGCTGAGTGCAGTGAAAAGAAGGGAAAGAGCGACACACACTCGGAGTGTTAGAGTGTGAACTGCTACTGATATACACACTGATTCTAACCTGAGTCTGGACACAACTTCTTCACTATACTACTTCCTGAAAGAAAATAAAGCTTACAATGGCTTTCTTTTCATACTATAGGCCTTTGCTTTCATAACTCTTTTGTTTCTGGTAACAGTTTTATTCACCATAGGTGACTTTAACTTTACTACAGCCACAAGGACAGGTTAAAGTGTAGTCTAACCTTCTTGTAAGGAAATGTTAAGGTCAGATAGATTGCTCCTCTTAATATTTCAGATTTATTATACCTCAGAGTTATAGGGGTCATGTTAATATTTAGCAATGTATAACCCAGGTTTAGATATGATACAGTGTCTTTGATAAGCGTTCACTCCTTTGACATCTAATTGGTTAGGTTATAACCTGATCCTGTGGGATTATATCTGTACAAAATATAGCCCATCATGTTGCAGAGACTTGTGATGGCAACTAGTTCAACAACATTTGTTTCACATCCATTTGGAAGTAAATAGTAATAATAATAATAATACTTAAAAAAATAAATAAAAATAATAATAATAATAATAATAATTATTATTATTATTATTATTATTATTATTATTATTTGGTAAGTAACTTTGCAAAACATAGAATTCCCAACCTCGTACAATGGACTCCTTTATGTTACTTCATAATATAAAATTCCAATAAATTTTTTTAAAGTTTCGAGTTGTAACCCCACAAAATGTGGTAAAGTTTGAGGACTTAAATGAGGCATAATGACATCAAGATCTACCAGTGCCCCAATTTCCTCTTTTGTTATATACTGAAGTTTATATTTCTTGTTATACTCTTTTATTGGCGCTGCTGTTAAAAAAAAAAGTACACACTAAAGGCAATCTTACATTCTGACAATCTGACAAGTCCTCAAAGAAGTTATGACTTGCAATGTTAAAATGATTTTGTCCTTGATAAGGAAATCTATGCTAGCCAGGAAATTTAACACAGCTGAATGTCTCATTTAGATGAAGAATTTAAGACAGAAGTCGGGCATGGCCAACAGAAATATGTCTCATCCAGAAGAAGTCATTCAGTACACCCTGGTTCATATATTAATCACTGAAACATGGCTGTACACTGGGATGCAAATGACTTGGATTTGTTTTGATTTGATTTGGGTACTAGGTGTCTGCTGTAGATGCCTGATACAGCTTTCTGTTATTCAAAATAAAGGATTTCACAATAACTGATCCATCAGCACAAAAATATTTTCTAAACAGCATTTTGGTTTACTGCTCATGATTGACTTTGTTTTATTATATGGACTGGTATTTAATCTCATTAATGTAATTTCACAAGAAACAGATACCTTTAGCCACGAAGCATGTCAGAAGTTGGCTAGATAACATGTTTGTAATGAACAAATCTTTCTGTTATGAGACTGTTTGACTGGTTTGGGTGCTATTAGATAAATCTAAAAAGCAACAAAAAGAATTGAAATTCCAGCTGTGTCCAGTTGTGACATTAAGTTGAAATTGCTCTCATAATATTGGTGATATTTCTTATTTCCTCCAAAAGTTTATTCGTCTAGTCAACATGCTATGCATTTCCTTGCAAGCAATTACACACTTAATGCTCAAACAGCTGCATTGATATAACTTAGCTCAGGACTGACCTTGGAGAATTAGCTAGTTGAGCTTCTGCTTGGTTGCTTTTACAATGGCAATGACTATGTGTAGAATATAAATGTATATTTTTCAGTTTTGGAGAACAAATGACAACATAAAACTCTGAGTATGGTTGAGGTTCAGTCATATAATTTTCTATTTCTCCATTGTTACTTCCTATCTGTTATTCTGTAACTGTATAGCATGCCATGCACCATGGTTATAGTACAGTACAATCACATAATGGGGTGGAAGTTGTGAAAAGGGTGTTTTTAGTTAGCATATTAATGCATCTTCTAAAATGCCAATTTCAAAGTTTTTGCTTGGTGCAAGATCATTAAAAGAACACTTAGAGTCAATATATAAAGTCCACACACTTGTAATGTAAGAAAATTAAACTAAGATAAATCATGGCAGAACTTTTCCTCTTATCAATGTGAAATTACAACATATACAATCAGAAACAATTTAGGGAGCAAATATGAGACTAAACTCGCAATAACCAGTGTAATTGTGAACACCCTAATCTAATAACCTGTTAAAACGCGTTTTGATTTTATCACACTCAGACTTTGTGTGAAAGTCTGTCACCAAGCCTGTCTCCACTTATTGAGGATGGTCCCCAGGTACATCTAATGTCATGAATTTTTTTTTTCAATTGATATCTTTTGAAAAACGAGATACCATTCATCCACCGTAAGCTTTTTGTGGACCATGGCTTCTGCAGTCAGATGAAACCAAAAAGATCTTAGAGCAACGGCTTGTTTTAATAGGGTTATTCAAAACCATTTCAATAATGGTGGCTGTACATATTACATATGTAACTGCATAATTACATAATTACATTGAGCATGGGATTAAACGTGATTGCTTTAACCTAACAACACAGCTACATCCCGAATTTTTAAAAGCCAGTACACTTTAATGAAACCAGGATATTGTAATATTTTACCCTATTTTTCTCTAAACGGTTTCTAATTGCTTTCACTTAATTTGTATATGTTGCAATTTTTTACAATAAGGGTTAAAATGCTCTGAAATGATTTGAAAATCTAAAAAATTATTTATATGATATTATGATCTATGGAAGCAGAGATCTTAGAGGAAACCCTTAGGAAAAAGGGGAGAGCATGCACAGAATCTCCACACAGACAGAAACCCAAACACAGGATGGATCCTGAATCTGTGCAGGATAACAAATGAGGAATATTCTTGCACCAGTGTATGCTGTTTTTCACACACACACACACACGCACATACACACACACGCACACACACACACGCGCGTCAGACGGACATGACGTGCCAAAGCGATTTAAGAGCGCACCCAGTCGCTGCATTCAGAGCTGTGGGTTATCTATTCATGTTTTTCCAGAAGACATTTGTGGATTTAACTCGTGATCTGGATCCTATAAAGGCTATAATGGCTATAAAGGCTATCAATCTCGGAAAAGCATGGAGAAAGTTTCTTTTTGGAAATCTATAATAATGTGTGGAGGAGAAAACACCAGATGCGCGTGGTTTTACGCACTCCACTGTTGTTTTTCCGGCTTATGTTTATGAAATAGCGTCTGTTTTTTCTCCTCGTCGATCATTTTTAAGTAGCCTGGTTCTTCAGTCTAGACTCAGATATGCTGTATTGTTCGTGTTTCAGCTGCCTACCTCTGGTTTTAGACTGACAGGAGCTTTACGCACAGGCGGTGCGCAGCAGTGATGCTGGAGGATCCGTCCACCTGCAGCATGTGCTGCTGCACTACGTTCTACAAAATAGTGATGGTCGTCTTCATGATATTGCTCATGTTTGCAATATGGTTTGGGAACTTTGTAACTTTGGCGGTGGTGCTCGGAACTAAACATTTCCACACACCTCAGGGTTATCTGAAAGCCTCTCTGGCGGTGGCGGACCTGGCCGTAGGGGTTTTTGTGGTTCCTCTGTCCGTGTACGCAGAGATCAGTCTCCTGTTGACAGACCCAGCACCGGGCTGGACAGTGCGCGATTCACAGCACACCCCTTTCCACCCGTGCACTTTTACCGGCCCTGTGTTTGCAGGCTGCACGCTGGTTTCCATCACCACTGTTTTTCTGCTCACTATTGAGCGCAGCATTGCTGTTTTAAAACCTTTGCACAAAGACGCAGTTATTACAAGAAGACGGACGAGCGTGCTGATTGTCTTTTCTTGGACCGGTAGCTTTTTCTTGGCTCTCTCCCCTCTGATTTTTAGCAAACACATGTCCTGGGAGTATAACGCGTGCAGCAGGATGTGCATCTACGCATTAGGGGCAAATGACTTTTCACCCCAGGCATGGCATATTCTCTTACTTTTCCCAGCGTTTGATTTTACTCTCCTCCTAGGAACTGTTGTGACAAACATCATCTCCTTCACCACGATCCGCCGTCATTCAAACAAGAGAAGGCGTCTGGCGCAGGCAGGCTGCCAGAGTACATCAGGACCAAGTTTCTCCGACATTAAAGCTGCAAAAACAATCGGCGCTCTCACACTGGTCTTCACCGCCTCCTTTACCCCAGTGGCGGTGTTTGTAGTAGGAAATGTGACTGGAAATAAATGGTGCAGTTTCTCGTTTTTTGCTTTTTGGATACTGGCCGCAAGCAGTTGCTGGAATGTCATCATCTACAGTGTGAGGGACCAAAAGTTCAGACAAAGAGCACGCCAGCTCCTGGTTTTCTCCAAAACTACAACCTCACCTTAAAACCTGAACTATTCTTATTATGCTGCCTTCTGCACACACTTCACAGTCATCAGCCCATGTCGAATAGTGAGAAAAGTTGCGGTATCACTGTTAAAATGAGAAGATCCTTGAGGAACTTTTGAAGGTTCCTTAGTTTGAAACTGTGGAGGAACCTCTTAAGGTGCTTTCAGGAACCTTCTCAATTATACCTCCGTGGTTGGTGTGGTACTGTGGCTCCAATGTGTGGGAGATGGGTTTGATTCCCGGTCTGGGCAACAAGTCTGTGCTACACAAAAAGGGGCAAGACTCCTAACACTATTTTGGCCTATACCAGTATCCTTATAATTTGCTCTGGATAACAGCGTCTGCCAAATTTTGTAAATGTAAATTTCCAAATAAAGATCCCAAAAGTTCTTCCAGGCACCTCTGTGAGCATTGAGGAAGATTTGAGTTCTTGGAGGAGCCCCTAGGTTCTTGGAGTAACCTATGAGGTTCTTCAAGGAAGTACAAATTTTTACAGCGTAGGCGATATTGATATTGAGGTGGAATTGTTGTGAGCATCATGACTCATCTGTTGGCTGATGAACATTTCACTAGAGGAGCTGATGAATCATGGCATCCAACAGCCAACAAAACCCACTGCTATAAAACAAGCAAGGACGGTCTTTACATTTAGGATCACCTCATGCTTGTCCGATTCAATATAATACCATTCACTTTTTGACTGTAACAACAGACAGCAGTGTTCCTAGCTTGGGATATGAGAACCAAGCTGACTCAACCTTTTATATATTATATACAATATGTGTACATTCTTCTGACTGATGTTGCTTTACTATATGAGGCCTACAGTCCACAGGCCTATAGTTTATTTATTGTAGTCTGTAAAGAAAACGATGGCTCTGAAAGACTCTGAATGTACTGATGACATTTCTCCGAACCTAACCTGAGGATTAGCTGAGGAATGTGTTCTTCTCAAGGGCAGCATGATAATGCATTCTCCCTGTGTGTATGTGGATTTTCAACCAGGTGCACTGGTTTCCTCCCACCTCCTGAAAAACACACATGGAAGTAGTAGGTGTGGGTGAGTAAGTGAATGGGTGTATATTTGTGTGTATGTGGTACCCTGTAAAGGATTGGTGCTTTGTCCAGGGGGTATTCCTGCCTTGCAGTACCTGACTGAGTCCTTCTCAATACTTACCCTTGCCCATTACAGTCAGAACTAGGGGAAGGCTGCTTAGTATAAGGCTTTGTGGGGGTCAGCACAGTAACTGTAAAACCCCATATTAAATAATAACAGGTAACAAATCAATATCATATATTGAGTTCCTTTTTCATGAAACTCACAAATAACGTTACAGAAACAAGTATCTGAATGCTACCATTGTCAGTCAGTAATTCTCTTATCCGCTTTGTCTGTCAGGTTAGTGGCTAGTCCAGAGCCCATCCGGAAACACTGGGCACATGGCAAGAATACCCCTAGACAGGGCACCAATCCATCACAGGATACCACACACACAGTCATTCACTCACACTTACACTTAGGGCAATTTAGCCCGGTGACATCCGTTTCAGACATGGGGAGAACACACCAAACTCCGCACAGACAGAGACCAGAGTGAGGATCAATCCCACAACCCCGGATCCCTGGAGCTTTGTAGCACACACACTACCTGCGGTGCCACCGTGCCACCCTGTTACTATTGTTAACATACCCTAAAACCTGGACCACTGAAACCGTATTTAAATAATCCCAGTGCTGTTTACTTTCCTAGAAATAATATATTAATATTAATATAGAAATCCTCAGTCAGTCAGTCATTAACTTATTCGCTTTTATGGGTCGCACTTTGTCTAGAGACCACCCTGAATCACTGGGCACAAGTCAGGAATTATAATAATTCTATTTTTTTATATTCTAAATTATATTTCTTATAATAGCAATTCAAAGGCTGACTGAGCACAAATGGATAATCTTACTTCTTGGCTTTTTTGTATATCCATTATGCTCTTGATTGAGCTAAGGACATATAAAGTATTTTTGCTTTAGCTTAGAGCAGATGGTTATGAGGTATAATCAGCTCCTTTACATTGTGACGAAGTATTATTTTAGGCCTAGTATAAGATATTTAAGAGTAGAAAACAAAACAGCCTTCGAATGAAGTGGAAACAGTGAAAAAGACAATGTTATTGATGTTGAATTGAGAGTCAGGCAAAGCTCAGTGTGTGAAAACCATAAAGGTAAAAATAAATGCGAGGAACACAGCACAGGTACACAATCAGCTTAGGAACCCTTACTGGCACTTCATTAGCTTTTGCTGACCTGTGCAAAAAAAACAGTGTGTGTACAGGGTAGCAAGCTCTATTTAGAGTGTACAATGCATCAAGGCTATTATTTTCACATGAAGCTGCAAAGAGCTATGACTACAGACCTGCTAGACTTTGAGTTGTTGTGGCACGTACAATCAGGCATTTCACACACATGTGTGCACATGCATATGCTCTATCTCTCTCTCTCTCTCTCTCTCTCTCTCTCTCTCTCTCTCTGTCTGTCTCTTTTGGAATAAAGTTCATCATCATTTGGCTTCTCATAATAAATATAAATGTTCAGTCAAGTCTGCTAAGATATAACAAGAGGATTTAATTGCACTTTAGTGTAAGAGAAAGCTTACCTCTCATTGAATGATTGTTCTTTCAAAATCCAGATGTCTTTATTTTCTCTGAATTGTATCCTTTAGAAATATAATTACATGCCTCAGTGCTGTGCTGATTGTAACTGTTTAAAGCGAACCCTATCATTTCATCCTGGCACATTCCAGTACAAAGAGAGTTGGCCCAAAGCTGTCAGACTTTAATTATGGGATTTTTTTCTCTCTTTAATATTTTGTTATGTGTGTATGTGTGTGTGCAAATGATGCTAATATATTCATGTGTCCTAGTAAATCACAATGACTGTACATTAGACTAGACTGTACATAGACTATGTTGGTAAGCAGTAATTTTATATGAATACTATACTGAATGTCAGTAAAGTCTTACAAAATCTATTAAATATATCTGTTTCTCTACACACCTCACATCACATTAGACACCTTGAATAAAACATATCTGTCATGTACATGTAGAGCTCATGTACCACATTCCTAATATGGCATAGCAAATAAACTACTCTGGCCCAGTGTGTGTTCCTGAGTATATTTATCCAAAATGCCTCTGAGCTATTTGCATATTAATTTGTATAATTACTGCGATCTTTAATGGCATCCAACATTTCTTCTGTAATAAATTAGAGTTGACATTTGTCTTGTGTCATCTCTGCTAAAGAGAGCAATTCAGCAGCTTTATTTTACTCAGCAGTCTTTTAGGTTTTCTCGACTTGTCCTACTTCCTGACAAATGATATATGATTGATATGTGTTGGTTTATATAGGTTGTGTGGTTTATATTATCAAGACTCGTCTTAAATACATTTAGTATGTGTAGACATTTTTTAGAGACAAACATCCATCATTTATTGGCTACATAATCCTGTTGGCTAGAGAAAGCAGTACTAAAGAAGCATTTTGCAAATCTTAGATGGCTGATTATATTTTGTGTAGGTGTTAATTTGATTTTTCACCAAGCTGTTCTGATTACACAGAACGCTGGGTCCGGTTTCCGGTTTTCGAATTGCTGCCGCGAGTTGTGTTGAGTGTATCGGCGTGTTATTCTACCGTTTTCTTTCATCCATTT
>JAOVVF010000044.1:14477571-14496676 GCA_028565595.1 Duopalatinus emarginatus
CTATAGTGTCCACTGATGATGTCTATAGTGTCCAGTGATAACTATAGTGTCCACTGATGGTGTCTATAGTGTCCAGTAATAACTATAGTGTCCACTGATGGTGTCTGTAGTGTCCAGTGATAACAATAGTGTGCACTGATGTTGTCTATAGTGCGTTTCTTACCTTACAAGATCAATACAGTATTGTTCATCATGTTGTGATGTTGAACGTGATGCTGCTCTCAAGCCCATGTCCTCTGTCCGTGTCTGTGGACGTACATAATGTGTAAATATTTTACTACCAAATAAACTCCTCGTGTTTAAAAGTCCACATTTAATTCTGACACCTGGTGCCATGTTAATACACACGCCAGCAGACATGCTAGTCCCCTTCACATTTAACCTAGTGCATCCCGATTTCAGGTCCCCGAAATTACACCTCAGTTCTGTTCGTTCCGCCTCTTAGAAACTGTTCAGAAAATTTATTTCGTGACATAATTTAATGTAGCTTACAACACATTCTTATTACAGAGTGATGTGATTTAAAAATACACACTCATATCTACACACTGATATCTGAAAGGGTTTGAATAGTCGTCGTTATAGAATAGCACATGATTAAAGTCACATGATAAGCTTCCCGGAAGTTATCAAGGACTTCCAGAGTCTCAAATATCTTGTATTTAAATACAAAGTGCACTAGATAGGCTAGGGTCTTCCATTGCTAATGTAGTGCACGCATATAGGGAGTAGGACGGTATTTGGTATTTAGAGTATAAGAAGTTGGAAATGACTCTGTACCGTTTTGTAATGAGGTTATTCAAGTACTCAGCACATGGCAACACTGTTAGAAAATTTAGCCTATATTTTGTTGATATGGGATACACTGTGGCTGACGGAGAGCCGAAATGTGCGGTAAGATACCTTTTATATAATAAGAGATTTAATAATAAATAAACCAGTGGAGTATGATAAGGGATTGAACATGGTCAGATAGTACCAAACTGTGTCTGCTAGGTCATTAGGTCTCAAGTTAATTAGGTCTCAGTACATTGGTTAGGAGTGTTGTTGAGAGTTTTGGTCACAGCACATGTCCACAATCTATCTGTGTGTTAATCTAGACTACAAACCACTGCAACATAAACTAAACACAACATTCTGGCTTTCCAGTAAGATCATGAGACAGAGTAAAGTGCAAGCAAAGTGATTGGTCAAATAAGCAGTGGAAGAATTACAGTGCTGTGACCACCACATAGCACTCATATCAGCTCAGGTAGCTGTCTGATTCATAACACCAAGATTAATGAAGTTCAGCCAAGTCCTCAGTTTGTGTAGAAGTATAAAAAAATTGTAGATCATGTAAAAGTTTTGAAACCTTTGTGTAACTGTGTAGCAATGTACTGATACACGTCTAATTTCTGCCTTGTACCTCTACACTCGTCAGGTCACAGGTTTATATTAACACAGTTGTGTGTATATATATATATTATATTGTGAGACGATGGTTGTTTACCATTAATTGAAGGGTGTCAGTGATAGGGCTGTAACTTCTGCACTTTGTAGTTTCTCTGTGTTAGCTTATTAACTAAAGAGGCAAAAAAGAGAAGCTACAGTGGGAACATGTCTTATAACTTCTGTAATGTAATCGATAACAGGAACTAACGTTTCACAATGTTAATAACACTCATCCTCAAATAGACATGTGACAGTGAACCATTTGCCTACTGTGCTTGCACACAGAGGGATGTGACCGCTTTATTTGACCTATCTGTGCAGTGAAACACACACACTAGTGAACACTAGGGGGCAGTGAACACACTTGACTGGAGCTGGGGGCAGCCCCAAACCATGGCGGATGTGGGTGGTTAAGTGCCTTGCTCAAGGACACGTCAGTCGTGTTAGGTCCGTTGCGGGGATTGAACCCGGAACCTTTCAGTCACATGTAATATAAAGCTGAAGGAAAATAGCACCTAATTTGTTTCCGTTATTTGTTCTCGTTAAATGTTGGTACCGTTTCCAACTTTATTATCCAGTTTCATGTTTGTCATATGTCCAGGTCTTTGTTGTGAGTCTCAGGTGGTAACCAGTTCTCTTTCCATTTTAAATGCACTTACCCATGTCAGAGCTTGTGGTGTCACATAATACTCAGTACTGATCCAATGCTTGTAGTAATGGAGCCGACTCTCAGCAAGCTTCTGTTGCCAATTTATAAAAACATCAGCGGTGTAATAGTGTTATGCTGAAAGACAGGCTGCTGCATCAGACAACATAACAACAGATTAGAGATCAGGTTATGAAATGATCTATAAGCAGGCAACAGTAAGCAGGTACATGTTAACATTGCTGTATTATCCACCTCTTCTACAGGCACTCTATGGATGATGACCTCTTGTTGCCATATGCTGATACTCATGGCCCATCTCATTCCCATCGCTATGTGAGGGACTGTCAGCCTCGCGTTTACGGAAACCTAACCCATGAAACGTGGCTGCCCAGTGCACACCCTGAAGCTCCTGTAGTAGAATCCAAGGCGTTTGTCTCAGCAATTGGCAAAAGCACTCCAGTGAAATGGGTGAGTGGCCACATCACAGTGGTTCATGACCCTCTGAGAGCAGTGTCCGTGCTGGAGCCTGGAGGCCCCGGAGGCTGTACAAACTTCCGTAGAGAGCTTGTGGAAAACACTGCTGAAACACAGAAGTGTCTGGTTGCCCAGAACGCTGGATATTTTGCCACTAAAGATGGACAGTGCATAGGGAACATTGTGAGCAATGGCAGACTGGTACAGAATAGTGGAGGAGTGCAGAACGCTCAGTTTGGCATCAGAAAGGATGGGACACTGGTGTTTGGGTAAGTTTATGCTGAAGAATCTCAGCTAAATGTTTCAGTAATTTAGGTATATTATATTAATAACTGTCAAACTAGTGTTCTGAGAAGCAATTCTGCTTCTTAAATATGAAACATTAATTAAGCAATAATAATCTTATATTAAGCAATAAAAGTTTAAAATATTTAGCCAGGTCACACCCTTGCTGCGAACCCTTAACTGGATTCTTGTAGCAGCCCGCATCAGATTTAAAACCCAACACTGGCCTACAAAGCCAAAAACAGTCCAGCTCCTCCATAGCGTTAAAGACAGATGCGTACCCAGAGCCTTTTTTGCTATGTACGGCCTGACTTTTTTGCGAATACGGACACTTCGTCATCCAAAACACATGGGAGGCAAACATCCAGACTCTTCTCTGTCCTGGCACCAGGGTGGTGAAATGAACTTCCCCTGGATGTCCACACACCTTAGTCACTTGCTGCAAGTACTGTTTCGACAGCACTTAATCGAGCAGTGACTGTTGTGTTTGAGTATTTACTGTTTTGTGCATAACTTAGGAAAACTTTAGGTTTTTAGATTTTGGTAAGTTTTATAATTGCTACTGTATGGCTAAATTCTAGCAGTGTTCTGGCATATATATTTTATGATAAAAGGAAAGGTGAAAGCAAGTGCTTTTTATTATTAGTAGTATTACTGTAGGCTCATTAGGACCAGAAATGCCAAATCTCACTCTTATTACAAATCTAATAGTGAAGGACAAACATAAACTTTGTACTACAAAAAATGTAATCTAATCAAGCACACAAGATCGATCACAACAGACTGCCTGCCCCGGCTCCTGCCTCAGCTGATCCAGCTGTTACTGTCCAGCTTACTGATCAGAGAAAACTCATGTAACCACTTTGAAGGCACAGTCAAGCAAAGACAACAAATCAGTCAGGAAAGGCCTGAGAATGCTGAGACCTGTAAACATCTGTCCCTTAAAAATAGCAGTGCTACAAAAACACAGAACTGTTGCGTAATAAATGGCTATTTACAAATAACAGTTTGTAGTGAGGAACTGGTCCAAGCTGGTTATTCATTTTTAGGTGCTGTGGAATTTTCCAGTGTGAGATAAAGGTGTTTGTCTTCTGGTGTATGTTACTCCAGTGTTATCTGGGTATTAAACAGTGAGATTTAAACAGGGAATCACTTAAAGAATATCTTCACCCTGAAAGACATAAAAATATATTTTTTAATATTTTAGTGTATTAAAATAATGTGCTTGGTGATTCCAGTGAGAAACTTAATTGCTGCTCTTTTAAAAGCTGAAATTCTGATCTACCATCTCATTTATCTTTTACTCTTGAACCGAAATGTTCATATACAAGCAAACAAACTAATTGTCCTTGCTGTTTCAGTACCTTCAGGACAATGTTTGCCTTTGTTTAATTATCCTTCCTCCTCTTTCTGCTGTTCCAATACTTTTGGAGGGGACTGTGTGTCTACCTTTGTGCACTCATTCCTCTTCTGCTGTTTCAATACAGGTCTGTTTGTCTATCTTTGTGTAATTATGTCTGTCTCTCTCTCTTTCTCTCTCTCGGCCATATGTCTTTTCTCCATGCTGGTAGTTATCTATCAGAGGAGGAGGTTTTGGACAGAGTAAATCCTTTTGTGCAGCTGGTCAGTGGGGTGGTGTGGCTACTCAGGTCTGGACAAGTTTACATCAACGAGAGCTTAAAGGCTGAGTGTGAAAAGTCTCAAGAGACCGGTACGTCAGTCCTTAACCCTAGTCTTGACTGGTTCAATAAATCCGAACAGTGGGAAGTCTATTTCTGAGAAGTATGTCACTAAACTCTGTTTATTCGTACGACTCTACTGACTGCATTTCAAATAAGGAGAATATCACACATGCTGTATGTTACAGGATCATTGCAGACGTTCGCTGATGTGATTTCAGCCCGGACGGCTGTGGGCCATGATGCCGAAGGCAGACTCATTCTATTCCACATAGATGGCCAGACACAAATACGAGGGTGAGAATAGACACGATAGAGTCTGCAGCAGATTTTGTACAGTTAAAACCCAAATACTGATGTACTCCAACACAAAGTGGAGTTTACTGATGCCTGAATAGGACGGAATTTGAAGACTCTCATTTCCAGATATGAGCACAGAAGTTATGAAAATGCTCTGAAGGTGTATGTATTCTCTTGTTAATGCTTCCTGTTTCCTTGTTTCTTATGAGAAAAATATTAAGAAAAGGAAACATACAAAAGTATTTTAATATATACATTACAAGTGTTGAATAGGAAAGGGCGGAAAGCACGTTTATGATTAATATACAAATTATATGCCACATTAATTTTAAGTGGCAAATAAATCCTGAGGCCATCTTTGCTGCTCCACACTTTCTGTGGCCTGCTCTTTCCTTCCTCGCCCTTATGTGTGTGCACACACCCGTTACTATCCTGTACACTATGATTCATTTAACCATGTTTAAACTGAAGGCATTATGGAACCTGTTAGACAGTATAATGCCTACAAAGTGTCTTAATACACCACACATGGGTGATGCTTGGGCAGGGCACCCAGGTATGTTCATCCCCTTTGGAAAAACGCTATCCATTATTGAAAAAGTGGAGCATTTTTTAATAATGGCTGTTTGAATCATGTGTTTGTGTTTGTGTGTGTGTGCATGCGTGTACGTGTGTGTGTGCCTAGTATGAACCTGTGGGAGGTGGCGGAGTTCTTGAAGGAGCAGGGGGTCATCAATGCAATTAACCTGGATGGAGGTGGATCATCCACTTATGTCCTTAATGGGACACTGGCAAGTTTCCCCTCAGATCACTGGTATATAAATCCTACTCTGCCATTTTTAGCCATCATGCACCAATCAGCCATAACATTACAACCACCTAGACTGCTATGACCCTTCAAGGCGTGGACTCCACAAGACCTTTGAAGTTGTGCTGTGGTATCTGTGGCTCCAAGACAGGCTAGCCCTCACCCCCTCACATCAGTGAACCTTGGAGACCCATAACCCTGTTGACCGGTTGTTGTTTGTCCTTCCTTGGACCACTTTTGGTAGGTACTAACCACTGTATACTAGGAAACACTCCACAAGAACCTGTTTTAGAGAAACCAAGTCATCTAACTTTTACAGTTTGTTTTTTTGTGAGAGTCAATCAAATGCCATTTTTTTGCTTTCAGCACATAAGATTTGACAACTGAATATTCCTCTTATTGTATTATATGTTAATGAAATAAGATACTCAATGTTATTCACCTCACCTGTCAGTGGTTTTAATGTTATGGCTGATCAGTGTAAGTAAATGTGCACCTGCAGGAGCATATATAATTAAGGTTGCACGATATATTTAATTGTGTGATGGATAAAAATTATATTGTTATGATAATTATCGCTAAAAATAGATTCAGATTTGTTTTAATGTCAGTCTACTGATAATAAGGTTTATTTCTCTGAACCACTATATAAAATATGGTAAATTCACACACTCTTGTTTGCTAGCTTTGCCTGAGTTCATGAACCTTTCTCCTGGTCTCTACTCGCTTTCTGTGTAGTGTGGATAAGATGTGGCGCTGCCCACGGGCCGTGTCCACTGTTCTCTGTGTGCACGAGCATCTCTGTCAGCCTGAGGACTGCAACCAGCATGGAGCCTGTGTGGACGGCCAGTGTGTGTGCCAACCTGGCTGGGCCCCACCCACATGTGCCAATCTAACGTGTCAGCCATCAACCTGTGGCGACCATGGGCTCTGCACTCCAGGTGATTTTTCTGCATCTGACTGTGTGTGTGCACGTGTGTGTGCACGTGTGTGTGCACGTGTGTGTGCACGTGTGTGCGCACCATTATACCAAACTATACTGTTTCACTTTGGTTTAGTTTACACCTTATAGTGTACATTGTGTATTGTATTTGTTTTGTCATGCTTTGAGCCTAATGCTTACATAGTGGTACAAACTGTCTGCTATTTATTATCTATCTATTTATCTTGTGTTTACAGACAAAGAATTGACACCAGGGGCCTCAATTATAAAGTATATGCTATAAAAAAAGCCCACTTAAATTCAGTTTATTTTATTTATAGTGCATATATGCATGTTTAAAGCAGATTTTATGTTAAAAAATGGTAAATGTTTGTTTCCTTTTAGTTAATTAAGTGCATTTGTACTTGCTGTTTGTATTTAATAGAGAAAATGTCTCCGCTGTGAACAGGGGTAACGATAGTTAAGAAATAATCTTCCCTCTTGTGTCTCTCTGAACAGACGGCTGTGTGTGTGATGCAGGGTGGATAGGTGTGAACTGCAGTGAGGGTAAACACAGCCAAACTCAATTTAGCACTCCAACTCACACACAATATACAACTAAGGGGTATGAAGCATGCTAAATGAAAGATTAATATCTATTGCAGCACATAGTGTACATAGTCTTATAATTTTATTTCATATTTTATAATTGTATTATTTTTTTTTATTTTCTATAATAAGATTTCATTTTGCTGATCATTATGCCATGTCTTGTAGAGTGTACAGCGGGTTTCTATGGCGATGGGTGTAAGAAGACATGCATGTGCATAAACGGTGGATCTTGTGACCCTGTCCATGGGCGATGCACATGTCCTGCTGGTTTTCATGGCGATTTCTGTGAGCAAGGTGTGTAAAAGCAGTCGGTTGTGCAGTGTGTGCAGTGTTTAGGGTCCAGTTATGCATTTGTGATTGACTTGACTTGGTGCACATTTCATGTCATGTCATGACAGTATCTACAAGCTATCAACTTGTAAAAGCCTTTTTATGCTAGTCAAGCTTATATCCAGCAGATGAAAACTTTTTTTACACACAATACACGGTATGTCCAAAAGTATGTGGACACCTGACATTCATATGTGCTTTATTGAACATCCCTCTCCAGATTCAGTCCCCCTTCGCTTATATGAAGGCTTTCCGTTAGATTTTGGAGCATGACTGTGGGGATTTGATCATTCAGTACATTAGTGAGATCAGGTGCTGATGTTGGATAAGAAGGAGTGGGGTGCAGTCAGCGTTTCATTTCATCCTGAAGGTGTTCGGTGGGGTTAATGTCGTGGCTCTGTGCAGTTCACTTGTTTTCCTCCACTCCAAACTTGGCAACCCATGTCTTCATAGTTCTTAAATTGTGCACAGGGGAATTATGATGTTCAAACATGTTTGGGCTTTGTAGATCCAGTGAAGGTAAACTGTGATGCTGTCATCACAATCATCAAGGATGTACTATTTTATATATTAAAGGAACATGAAGGGCTTTTCAATTCAATCAAGCAGTGGCCACACCTAATTTCACCTGATTAATTAGTTGATTAATTAGGCTTTCAATCAGGTGTGGCTGCGGCACTGAACATCTCCACCCAATATAAGACACCCCTGTTTTATGCTACTGTGTGCTTCCAACTGTTCCAACAGTTTGGTGAAGGTACACATATAGGTGTGATGGTCACCTGTCCACATACTTTTGGCCATATAGCGTATATTCACATGTGCATGTAAAAATAATGTCTGACATGATTATTACAAATGTATCATGATGTGAATGCACAAGTATGACTAGGAAGATGCATGAGAGTGACTAAAATGTCAGTTAATGTCCCATGGTCGACAAATATGTTGATAACAGTCTGTGTGCACAATATCTTCCCTCAGAATGCCCTCTAGGTTTCTACGGGCTGCTTTGTTTGCAGGAGTGCCATTGCCGTGACCATTGCCTCTGTGACTCTGTAACAGGAAGCTGCAATGCAACGTTCCAGGTGCAGAGTAATACCAGTCTGCATCAAGGTACAGATTATATCACAGCACCACTCTTTGTGTTCTTTCTAGATAAAGCCTTGCAACTGACTTTGTGTGTGTATATTCCAAATTCAGTATATCAGTATTCTAATCAGCTAATTAACTCAAAAAACCTGCAAAGCCCTTTAAATGGTCTCCCAGTCCAGTAGGTTACACAATAATGGGGAAGACTGCTGACTTAACAGTTGTCCAAAAGATGACCATTGACACCTTGCACAAGCAGGGCAAGACACAGAAGGTCATTGCTAAAAAGGCTGGCTGTTCACAGAGCTGTGTGTCCAAGCACATTAATAGAGAGGAGAAGGGAAGGAAAAGATGTGGTAGAAGAAAGTCTACAAGCAATAGGGATAACCGCGCCCTAGAGAGGATTGTGAAACAAAACCCATTCAAAAATGTGGGGGAGATTCACAAAGACTGGACTGCAGCTGGAGTCAGTGCTTCAAGAACCACCACGCACAGACGTATGCAAGACATGGGTTTCAGCTGTCGCATTCCTTGTGTCAAGCCACTCTTAAACAAGAGACAGCATCAGAAGCGTCTCACCTCGGCTAAAGACAAAACTGCTGCTGAGTGGTCCAAAGTTATGTTCTCTGATAAAAGTAAATTTTGCATTTCCTTTGGAAATCAAGGTCCCAGAGTCTGGAGGAAGAGAGGAGAGGCACAGAATCCACGTTGCTTGAGGTCCAGTGTAAAGTTTCCACAGTCAGTGATGGTTTGGGGTGCCATGTCATCTGCTGGTGTTGGTCCACTGTGTTTTCTGAGGTCCAAGGTCAATGCAGCCATCTACCAGGAAGTTTTAGAGCACTTCATGCTTCCTGCTGCTGACCAACTTAATGGAGATGCAGATTTCCAACCAGTTTCCAACAGGACTTTGCACCTGCACACAGTGCCAAAGCTACCAGTACCTGGTTTAAGGCCAGCAAACTTAACCCCATAGAAACTGACCTTAACCCCATAGAAAATCTATGGGGTATTGTAAAGAGGAAGATGCCATACGCCAGACTCAACAATGCAGAAGAGCTGACCGCCACTATCAGAGCAATCTGGGCTCTCATAACACCTGAGCAGTGCCACAGACTGATTGACTCTATGCCACAACTGCATTGATGCAGTAATCCAGGCAAAAGGAGCCCCAACTGAATATTGAGTGCTGTACATGCTCATACTTTCCATGTTCATACTTTTCAGCTGGCCAGCATTTCTTTTTGTATTGGTCTAAAGTAATATTCTAATTTTCTGAGATACTGAATTTAGGGTTTTCATTAGTTGTCAGTTATAATCATCAAATTAAAAGAAATAAACACCTGAAATTCATCAGTCTGTGTGTAATGAATGAGTATAATATACAGGTTTCACTTTTTGAATGGAATTACTGAAAGAAATCATGATATTCTAATTTTATAACCAGCACCTGTAAATGTTAGGTGTATAGTTTACACATTGTGTAATATCCCAGCTATCCCAACTGTCTGTATACTAGTGTCATTTCTGTGTTCAACCTGCCTGGTATACGCATCTTTGGAAAACCGCAACACAGGATGTTGCCATCTGTTTCCACCTTTGTTAACAACATGGATGACAGCATACTCAGCACCAGAAAAAACATGCAGAAGCAGAAGTGATAACCTGGAAAATGGAAATAAGTATGAGCATGGAATAGTAATATAATATGATATATATATATAATCATATAGATATATATATATATTTCCTTGTAAAAAAAATCATGTTATACTTTATATTATTAATTGTTCTAGTAAACAGGAATATATCTTTTCAGTACTGTTACATGTCTGGTGTCATACTCACGTATCAGAGGGCTGCATGAACCACTGTCAGGAAGGTTGTCAGTGAGGATGACGAGGAACATGGTGAAACTGAGCACCAGTGTGATTTTGAAGGAGCTGCGCTTTCCCCCATCCAGCGGTAAAGCAAAAGTCACCAGATCAGCGATCATGATTAGTGCACATGGCAGAACAAGTGACACCATTGCTTTAAAGGGTTCATTGGACATAGTGACCTTTTTCACGTTGAAGTCAGATGGTGAAAAGTTAAAAAAAAGAGACAAAAATAAAGCTTGGCATGAATTCTCTTGTTGTATTATAGGTCAGGTCAGGCATTGATATGTTCCTAGATACAGTATCTGATCACTGGGTAGCAAGTAAATTGACAGTATTTCTCTTGATACTTTTAGCATGCTGAAATAAAGTTTTCTTTTAAATGTTTCTTGTGGAGACTATTTACTATTTCTACAGGACTGAAGACTTCATTCTCTGAATAAATAAATGATTTACATATATATAGTTGCGGTTCCTTGTGTTGTTTTCCGTTTTGAGGTTCACTGCCACAGTGTTCCATTCACCTCCTCCACCTTCCAGGGCAGACACTGAACCATACTGGATATGCAGTCCACAAGCTTAACCACACAAATATGATAACATTAGTATTAAACGTTCACTCACTTTTGTCATGCATTAAAAGCTATGATAACACACACAGGTTCAGCTGATAAAGCAGTGGTGGTCATCACAAATGTAAGCAAAACATCTACATATAAGCCAGTGGTCTTTTGGAATCAAGTGCTATAGACTAATGAAATAGAAGTCTTTGGCTATAGTTACCAAAGGTATGTCTGGAGAAAAAGGTAGCAGCTTTTGATCTGTGGGTAGATATTAATCTGTCCTAGTTTGTGGGTAGATGTTAGTCTGTCTTAATCTGTGGTTAGATAGTAAACAAAAACAAAAAGATTCCTAGCTGACTAGAAAAATGAGTTTAAATGATATCTACCAAAAGGGGTGACTAAGTATTGATTTATTAGGGTGATTAAGATTTACATGCTACAACTCTTTTTTTTCATTAACTTTATTTTTATTTAAAATTGCTGGGGATTATTTTAAAAAAAAAATCAATATTTGTAGTTTGGTGTAGAAATTATTGCATACAACTGTATTTGATTAGGGAAAGGTGTTAGTGAGGTCAGGCACTGACGCACTGAGTTTGGGTAAGAAAGCCAAGGGGTCGAGTTGCAGTCAGGGCTCTGTGCGGGAAACATAATTTCATCCATACCGACTTCCACGTACGAAAACCGGTTTGTGAACAGGTATACTGTCATGGTGGAACTTCAGAACTTTAGGTTCAGTTCAGAAATTTTAATGCGACAGCATACAAACAGGATCCTTCATGCTATAGCTACAGGATACATGTGTGTTTCTAACTTTGTGGCAACAGTTTGTGGAAGAACCATGGACCCATGTGGGAGTAATCAGGTGTCCACAATCCTTGGCTATATAGTGTAAATATTATACTGTGTTACTAGAAAAATGTCTAGTATCACCTTTATTACCTGCGCAAGCAAAGTGTTTCTGATACTGTCGTGTTGTTTTATAAAGGCTTGCCATAAAGGTTCACTTGTCATCTGATTCGGGTGCACAAAAAGTAAAAGATTTTTACTTTCATATTTCATAATCACTAAAGATATGAGTTTGCAAGACAATGTTGATTAATATGATATGAATAGGAGGTGTACAGATCTTTGTTTAGTGTCAGTGGTCTGCTACTACCCTACTCTACTCTACCTGGCCCCACAATAACTATAGTTCTACCATATTTCTGTCCAGACTGGCCTATAAGTCATTCAGTCCATGCACTGAGCACCAACTCTGGCTCTCCAAAAAAAATCATTTCATTAATCAGAAAAAAGGTCATTTAAACTTACATGTTTTTTAAAAGTAATATTCTCATTCACTCTTAAACACTCTCATAATTATTAAACACGAGCTTCATGATCCTTTAATTTTTCAATCTTTCTGTAAATTCTTGAGGCAGATGGGCTACAACAGCAGACATGTTTCTCTACTATCACACAAGCTCACAGGTAAAACTGGACAGTGTACTTTCCCAATCTTCACCTGTCTTGTTTCAGTGAGAAACCTGACAGGTGAGAAACCTGTCTGCTTTTGTAGACAATTTGCCTCAGTAAATGACGTTATGCATTCTGGTGTGCTTTTCTGCCTAGCACAGTAGTAAAGAAGGTCTGAGGTATTTCAAAAAATATTTGAGTTATCTTCCTTAAACACATTCTTCCCTCATCTCTCTCAAGCAATGGATTTTGAAAAAAATTAGGTTTTTACACCATTCTGTGTCAACGGTGTCTCTCAGATCACATTTTGTCCCCAGCGAATGTTAACTGGAGCTTAAACTGTGTCTGTATGAGTCTACATATTCACTGCTGTCATGTGATTGTCTGATCACTAAGTGTAATTTGCAAATTTAATTCTTACAGTTTTGGGTCCATCCGTTGATGACCAGCGGAAATGAGCCTTGAACAAAAGGATAGGTGAGGAGGTTGATTCTGGACAAAACTGTGGTGTACATGACAATGGCATAGTTCACAGTGCCATCACTTTTCACCACTACATCACTAGTAACAGGTTTAATATTTACATATATTCTAAAACACAGAGGGAGAAAGAGATTGATTTGTATTAATTGTGTTATATCCTAATATTTGACAATACTACAGCATACATGATGACATGAATGACATTTACTGTATGTTACATATAAAAACAGATTCAATATTAATTAAAATTAGATTTTCCTTTGATTTTATCCTTTAGACATAATTGCTACAGTAACACTTAAACAAGTCATTTGCAGCTTAAGGTTAAGGTTATATATTTGAAATGTACAGTCAAATCTCTGAGAACTACTGTTAGGTAGAACCCTGAACCTTGACTGCTCAGTCTTATACTTATATTGTTATTTCTCCTACTTAAGTTGCATTGGCAAATGAATTAAATATAAATGTAAAATATATATAATATATATTTTTATATAATGCAATTAAAAATGATGAAGTCTGACTTACGCATTCTCCACAGTGAGATCAGGAGTCCATATTTTCTTAACAGGCAACAGGATTTCATCAAATGTGTAATTTGTCATTAACCAGTTAAGGTCTGGGTCAGTCCACTCCTTTTACAGAATAACAAATACTTGTATGAGTTTGATTTTTATTCCTCCTGACCAGTATGTGTCTGATCATTTGTTCCATACACATATAGTATTTAGAGGGGAAGTGTTTATACTCGAATCAACACAATTTATCTTTTTAATTTTGATTGAGGCCCCCTCAAATTTTGCATTATTATAGAACAGTCATATTGGCTTGCTAACTACGGTTTTATGCTGTCTAGTGGGTGGCATAAGAGGGTAGTTCTTATCAGCTTTTCCTGCTTCTATAATAAGTCTACAGCAACCTGTTTATTCCTGGGCCATTTTTAAAACTGCTATTGCCTGTCAAATCAGCTGTTGAATGGCAAGCCAACAAAACAGCTTTAAAATGCTGCTTCAACCCAAGAGCTGGGTAGATAGCCAGATAAAGGTGATAGCCTATAAAGATGACTACTTTAGTCATTAAACATGACTGAAAGTCACACAAAAGGCTTACACTGGTATGGTCTTATGTGTTTAAGATCAAAAGCCAGTCACTGTAGCACCACACTGTGGATGTATCCTGTCATCTAGTGTTTAGTCTGTTATTGTCCTTGTTGGTTCTCATGATTCCATCTGAACCTTTTAGTAGTCTACTGTGTCTTGAGCACAAACAAATATAAATATCACTGAAAGCTCACAATTCTGTCTGCCCATCATTAAAAATTGATCAAATTCAGTAATTGTTCTATCAGATTCTGGGTTTTTTTGTGTGTGTCTGGTGTCTATCCTGATAAAAATGAAAACAAGGTGAAAATATCAGAACCACCCAATGGCATGTTTTCTGGAGTAAACTAGAGAATTTGGACATGAACAAAGTTAGTGCATCTGAAACCCTGCAAATTTGCGTTTGTTTATTCTATTTAATCTGTTCAATCAGGTGTATCTTGTTGCATTTTGTATAGGTACTGTGAGCATTTTATGTAGATATGTCATTTTTATTCTCTTCTTAAAAAATCCTTTTTAGTATATTTCTAATCTCATTTATTTACTTTGTTGGCATAGGAGAAATTGTATTTCATTCTCGATGTATGCAAATGCATAACAAAATGATTATATTATGTAGAAATATCTGCAGTTAGTTCTGTTTTTAAAATTGTTATGCTGACATATATTTCATTTAAATGCTACCTCAGGCATATTTCTAACACAGAGAAATAACTATATACAGCTGCAACCCACATGCATCCAGACTTTCATGCTTTACCTATAAAAGTATTATATATAACTACTATATTATAGAACCTATTAAACGCTTTTCCTTCCATTGCATTAATATCTTACTTTCAATTCTATTGACCAAATTAAATACTGTGCATTCTGAACACAACACATTCAAGTGGAACATCAAGCACAAGAGGTCTGAAAAATTTACTCACCATTACAATTTTAATGCGGCTAGAAAACTGCAAAGTTCTGGTGTTCTTCAAACACAGGAAAAGACAATAACTTTAAACACTCTATATACTACATCCTGTAGTACATAAAGCAAAAAACAATCAATGCGAGTTAAATGGATAGTTTAATACTTACAACAGACAGAGTGTTGTACTGGATAGAGGTGAGGTTCACAACAGTGATACATGTTGGAGACTGGGGTGCACTGTACAAGTTTTTGTTAATGAGATGGTTAGCCAGGCATCGACGTGTCAGGCATGCTGTTGTGGGTCCTAGAAAGACTAAACAATGACTGAATTATAAATAATAAAAAAGTTCCTTAATTTCAATAATTATGAAATTAAAAGCACCGGACAAGTAAATACACATAAGTTTACCGATTTAACAATATAACCCAAAGTTCTTACCAAAGAGGACTGACAGTGTCATTAGGGATTTCAGGATTCTCTGTGTAGATGACATGTTAGCCTCTGACACAAATGCCAGACAGATATTTACTACTGTTGACAGAGAAAATGCAGATTTTAACACAATTAAAGCTGAAAAAATACAATTAAATTATATCCAAACATTAAAACTCCATGTCAGGACCTACATCTTCTGTAGTGCTCTCCCAGCAGAAGCTCAACTGATCCCCAATTAAAAAGAAAAAACAAGGAAGACAGCTTTTTAAAAGGTATTACCACCTTCTCTGACGTATCACTTTTTCGAATAACAAAACATGAAGGTCATCTGGGGAGATCCTGTAGTTCACTATAAACATAATGCTCCCATACAAGCTCTGTAATCTGACCAGACCTGTTAAGAGAATTTAGGCCACATGACCACGAGGCCCATTTATATGCTTTAGATTTGTATAGACTCTTCTTATACGTACTACTAACAATAAACGGTATTTGTGAATACAAATCTACATTTGTGTGCTCTAAGAAGGCATCTGATTCTGGATAGGACTGCTAATGGATGGGTAAATAGTCAGTAAGAGCTTGATGATTGTTGTGGCAGATGCCATTTGTTTTACTGGTTTTGCTGAATATGGTGCATTCACATTTACTTGTTCAGCATTTGACAGATGGCCTGAGTCTGGGGCACTTCTGGTTGCTATTGCAAAATGTCCACGAAAACTGTTACACTTAAACTGACAATTTAATATTTGCTTGAAGACATCAACAACTCAGCTGTTGCAATCTACAGGGTGGATCAAAAGTCAGGATATTTACATTTACAGCATTTGGCAGACACTCTTATCTAGAGCGACTTACAAGGTTACTGCTATTACAGGCGGCCAACGTAGTGTCAGGAGTCTTGCCCAAGGACCCTTATTGGTGTAGCACAGACTGGTTGGAAATCGAACCCTCTCTCGCATGGGAGCCAATGATGTTACCACTGTACCACACCAACCACATATGATATGTTTATTTCAGAAAGTAATGACATATCTGAATGCTCCAGCAAGTAAAGGGTAATCTTTTAGGCTATGTGCAGAATATGGCTGCCATCTTAAAAGCTGCCATATTGGATCAAGGGCAAGTTTTTCCAATGGTAAGGTGGTCACGTGTCCTGCGAATTTTGACTCGCCTAGTACAGTATAGTCTGTGACTATAGTGCCAGTATAGTGAAAGCCTTTAACTTAAACATCTCATAGCTTGTGTTTTACTTTATATGTTTTGTCGAAATGCAAAGAACTTGATGTCTGGAGCATGTTTATCTTAAACATAGAGTATTGCTGTAATTTCTAGCAATGCAAATATTAGCCTATTCCAAGTGTGCACAGCTTTGAGGTTTCTCTACTCAAACACACACACACTAAGCCTGTCAATTACCAGCTAAGTGCAATCAGATGTGTTAGACAAACCAGGCTGTGCTGGGCACTGGAGTTGTGCACTCCTGGCCCAGTCTATTACACTCAATTTGTTTTATTTAGATTTATAGTTTTAGTTATAGATTTATAGTTATAGGTATAGTTATATAACTTTGTTGCATGGGGTGAGCTGAACCATCTAGAGCTCAACGTGATGGACATTGTGGAGGACTACATCTGGGAGTAACTGGGAGTGACAATAAACAATTGACAAGAAACCAAACTGGACTGGGCTAAGAACACTGATGCCTTGTACAGGAAGGGCCAAAGTCATGTTTATTTTCTGAAGTGCCTGACATCCTTCAACATCTGCCAGACTATGCTCAGGGTTTTCTCTGAGTCTGTGGTGGCAAGTGCTATCCTCTAGGCTGTTGCATGCTGGGACAGCTGGCTGCAGATGGCAGATGCCAACAGACTCAACAAACTGATCTGCAAGGGAGGTGGGAGTGGAGCTGGATTCACTGACGGCAGTGACAGAGAGGAGGATGCTATCTAAGCTGCAGGCCATTATAGACAATGGCACCAACTCTATGACAATGTCATGAGACTCATCCCACCAAAATGCACTACAGAGTGCCACAGAAGGTCATTTCTACCTGTGGCCATCAATTTCTATAACTTCTCCCTTAATGGGTGACACTGTGGTTTATCTGTGCAAGTTATTATGTGTGCAATAACTCAATAATAATTTGAACTCCATTATTCAGTATGTTCCATATTTATCATCTCAGCCATTGCCTTTTATTGTATAAGAATCTAGTGTAAATATTGCAAATTTCTCTTTGTTTTAAATTATAAGAATGTTTTTTCTTAGTATAAAAGGGTGCAAATTTAAAAAGTGAAATTTCCCTCTGGGATCAAAAATTTATTCCTGATTCTGATTCTGATAGTCATGCTGTATGCATGACCACTAGAGGACATTATCTCATTCACAAAGCTAACATGAAGCAAGTGTTGGCAGGGCTACATACCTGATTTTAAGAATTTCACTCTGGCAAGAAACAATCTGGTGTATGGTTAACCTTAGTAGATCTGAGGTAAAGGTGCTAATTTAAAAGGCAATTATTAAAATCTGTCAGTACCAGTGGGATAAATGGGTTATATTTAATATATGTGTTAAATAAATATCTTAAGTATGTTTAAATCTAGTTTAAATTAGGTGAAATAGAATAGAATATTTGGGAAATAGGACCTGTATAAATTATACCCAACACAAGGTTTACTGGGAAGTAAAAGGCTGTGCCCTGGTGGACAAAGGGTTTGCCTGCATGTAGAAGAACTCTTTAATTTAGTACAAACAGACCAAAAGTCTTATTCATCATATTTTTTTGTACAAATTTTGTTATAGATATTTATTTAATGAATTCTAAAAGGGAATTTTAAAAAGGCAGTACAAAATCATTTTAGAATTTCAAATATTATTTAATATTATATGATGTTACAGAAAAATGTTTGTATGTCAGTAAAGAAAAGAAAACTATTAAATAAGAGATCACATTAAACAAAACAAACAGAAAAACACAGTGAAGGCTCCTGAGTTTTGCATAAACAGAAGCAGTGTGACAGTCAAACTCTCCAGAAGACCTGTGGCAGATCTGTGAGCAGCAAGACGATCAGTAAAACTAACCATCTCATTTCCTTATAAAACTGTATAAACTGAACCTGGGACTATTAGAAGACAGAAGCATTATATTGACTAGATTATAAATGTTTACTGCACATCGTGTTATTCCTCTTTCAAATAGTAAAGACTTCATTTCTTTATTTTCATGCCATGTTTACCGTGTTACATGAAGAGGTAGCGGTAGTTCAGTCATTAAGATGTTTTACTTCTGATGAGAAGGTCATGCGTTCAAATCCCACCACTGCTAAGTTGACACTGATTAAAGTGAACTATTTGCCTACTGTGTTCATACAGAGGAATATGACCTCTGGATTTAACCCACTTGTGCAGTGAAACACACACACCAGTGAAAACAAGGGGGCAGTAAACACATTTACCTGGAGCGGCGGGCAGCCCCAAACCACAGCGCCTGGGAATCAGCTGGGGGGTTAGGTGCCTTGCTGAAGGGCAGAGACACAGAGAATTTAAAGTTCTTACTTAACCCATCAGTGTAGTGGGCAACCCTATCCAAGAGCAGTTGATGGTTGGGTGCCTTGCTCAAGGGCACTTCACTCATGTCACTCACTAAGGTCCTTAACCTTCCTCTTGTGTTAGCTTTCTGTTACT
>JAOVVF010000044.1:14496776-14528902 GCA_028565595.1 Duopalatinus emarginatus
TAAAAGTAAAAGTCCCCCAAAATAAAAATACTCCAGTAAAGTACAGATACACAAAAAACTACTTAAGTACAGTAACCTATTACATTTACTTCGTTACTGTCCACCACTGCCAATTTCTATTGTATACGTCCCTGTGAATGCTGTGTAACTATAGAAATGCTAACACACTACAGCAAGCGTATTAATGTACAGTCGGCTAGTTTCAGATCTGCTGCTATAGAAACCAGTCATATTCTGAACCAGTCAGAATCCAGAACTCAACTTAACGCTTTTTCAAAGTGAGGATTCGGTCACCGAATCGCACAAAAATGGAAAATAGGCTGAGGCCCTATTCAACCACCTCCATGTTTGGCTAACCTACAAAACTCGGTTCTGTGAAACGTCTCTCTGGCTTCCAGAAAGATCCGCTGGCAGCCTCTCGCCCACCTGGAGCGCAGAACATAGTAGCGCGGTCTGTAATGCTGCTCTCTTCATGTGTGTGATCACAGCAGGGGGAGACTATAAACGCTGTCCTCCTCTTTCATGAGAGGGGAAATGGGACCGACGTGTGCACCTACAAACCGAATTGACAACAGCTCAGAGAGAGAGTGTGAGCGAGCGAGCAAACGAGAGAGAGAGAGAGAGAGAGAGAGAGAGAGAGAGAGAGATTTAAATACTGTTCTGCTCAATTCATTTCATGCTAAATGTGGCAGCAAAGCTATTTACTGACTATATCAGTGGACAGATAAACTCAAGAGTCAGAGATTCTCAAACCCGAGATCAAACTCGTACAATTTCTGAGATATAATGTCATGTGGGGGATGACAGAGACAGAGAGAGAGAGATGAATGGAAATATGTAGGAAAACAGAGGTAGAGGAAGTGAGATAGATTGAGAAGAAGGGATAGAAAGAGAGAGAGATGGAGTGGGGGGGTAGAAAGAGAGGAAGTGAGAGATGGAGTTGTAGAGAAAGAGAGAGTTTGTGGATTAAACACAGCATTACAACATGGGGATTTGTCTGAAATCAAAATACAGCTCTTAACATTAAAAGACAGCTCTCACTCCCTCTCCCTCTGTCTTTTTCTCCCCCCACCTAACATCTGGACCTAGCCACTATTTTAGATTTAATCACATCACATAGATACTGTTTGTGTGTGGAATCCATTCCAATCAGATTAGCTGTGTGTCTGAATAAAGGCTCGCCTCCATCTATCCTCATCTCATGACTAAAGCTTTAAATATGTCCAGGTATAAAAATAAGATTAAAGTGGCAATATGTAACTTTAACACAGGTGAAGAGTATATTTATCCATGTGTAGATCAATTGATTCAAAGATAAACATACGCCATGAAAGAGAAAGTAATTTCTCCCTTTCAACTATACAGGTTGTGTATGATATGAAGAACACACCCCACTGAAAGCAAGAATGTGCAAGTGAAAGTAAACCACTCATTAACCATTGCACACAGCGGAATTTTACCTCTGGATTTAACCCGTCCCTGCAGTGAAACACACAGAAGTGAACAAACACTAGGAGGCAATAAAGAGATTTGCCCGGAGCAGTGGGCAACCCTATCCATGGTGCCCAGGGAGCAGGTGAGGGTTAGTTGCCTTGCTCAAAGACACTTTAGTTGTGCCAGTGATCGAACAGGCGACCTTCCAGTCAAAAAGCTGGTTCCTTAACCAAAAACCCAGAGCTGCGCCTATAGTCTAGTGCCCCCTAGTGGTTAATAAAACCCTAAATGCACAATGGTATTTGTTTTGATTTATAACCTACATGCAACAGAAACACTCAGCTTTTCCCCCTCCCTTAAAAGGCAATGCACAGTGTGTATGAAGGTGGAGTTTGGGGGTGGTCAGGGGAGGGGAAAGCGAGTGTACGAGTGTTTTAATTCCAGCTAACAAAATTGTGTCCATTGGTTCATTTGTAGGTTTGGGGAAACGATCCTTAGGCATATTGTGAGGATTTTCCAGGAATGATTTCCTGCTACTGGAATGATGAATACAGTTTGGAAAACTGATACACAAGGACATGTTAGCATCTGTAACACTGCTGTTCATGGTGGATGTATTCCAGGAATGCTGGACATAAAGTGGTGACACACAACGGAATGCCGGTTTATCATGCAGACGCTCACACACTCATACACACCTTTAACAGCTTGTTTTGGGGAGATTGAAGCAAACCGGAGTATCTGGAAGAAACCCATAGACACAGCAATAAAACAGAGACCAAGCTCTGTTTCTGGACCTGTGGGTGGAAACATTTATAAAGACATGGACGAGTGCAGCTATCCCAGGCTACTCTTAGACCTTTTCTCTCTTTCTCTTTTTTTAACCTCGGAGTTGAGGAGCAACTGTAAACACCCCCTCAGTCGGAGCGCAGCTAATCAGTTTCGAACCCTGAGCAGTGTCACACCATGCTGGATTTAATAAAGCGCCGTCCTCTGACTTAATCAATCACAATTCGTGGTGACGGTAGAGCCGGATGAAATAATGTATTCCTCTCCCTCACTTCCTGCGAGCGGATTTACAGCATCAGCCAGACGCCTTCGTCTCGTTCCTGATGAGGATAAAAGCTATAAAGCTGCAGTGCAACGTTCGGGGATGAACCCTTCTCTCTTTTTTTTTTTCTTTTTCATACCGAGAGGCTATTTGAGGCAGAGGGAGATTAGGAGATGTGCACGATGCTCCCTCTCGCCTTTTTTTAACACCTCTCCATGTGGCGTCGTGTCCACGTGTAAATACCAGCTGCCGAGTGTCTTGGGGGCCATCGGAGCAACATAACCAACAGATACTCACATGCACAACACATATGGTATAATAAATATCAAGCAGCACATAAGTTCACACACACACACACACACACACACACAAGATGGAGGAGGTTATTATGTAAGGAATAAAACACAAGCTGAGTTACTGTTGCCACTTCAAATTTCCGATGTTAAGGATAGATAGAATGCATGGATGGGTTAAATGCTAAGGTCAAATTACAACATGGGCAAGCACAGGGGTCAATTACTTCACTTTTATTTTGTTTACCTTATCACCAGATACGGGACAGCCATGGGCTTGTGGTTAAGGAACCAGCCATGGTCGTTGGTTTGATCCCAGAACCCAACAAGACACAACTAGAGTGCCATTGAGCAAGACACCTAACCCCAACTAGCTCCCCAGGTGCCATGGGTAAGGTTGCCCACCATTCCAGGCCCCTAGTCCCCCAGTGTATGTGTGTTTCACAGCACGGATAGGTTAAATTGTGGCAGTCAAATTGTGTAAGCAGTGGTCAATGAGTGGTTCACTTTCACATGAAGCGTCTAATGTAGACATGCCCGTGAATGAGTTCGTACTATAGAATCTATAAGGCACCATAACGGGCGCACTATTTTGAATATAAATATAAACCTGAGACGTGTGTCTGCACTACAGTCAGAGCTCCTGTTATAGAAAATTAATCAACACCTCCTGAACAGAACACACCACACTGTTTAATCCAGTGTTAATCCTCTTTCCAGAGGAACATCTCAGTCAGTAGGGGGTCACATAAGTATGTCATGTGTTTGAGGAGAAAATGTGTGTGTGCATGCGTGTGTGTGTGTGTGTGAATGTGTTGGGCATTGGCAGACACACTGCTTGGTTCATCGGCACATCCAACTGACCTACATACACATACACTCCCACGCGCACACACACATGCACACACGCAGGCTCGACTTTTGCAGAAGCAAGCTGGTTGTCATGGAAAAAGTGCGGAGGCACACAGATAGTGTCTAAATGCGTGATATTTCTGCATGATGCCACGCTTCCCACACATATGGAAAGTGTTTAGCACAGACTAATCTCACAACAAGAGAGAGGTTCATTTGTACTGAGATCTTCTAATGGTTCTGTCGTCATGGCAGCGTTGCCATGGCTGCCACTGTTACACTATTGCAAAATGGGGTTTGTATAGGGAGACCACCGTCTGGGATGTCATGTGATGTAATCAAAACTCTTTGATTTTTTTTTCTAAAATTAACCGGGGTGAATCTTCTTTACAGTTTGGCTTGTTCTACATTATGCAAAGAGAATGTGCTTGATTCTGATTAGTCAAAAGGTGTTGACGGATTTTGATTGTTCAGAGGATTTTAATGATTCTGACTGGTCAGAAGGTGTTAATGGATTGTGATTAGTCAGGAGGTGTAAATGGATTCTGACTGGTCAGAAGGTTATAATTGATTTTCTGTACAACACCTCTAATAGTAACACAGCTATAAATCACCATATCATATAAAATCTCGTTAATACTGATGTGCTTGTTCTAATACGTTACAGTTTCTAAAGCAACATTAAATAATAATTTACAGTTAGAGATGATGCTGGCAAAAAGCTGGAAAAGTAGTGAATAAATAAATAAATAAATAAATAAATAAATAAATAAACGCTAAAAACAAAACAAATAAACAAAGAAAACACTGAACTAAAATTGTAAATATGATGACATGTTCTGTTAATTTTTTCTGGAAGGAGTCTCCAGTGTCAGCAAAAATCTGCATTTTTAAGTCTTATCATACAATATCACTAAAAGAGAGAAACAGTAGAGCCACTATAATGTACCTGACTTGTTTCACTGACACACTCACAACATTAAATGTAGCTCTAAATGGATAAAATGTACAATACGAAAACAAATCATGATTTCTTCAATTGTTACAGTATAAGATAAAAGAGGTCAGGTCATCATGTTATAGGAAAATTGTTTACCCTGAACATACCCTGAACTGTTATAATCTTTACTGAAAGAATATACTTTGCATGCATCTCACCTCAGTTCAATCTCCACCTTATTACATTTACAACCGACTCCAATTGACCATGTGAATGATTTCATTCCCTGCTCTGTGAAATGGCTATTAATGTATATTTATATACAGGAAGTAGACATGCTAAACTGCAGTACAGTAATCTTTCTTGGCTGGCTCCAGCTCATGTCAGATGCCTGGAGTGAGCTATAATTGGCAGAGTTATGGAAAGAAACTCCGGTGAGCCCTGGAGTATATTACAAGCCCTGGAGGTGTGAATACAGAGGAGATGCACAATACAGCTGCTCCTGTGTGAAGCGAGAGCTGAAAACCCATGAGATACTGAGCTAGAGACCGCTGGAGAGGGAGGGGGGGTTTGCATGTGTGGCCTTTCTGTAGTTCAGATCAAGTTCATCGACATAAAGTGCTAAGTGAAATGAAGATTCACATGTCATGTAGGTATCAGAGATCTGAGTTAAGCTAAAAAAAACCTTACAAAAATATACAAAACTCAGTCATCACTGTAGAAATCTGGTTAGAAATGAAAATGAGAATTAATGAAAGATTTTTCAGTACAAAATTCAGTGTGAATTCCAGTAACAAAAATCAGTAAAGTCCATTTAAATTCTTGTGGCTGAACTGAGAGTGGAACGAGATAATATAAAATATAACAGAATATAAAATATAATGTTGTAATCACACATTTTTTATCTGATCAACTAACTTCTCTCAAATGTCTACCAGTTGGTACATTGCAAACATGCAGCATGCTTTCTTTTATATATATAAGCAGGGCAAGACACAAAAGGTTATTGCTAAAGAGGCTGGCTGTTTACAGAGCTCTGTGTCCAAGCACATTAATAGAGAGGCGAAGGGAAGCAAAAGATGTGGTAGAAAAAAAGTGTATAAGCAAAGGGATAACCGCACTCTGGAGAGCACTGTGAAACAAACCCATTCAAAAATGTGGGGGAGATTCACAAAGACTGGACTGCAGCTGGAGTCAGTGCTTAAATAACCACCACGTACAGACGTATGCAAGACATGGGTTTCAGCTGTCGCATTCCTTGTGTCAAGCCACTGGTGAACAAGAGACAGCATCAGAAGCGTCTCGCCTGGGCTAAAGACAAAAAAGAACTGGACTGCTGCTGAGTGGTCCAAAGGTATGTTCTCGGATGAAAGTAAATTTTGCATTTCCTTTGGAAATCAAGGTCCCAGAGTCTAGGGGAAGAGATGACAGGCACAGAATCCACGTTGTTTAAGGTCCAGTGTAAAGTATCCACAGTCAGTGATGGTTTGGGGTGCCATGTCATCTGCTGGTGTTGGTCCACTGTGTTTTCTGAGGTCCAAGGTCAACGCAGCCGTCTACCTAAAGTTTTAAAGCACTTCCTGCTGCTGACCAACTTTATGGAGATGCAGATTTCATTTTCCAACAGGATTTGGCACCTGCACACAGTGCCAAAGCTACCAGTACCTGGTTTAAGGACCATGGTATCCCTGTTCTTAATTGACCTGAACCCCTGAAGAGGAAGATGCGATATGCCAGACCCAACAATGCAGACGAGCTGAGGGCCACTATCAGAGCAACCTGGGTTCTCATATGACCTAAGTAGTGCCACAGACTGACTCCATGCCACGTGGCACTGCTGCAGTAAGTCAGGCAAAAGGAGCCCCATGTTCATACTTTTCAGTTGGCCAGCATTTCTCCATGAGGTGTATCTTTATATAAAACTCTTAAGTGATTGCATGTACAGTCTGGTGAAATTTGAGCTCTCTCGCCACCCCACCCCCCTATTTTGCTGCTTTCTAGAGTCTGCATGTTTTTTTTCCTGAGCATGGAGTTTGTAGGTATTTCTTCTTTAGTTAATTTATATCTTTGTCTTTCATGAAAAGATAATGAACAAATGTAATAATAATAAACTAATATAACTATCTTTATTCTATCTTATGATACAAAAAAGTTTAAATTTGAAATATTTAAGGGTAAAGTGTGAGTGTGAACGTCACTCAGGCATAAAGCACAAAGTAGCCCAGTGGTTCAGCCTGTTGAAAAGCTAGGTCAGCTCTGTGACCTTTGCTGGCAATCAGGTCATTGTGTGGTAGAGGCAATGAACTTTGAGGCTGCTGAATCTTGAGAAAACACTGTCTCAGTCCTGTCTGATGAGCTTCTGAATCCAATCCACTACCTCTATAGTGTATGCATGATTACTGCAAACAATAGTTTTAACATTTCCTTAATCATATTTTTATCATTTTATGTGTATGTACGTATATATGTTTTGCATTTGGCATGTTCTCTGTACCATGACGAGTTGAAAACCTTTTGAGGGAACAACTGAGGGTTCCAATATCAGGAACCTATTTTACAGATGTTTCCTAGCATTATATGGTTATAAATAGTTAAGAAGCATAATGTGTCGCTTATTAATATTTCAAAAATATATTACTGGCAAATCGCTGCAGTGTAGAAACAGAAATTTGCTTTGAATTGTGCTGTTGTGGAATGTGGCTTTGCACATCACTCCAATTTGGATTATTTTTATATTAATAAAATAATCCTTAATATATATCTGACCATATAAACCATTCATTGTAACCATAAAGCTTTTTGGATGAGACCGACATGAGCGAATATCTTTCTTTAGCTCTGATTCTGGCTTTGTGCCGTGCTCTGGCTGCTTCAGTCATTCTCTCAAATGCAGGTTTTAAAATTAGCTCCCATCAAGCATCGCTGCCCTTACTTTTTTAAGCCTTGTCTAAGTGTTTATCAAAAACGCAAGTGCTTTTATTTAACCTTTTACTTCATCCCTGATTTGCACTCCAAAACTTTTCCATTCACTGAATCAGAATAAGCACCTGCTGCTCTGCATAGATTAAAAACACAACTGTTTCTCTTTCTTGTCACTTCTGTTTTGGATCTGAGTCTGAAATACTGAGAGCTTTTGTGTTTGTGGCAATGCTGTACAAGGGTGAAATGCCGGTTTGGTGAGGAACTAAAATGTTTGTTTCCTCCCACTTAGCTGGTTACTGCCTAGCCACCCAAATGTGGAAGCAGTGGCGAGAGCAAGATGAGGCTCACACGAAGAAGCCTTATCTGTCTGAGTGAGTGTTCATGTGTGTCAGCTTTCTGTTTGTCACCTGACTATGTTATGCAACTAAATCAATAATCCTGGCTTCCTGTTGTTGCTTTGAAAACACTTATACACCCATGTTCATTTTAAATGTGTATAGTACATGTTAAGATTATTACTATGGAAATAGATTTGGATATCCCATACCCTTTTTAGCTAATCTGCATCGAGAGTCCCCACTGTGCCTGTAAAGAGCTCATGCAGTGGAGAGGCAGTCACGCATTTATTAGCCAGACAAGCCTTTCAAATGCAAGTGAGAGATTGTGAGGAGTTGCCATGGTTTTCATGTAGTGCTTTGTGTAGGCCATAGTGGTCGATTCGAAAGATAAAGTCTTTTCCCTCTAACTGTTTGTTTATGTGTGTGGGTGTCTAGGCAGAGCTGGATGGTTATCACCGCCGCCTTGGCTGCAATCCTGCTGACCAGTCTCACTGGAAACTTAATCCAAGTGTGTGGAAAATGCAGAGGGCGTCCGCAGCACCAATATTCCTACGTACCGTTGGAAGAAGTTAATGGGCATAGGGATAGTCCAAAACACTCGAGGACACAGGCTGGCAAAGCCCTTTTTCAACCTGATGAATTAGACTCACAAGACTCCTCATAGCCCATATGTACGTCTGTACATGTAGATGTGTGCGTCTGGGTGTGGACGTGCATCGCCGCCAACAGCAAGCAAGTGTTCATCAGGGTCTGTGCCGTACATGGCCTGTGCAGTCAGGAGTAAGATGCCTCTTCGGGTATGTCCACAATTTATACATCACACAGAGAAGCAGACGTTCCTGCCTGTTATTTCTGCGGATAGTCAGTGAGATCAGCGAGCTCCTTACAGCCAGTACTGTGGTCAAAATAAAAATGACAAGCAAACAGGAGTGTACAACAGAAAAGCTGTTGGGTCACTGGGTCTCCAAATTAAACCAATGACTTCTTATTGCTTTTTGTAAATATGCACAGCTTTGTATGTCTTCAGTATCTGTATCATAGCCTTTACAGCATTATCATTAGCATTATCATTTCTTTGTATTACTCACTTTGGTTTGAATTTACTTGATATCTCAGGAACCTTAAATCTTCATTACCACGCTTGATTATTCGCCACAGATGTGAAATTGTTAGGCTGCTTGTGGGCTGCTTTGTGTTTTTGTACCTGTTGTTGCCATAGAAGCAGATCATAATTGAACTGGCAATCCCATAATAATGTATGGTACTATATTTCCTTTTTATTTCTGTTTAGAAAGGAGACTCGCCCCATTTGGCTTATTGCCTAGTACATGTTGTCTTAAGCAATTTCCCTGGGCATACATTGTAAAATCATGCCCTGGTTTGTTTTCATAGACTCTAAGAAACCAAAACAAGGACATTTCAAATAGACTTTGACCTTGACGCAGTGATTCCGGTTTGCAAGGATGTGTCAGGCCAAATAGTAAAGCATTACACCTGAATAATAAGACATGGAAGTGGGGGCAGAATCACCAGAGTTGACCCTTCAGTTTTAGTGCCTTATAAAACTTGCTGACTTGGGACTCTAAGACAAAGCATTTTTGTGTTATGATTGTCCCTTTGTTGTACACCAATAGTATAGAATAACAGTTTAATCACTGCAGTCATTAAATCATCAGTGGGAATTTATGATAGGGAAGGTGAGCTGCTTTAGTCCCAAGTTGTTTAACATGTGATGATCGTACAATGATTATGAATCCTTTCCAAAATGCACAGCTCCACATTGTTCTGAACTTATCTTTGATAAATTATGGACCTCCACCATGGTGACTTACCCGATCAAAATTTTTTATTTGCACAACATTCCCATTTTCAGTATACTAATTAAAGAGAAAAGTGGGCAGTATACTGATATGATTCACTGTAAGTGTTGTTGATTTATTAAATGTATTTTTACATGAATCATATGAGGTTTAAAAGAAAATGTATTAATATAAAGAGAATCTTTGTTTTCTAAGTCAGTATTGTATGTACAATTTGTATGAATTTGTGCAAAATTTGTTATAGATTTTTATTTTATGAATTCCACATTACTGAGCCAGTACACAAATATTTAGATTTCCAAAAATTAGTTATCAAGAACAAAATCACAAATTTCTGTATAGAATTAAGAATTTCGCACAGTACTTTATATGTCTAAATTTATAGACTGTCATATGAAGCTCAGTATTATGATGCCATAAACAATTGGGATAGAACCCTATAATTTTGGATCTGTACTTAACATTGTTGCTGGTATTTTACTGCAATTTGCTACAGGATAATAATTTGTTATTGATATAACAATAATTAATATTTGAAAAATGTTTAATGTTTAAAATGAGGCACTTTTTATGTGTATTAAACTGTTAAATGATAAACAACATGTTTGTGCTTAACATTAATTCTACTAATTCTAGGTCTAAAGGTTGGAATTTTTTTTTTCTCCCCCACCTCAAGGAATTCTATCCCATCCCAGTGGCCCAGTCTGCCTAGATTTACTAATGAATGTAGTTGGCTATATTTACCACAATGTAAATAAATGAGTGATTTAAATCATCCTGGCCAGGATAGAGTCATAAATGAATATTAAGGGCTGCACAAAGAACCCGCTGCATTCAGTCCAGTCCTGTGTTACTGAATGTGGTTTTTCTTCATATTTGTCCGCTCCTGTCTACATGAGAGTAAAACTACCCTCTTCTTGTCTTTTGTTAAGTCCCACAGGATTCAAGTCTCAATGTACAGTAATTAAATATTCTACAGTTCATGCCTGATAACTGCTAATTCGGTGATTCCTCATTACATGTTACTAGTGCTACTAAAACAACCTTATGTGAGCTAGATGACAGGGTTGGGCACATTTCTTTCTGTCTCTCTCTCTCCATTGCAATTTAATTGTGATTTTTGCTAATCATTTTTGGTATGCCATTATAAAGGCTGCATTGTTAAGTAAATGGCATTAAATGACAGGATGTTACATCTGTCAGTTGCTGAAGTGCCTCAGGATGGGAACTCCCACTTTGCTGTTCAGCTGATGCAATCCTCCACCCTGATGTCAATTTGTAAGCTCATTTTAATGATCTCGCATTTCCTCTGTGTATTACACATTATCTGCACTCCACTATTTTTTTTTTTACACATATGACTGTGGTATGGGCATCTCAGGAAAACGCATTATTGGTTTGAATCGCTATATTTTCTTTCCATGTGTAATGGCAAAGACAAACATCCAGTTCCCACTGCCTTTTCCAAAGGGGTGCCCCAAGGTTCTTGTATTATCTGATATATAAAACTGGAATTACAAAAAACTTTCATGATCAGGAATTATATCTTCTGACAGAATAAAGCAAAATTACCTTTATCTCTTCATGAATGTTTTTTAATATTTGCCCAGAAATTAAAAAACAATGTCTTTATTGCAAGTAATGAAATTATGTCAGGGTCCTGGGGGTTAAAACATCACACTACCATAATGACATCATTTGATTACGTGTTTTTAATAACACAGTTCCACTGTGAACTCTTGCCATTGACCTTGTACAAGAGGTCCAGGACATGCTGTAAACATTAACAACATTACATAAGCCAGGTACTCAGAGGCTGAGAGGGTTTTAGGAAACAGGTGTGGTATAATGTTTACATGTTTCCTTCTAGTTTGCAAGGAAACAATACCTCAAGCTAATTTTAGATTTGCTTGTCTACAGTATTTTTTTTTTTAAATACTTTACTTTATGTACTTTATGTGAATAGTGAAAAAGACTATTTTATGAAGTGTTCTGCTTCACATACTTATTGTTTTAATAGAGCTACAGGGAAATAGCATGTAAAAAAAAAATTTACTTTGTAGGAAGAGTACACCTCTGTTATTAATCAAACAGGGTGTCACAGAAAGACATCTGGATGAAGACTGCGATTCTGATAGGATGACTGTTACTGACCCAGGAAGTAATGTTTTCAAGAACTGATCCAACATGGAGCTGTCTTTCATCAGCAGGATATGACTCAGCAGGTCAAAGAACGTAACCGTGCTTTACTTGTACTGCCTTCTGTCATTTCAACAAATAAACCCCTAAACACTGGGTCACTGATGTACTATTTGCACTTTCTAATACTTTTCTTAATCAAGTTCTTAAAGGACTCTTTATTACTTCATTAACAAATGCCTTCTACAGTATAATCCACCTTGTTTACATGTACTCAGATCCTTTTCACTAGGCATAGCAGTTTGTTGTAATAATTGCTTTCTTTTTTTGTGTTCTATGTAACTAATGTAAATTTACAAATCCTGGATGGCTTATTTTTCTGCTTAATAAAAAAGTATCAAATTATCATTTTGGAAAACAGATGTATGGTATATACTTGGTAACAAACATGTGCCATTTCCTTACATTATACAGCATTACATATGAAGTAAATGCTCACATATGTACACAGATTGTGAAATATAGTAATGTTGTTTGAGTGTAGTTAGAATTTATGTCCAGCCTTGCATGCTTATGCATCCAGATGTCTTCGTCTTTGCCTGAATGGGATATTTAATTATCTTAACACCCCATTTGAACTGCTATTGTTATTCTGTAGACCCACTGCTCCTCTTCAGATCCACCTGTCTGAGAGGAAGCCCTTTTTTGTCATACCCAAGCACCGACCTACATTTCAGGCAATTGTGCGTCACCATTGCCATTGCTTTGTTCATCCCTTGATTGACAAGCCCATGAGAAGCTCTTCACTCCTGTTAATTAGTGAATATATTTAATGATTCATATATTGAAAACTGAAAGGGAACTAGTTGCCTACTGTGCTTGCACACAAAGGAAAGTGGCCTCTGCATTTAAACCATCCATGCACACACACACACACACACACGAAGCAGGGGGGACAGTCCCAAACCATATCACCCTGGGAGCACTTGGGATTGTGGGTTAAGGTCTTTGCTCAAGAGCACCTTAGTCATGTCTTGCCCTATGCAGGGCCCGAACCCCAAACCTTCAGGTCACAAAACCGGGTCCCTTACCACAAGGCTACGGCTGCCCATATGTCATGGTACTGTATCAGTCGGGAAAATGATTCTGTTAAGTCAATACATTACATACAACACACTTCATCACATAATCAACCCCCTCCTCTATCTGACCCGCCACCGTGAGTTTTTGAGGTCCTCCAAAAACTTGCCCAGTCTTGCCTTTCTTTGGTCTGGTCACGTGCGTTGGTGACAGTCAGTCACAGCCATGCGCGGCTCCTGATTGGCTGGTCGAGTTTAAACAGGCCCGTCCCATAGGCTGTCCGACGTGACGTCAGCAACGATCAGCTGCTGATTTTGCACAACAATAACAAAGGAGCTCAGTGAGACCTCGGAGGCACTGATAGACAGACGGGGAGAGATACAGACTAGTGTCCGAGTTTAAGGGTCCACAATATAATATTTTCTTCAAAGAAGAAGTATTTATGTAGATATATTTATACTGTCTAACATTTTCTACCTCAGCATGTGAAGCGAGCTGAATTTTGCCTTGTTCTCTGTGTGTTTTTCTCCTCCACTGAAACGGTTTCCATCTTCCTGTTTACACTCTCAGCCGCAGGTGAGTCTTTGTTGTAGATGATGATCACTGTTCAGTATTTAAAAACAGTTTTCAACACTTTTTAATGTTTAATGTTAACCAGCAGTAAGTGTTAGTTAGCAGTAAGCCTAGTCTAACACTTTATTACTGAAAGCTTACAGGGGAAAACTGTTATTTTTTTTAAAAAGCTACAAGACCTGATCTTTGTGCCTCGTCTGTTGTAAAGATGCCAGATCAGATATATTCCGCCTGTTTTGCGGTTTATATTCCGCCCATTTTTGTGTATTTCTGTTTAGCTGTAGGCCTATAGTGGCTGTATCTGAGTCCAGCCCGGGTGGTGTAGAGTTTCTGCTCGGATCCTCCCTGTGTGTGTATATCAGACGCTCAACCATTACCTCCCTTTTTTAACCTTTAGAACATTTTAAAGATAGTAACTCATAATGAAATCACACAGGGACATCCTTTACCTTTAAACTACACTGTACTTTTACACCTACATCCTCCTGATAGTCTGTAATACGTCGTCTTTAACATATCCTTCAGTCAGAAACTCAGGTTGTCTTTGTTCATACTTGGTTACTCTGCTTGTTTTTACTAACGTAGAGATAAAGACCTCTGTATAATACTATGTGTTTAGGTGTATTTTGTGATAATTTCTCTTTTATAAAGTGTTTATATAAAAGTCTGAGGAGACAAGCAGTGGCCCTAAAGAACAAAAAGTTGTCCATCATCTGAATAAGAGTTATCTGTGGCACCCCTGCTGGTGGCAGCACAACTGGATTTTACATGATTTCACTTTGCACTTTCAGTGTGTTTAATGCTGGGGTTTTTTTTTTTAATGATTTAAAGTCATATTTCAGTGTTTTCCCCCTCCTCAGACTAATGCCTGTCCACACTGTAGTTCTGTAGCAGGTGTGTTAACTTTAGGTAATATTTCCTAGCTCATTTCCCTGTACTGATGAAAGAACTGAAAAAACAAGTTTGCCACTTCAGAAAGTGCCTATATATGAAATGAAATCTCCTTTATGCAAAGAAACCTGTCAAAGTTATTCTTAGTAGTGAGCACTGATATGTTACAGATGCAGGAAATAGAGTTGAAGTGTACATTTTAAAAATGCTAGACCCGTCTCTGGCTTTGTATTTTGAGTTTTCTCTCGATGATTTTACTTAGCTAGTTCTCTCCTTTTGTGTTTCTGCAATGTACCGAACCTTTAGTGACTAAACAATATAATGTACAGACCCCTTAGCAACAAAACGGTAATGTACTGACCATTGTAGTGATAAAACAAACTGTAATAAGCAGGTGTGAGATACTGAGGTGTCTGTTGTCAGGTTAAAACGCTGGAGGCTAGGCGGAAGCTCTCGCATGCAAAACGCCATACCGGAAATACTGATTGTTCTAGGTGTCAGCTTCTCTCTAATACCCTGGTCAGGATGACCTGTTAAACTGCACTAATTGCAAGCCAGATGGCATTCGTTTGTTACACTGTGAGGCCCTTACCCCTTAACTGCTCAGTTTTAAGTTGCTCTGAATAAGGGCATCTGCCAGATGCAATAAATGTAAACAATTTTCATGTTTATCTGCATGGCAGAGAACAAGATTGCCAGAAGTAGTTTAAGCTTTGTCCTGGACCATGAAGGATTTTTCTTTTTTACATGATCCCCAATTAACTAAACAGTTTAGTCAGGGCTAGGCTAAGTCTGTCTAATTCAACATGTCAGTGGATTGCCAGATTTAGCAGGTGTGTTGGAGCAGGGCAATCACTGAACTGGGCTGGACTCCAGGTTTCCATGACCAAATAGTTTAAATGTCTGCATATCCTCAGCAAATTGCAGTGCCAGAGTGCTGTAAGGCCATGTTGATGGTCTAGTTCAAACACATAGCTGGATTTATTGATTGGTTTTTTGATTAATAAATATTGATCTAATAGTGTGTTATTGTTTTTATTGCCAGCTTCTATAGTGGAATGATGGATGACGTCTCTGTCTCTTTTATGTGACCAATGTTTTGTTCGCAGGGCCTTAATCTTTGTACACCTGTGGAAAGCTATGACTGAGCTTTAGGTGTTCCTAATACGTGAAGGCGAAACTCATGCACTTCAGCACCTTTCCAGAGGCTTCTGTAAACTGCTATAACAGCTGATGACCAAAGAGCCCTACCCTCAAGCGACACTTGCAGGACTGATCTGGCCCCCTCCTCCTCTCCCAGTTCCCGCATCATGTTCCAGAGGTTCACCAGCATCCTGTTTGGAGATGCCCTGGAGGAGGCCATTGAATGTCCTGCAGATGTGGACTTTGCCAGAAATGAAGATGAAGAGGACTGGATCCTTGTTGATTATCTTGGTTAGTCAGATGTCACACCCCATTTCTATATAAATCTAAAATTTAAATAGAATAAAAAAAAAGTTGAATGTGAAACACCTGAATTTTCAGAATTCTATAGGGTTGTTTTTTAGGTTTTTCCTTAAATATTTTGTGTTAAATAAAAGCCCAAGTTTCTCCAGCACACAATTTTGTTAATTGGAAAGTCATGTTTGCAGTTATCACAGCTAACCTTGTCTAATGACATGGCCTGCTAGTGGGGAGACATACTGCAGATGTCAAGCTACACTCTGAAGCTAGGCTAAAAAAAAAAGCCCTGATGCCTGCCATATGCTGGCTATTCAGAAAGCTCACAAGTGAGTGCACAGCCGTGTCTTATGCAGGGTGTGAATATTTCAGGTGCAAGGAGATCTGTCTAGCTCAGGTCTCTCCCCTGAGGCCAGGGCGTTTGGGGCCAACAAACATCTTAATATATCATTGGTGTAAAAATAGCACTGTTTTGGTCACCTTCACTTTAATCACCTGAATCCCTGCTTGGAGACATAAATACACAGCACCTAGACTTGACACACAGCATTTTTCTGCCTGTGCCCAAGGTTTAGACATTTTTAACGGGATTGTGGTAGCTGAATTTTGTGCTGTTGACTGAAATGGTGTACTGCTCATTTCCAGGGTAGCCATTGTTAGTCTATTAATCAAGGCTGCTAATGTTCACTGTATTATATCTCTCACATTTCTTTGCTGACAAATTACAGCTTTCTGTCCTTGCCTTGTTTGCATTTTGCTTGACTTGGCTTGTATCCTATTTCAGCTATCTCTTTCTTTGGAAAAACCTGTAAAACAAAAGAATAAGTAGAACTGAATAAATGTACATTTGCAGTGCCGTATACTGGCTTGTTGCCAGAGTAGCTGGGTAGGATAAAAACACAGACAAGGCATTGCCTCTAGTCTAAGATATCATGCAATCTTTCCACCTCATCTGATAGATGCTATTGTCCAGTCTGTCCATGCTGATGAGAGGATAGTGTTTCACTGGTTTTATAGAGCCAGGGATAAGTGCAGTCAGGATGAGTACAGACTGTTTATCACATGTGATTATTAGCTATTGTAGTTTAAGAAAATAAAAGTCAAGTTTATTATGGCCTCGTCTGGCCTCACACTGTTGCCTTAGGTTAGCTTTAGGAGACCAAGATAACAGCCTGCAAAAAACAATTAAGAGAAATGGAAAGGGTAATTTGAGATGAATAGGTTTATTCAATATATAAACACTAGTAGGCAATGAAAATCCATAAAGAAACCACAATGCATGAGTGAATACTGTTTCATGGCAGATCCCTGGACCGGTCAAGGATAAGCAACCCTATAGTCCTTGGGTACATGCCAGATGTCTGCGTAATAGTCTGGAGACAGAGGGAGGATAAGCAGCCAAGCTGTCTATCTGTGCAGTTTATTATTAAGGTTGCTTATCCAGCAAAATCAATAGGAAATGCCTAGATCTATTTGATCTATAATTATATAGTTTTTTGCCTCTCCTGGACTAAATATAGCAATAACTGATGGTCCAGGTTTGACCATTGAATCAGAATGCTTTGATTCGTTTTTATTAAAAAGTTTGAGGTTGCACTGAGACATTGGGGCATATTTATTTGTAAAACACATGGATGTCTTTATAGACACTAACAAAACCTGAGCTTAATTAGTTTCTGTTATTTATTGTTCTTCACTTTATTTTCCTGGCTTTTGGTAGAATTACGCTACAAATATATTTTACACTTTTTTTATGTTTGTTTGATTGACATAGTGCATTGTGCCCTCTACAGGTAATGTCCTATAATGCACCATATCAGGTTCCCATTGTTTACACCATTTGTTGCCAAGAGCAAAAATAGCAATGAACTATGAAAACATTCTTCTGTACTTTGGTTGCTGACAAAACACTGATTTGTTTTCTTGTTTATTTATTTATTTATTTATTTATTTTTCATGATCGTGTGTTATGGCATGCATAATTGTTTTTATGTTTTTATATATTTTTTTATAAATCTTTGAAGAGTGTAAATATTGCTCTCTATTGTGTGCATTCTAGCTGAGGCTTGCTCCACTGCCTGTGAGGATGAGTTGATAGAAGTCTGCTCAGAGAACATGGATGTTCCTGACCACCCGCTGCGCAGCTCCTCGTGCTCCTCTCTGGACTCAGCAGCGGACATGGACCCTGAGGACAGAGGATTTTTGCGTCTGGATGCAGAGTGTGGTCTGGAAGAGAGCTGGTTTATCACACCTCCACCCTGTTTCACAGCTGGAGGAAGGGGTCCTGTGCTTCTGGAGACCAGTCCTCTGGAGAACCTGCTCATTGAGCACCCCAGCATGTCAGTCTATGCTGTGCATAGCTCACGCCACCGCCAGCTGAAGGAAAACTCCTGTGAACCCAGCATCCTCAGGTAACATTAACCAGCTTAATCTACAATAATCAGCCAAATTAATCAGTGCTGATTACCATAGCTAGACAGAATGTTAAATGTACTTCCTTGTTGCATTAGAGTACCTGCTTACATTTTATAGAAATATATATTGGAATATAATGCGGAGAAGTCTGCATGTAATGCTTTGATTTTGGCTTTATTTTGAATATACAAGGCCTTACATTATTCACCTTCCTTGAACTTGTCCACATTTTGTTGTGTTGCAACCTAGAACTGAAATGGACTTAACTGGGATTATATGTCATGAAGCTACACAGAAATATGAAACAGTTCAAGGGGGTGAATACTTATATAAGGTACTGTAGGCAGTCTTTTTCCAAAATGGCACTTATTCTTATTCAACTAGTAAGAAAATATTTTCAAGTGTCCACTATAACATTAATGTCCAATGTTATTTGGCTGGCATGTTGTAAATAGTGCAATTCTGTTCTCTGTGCAGGTCTGAAGCTCAGTGCAGACCCAGTCACCCTACTGGCTGCTATGCAGCCGCTCTCGCCGCCACACGCGCCAGCTTCCTGGGGCAGGCCAAAAATGGACGCCTGGCTCAGAGGATTCGGGACAATGTGCAGCGCCAGCAGCTGTCCCGCAACGCGCTCCGCCGCCTGAACCTGCTACATGATGGGGGAGCTAGGCAGGCCAAAGCCACCGGAGGTCAAGTCCACCAACCCGGACAGAGGCAGTACAACTACTGAGACCATTGCCACTGTGCTCCCCCAAATAATACTCTCTCTGTCTCTCTCTCCATCTCTCTTTCTCTCTTCCCAGCTCTATTCTAGGAGTTAGTCTTTCTTACATAGACACAATGGGATCCTTCAGAATCAATAGCATAGGTCACTTTACTCCAGTGCAGGTACCAATCTGCTCGAGCATATGTCCAAATCAGGCTCAGTTAAGCTCTGGTTCTCCTACCTTGAGCTGACAAAATATTTTTAATTGTGTCACAGGTTAGAATGCGTAAATATGTTCACCTCTGTGCACTTCACATACAGAGCTTCATGTAGTCTGAATGTAGGTTCTTGTCATCATTATTTTTTTTTGCATGTTATATTTCAGTGGACATGCAGGAATCGTACCATCCTGTGCCTACTTGCTTCAGATGTAACAATGTTCATGGCCATTTTATTTTGCATCACTGACTGCATTTTTTTGTTTGTATTCTGTTTCAGAAAAATTCCTTTTGCTACAATATTTTAAGTCTAGCATTGCCTGTCACTACAAGCCTTTAAATTCCCAAATATGTAAAAACAAAAAAAACTTTAAAAATATTTTTAAAAAGAAAAAATATATATCATATATAGAATATACCAGTCTGAAGTTGTATGAGGTTGTGTTATCTGCAGTGTAAGGTATGTATGTATGTATGTATGTAGCTTTTTTTATGGTAGCAAGCATTTTGTATGACATTATAGTGCATAAAACAGTGTTTTACTGTTGGTTTGCTTTGAATCTGCCATACATGTCTCAGGGTCACAACACAGTCACTTGTACTCTACTAAAATGCAGATTACTTGACAATTGTTAACTGTATTTGTACATACTGATGAACTTCTTAAATATGTTGTTGTGTACATTGAATTGTTGAAATGTTTGTAACTAATCACTTAAATAAGCTGAATGAAAGTGAAAGGCTTGCTTGTCCTAGGGCTGTGAAAACAAAGTCTTTCTCTTGACTGTTAAAATCTGCAAACAATTAGTAAAACTGTTAGTCTTTTTTTTATCACTGTAATAGGCTTTTGCATTGTATGCTATATGTTTTATTAGTTACTTAAAAGTTGTATTTGCTGAGGTAAATATTTAAACCTGATGTAGCAAGAAACTTAGTCTTTGGTAGTATTTTTTTCTAATTTGTTTTTTTTTTGTCTGTACATGTTATCATTGATTTGTCTGAAATAACACAAAATAGTGTTGAGACAAGCTAAATGTGTTGTGTGGTTGAACTAGACTGATCAATATGAAGTGTAAGTTCAATATGCGGCAATCGCAGCTGGTATTCGTGAACATATTCACTGTACTTGGGTGAGCAGAAAGACTAGCACACCTAAGATGCTCGATCCCTGGGCACATGAATATGATGTGTGTTATTTTACTTATTACACTTTGTTTTGTTCAGCATTATTTTTGCAGTTTAAGGGATCTTTAGTAATGTGGCCGCTTTGTCCACGTTGCATGATTTTGTCTGGAGGAGCAGCATTTCTTGTTGTCTTCAGCTATCTAACTTGTGATGTTAATAACAGGGATTTTTTTGCCTTGAAATCTGTTAAGGATCTTGTGCCTTCCAGGTTAACAGTGTAACAATGCATTAGTGAAGAACTTGAATTCTGTTGAAAGGGACTTTAACTCACTATGCACAGGGGAGTAAACTTGTCTTTGTGAGCCACTCACTCTGTCCTTGTTTTTCCACAAAAATGTAGCAACGGTTCTCTATGTGTTGGTATGGATAGTTAATAATGTGCCCTTGCTCACTAGGTGTCACAGTCAGACAACTCATTGATTTTGTTTGGTTTACTGGAATAAAACAGCACTTTGCCAAAAGACTAGGTTTAAGTACCACATGTTTATTTTCCCTTTCTTATGTTATGAATTCGTATTTAAAATGTGCGCCACCTTTTTTTTGTAACTACCACAATTTACTGTTGTGAAGTCTCTTCTCTTGTATAATTTATGCTCGTTAATTTTTCAATAAATGCTTTGGTTTTTAAATGAACACACCTGGTTTGTTCTGATTCAGAGTCCTGTTCGGAGAGTTTTAGGGGGAATAAATAAACAAATAAATTTACATTTTAAATTTACTAATAATAATTATTTAATAATACACGTTTACAGTAAGGGGTGACATGGTTGTTCTGCAGGTAGTGTGTGTCTTTACACAGCTTTAGGGATCTGGGGTTGTAGGGTCTCTCTGGTCTCCACGTGGGCTCTGTTCTCCACGTGGGTTTTCACCGGGTCCTCCGGGTTTCCTCCTGAAAAACACGTGCTAGGTGAACTGGATGTGCTAAATTGCCCTAGGTATGAGAGTGTGAGTGAATGTGTGTGTGTGTGTGTGTGAGGAACCCTGTGATGAATTGGTGCACTGTCTAGGGGGTATTCCTGTCTTGTTCCCAGTGATTTTGGGTAACAAACCGTGAGCCTGACGGAGGTTTATGCTAACACTTTCTGATAACTAGCACATGATCTACGTAATAACTCACTGGTCTACAAAATTGTTCCATTTTTCGGGCGAGTACACTATACATTAATTAGCTGATCTGTTTTTGGGAAAAAGGAAATAAATAAAAGACGTACAAATCCACTGTTGTTGGCCGGTATTACTTCAGGACGTTTGACATCGTGGGTTTGTTTACATTTTCAAGCAGTAACACGTTGTTTCTGAGACAGTGTATCTGATTGGTCAGACAGATCATAAGCCCCACCTCTTTACCGGTCTGATACCCGGAAGTGTCTGTCGAGGTTAAAAAACCTTGTGAAATCTGGTGTAAAAGTGTTTTTGCTGTAATGGAGGTCCACTGAGGACGTGTATCGGGACCTCGGGCGCCAGTTTCGTTTGACCGCGAAATAAGAAACGCGGTGTTTTTTTAAAAGAGGTCCCTCTAAACACAGTCCTACAAAATAAGGTCCAAAACACACATTCAGAGCGCAACTGTCAGGATAAAACACACCCAAGTGTGCCCAAACTCTTCAAATCGGATCCCTTTACATCGTAATCACGTCACACGTAAAGGGTTCTAATTTAAACACAAAACCGCGAAGATTAACTATTTAATATATTCTGTCTCGAAAATCACCGGATCTCGCGCATGCGCACTCGCGCCCTTTATAAACGTTGGCGCCGGCGCCAGCTGATGTCTGTTCACTTATTGTGCAGCTGGTGAGTGGACGCTTCTCTTACTCTGAAATGTTTCTATTCTTTTATTTTTTTTCGTAGGTTATCTATAGTTGTTAGCTGGTTTGCTGTAGTGATGCTTTTTACCACGTTTGTACGATGTTTATTATTTGTTATTTGCTATTTTCTGTCAGTTAGCAGCGTAGTGGTAAGCTAGGTGTAGTAAAGTGTTGCTAGGTGGACAGGTTGTCTTATTAACCATCCTAACTGATTTAATGAACATATGAATGTCCGGTAGATTTGAGTATGTAATGTAAGTAGGGGTTTTGGACGTGGACACTGGGTTAGGTAGTTACCAGTCCCGCTACTCTAGTGTGGGCAAATATTTGGGTCGGTTTGCTAGCTCATTAGCTAAGCTCTTGTTCGTGGTTTGAAGGAAAAGACACAAATAATTAAGGCGAATTAAAGTTTGGATTTATGTAAGATACAAAATATAAAGGCCTAATTTGTTACATTTTGAAAAGTATTGGGTTTTAAGGCTATATTTCGGCTCTTTATCTGGGTTTTGTTTGAGGCGGTTTGTCCTCCCGCTTCTTAAATTGGCGGGGAGTCGACTTTCACAACCTCACCCGGGTAAAATAAACTATCACTTTACAAAGATATGACTGCATGTTTTCACTTTATGTTTATCTAAGTACATAACTAGGGACTTATTTATCGCCCTCGTGTGTAATTATGTTAGTTTTGTAATATATTATTCATTTAAAAGAGTCCTAAATGCAGCCTGGTTGAATGAATTAGTGCTCCAGTAGCTAGCATTAGTTTGGCCTGTTTGGGTTTGTGTGCTTCTTTACCTGAACGCCTTTCTCTCAATATTAATATATCTGATGTCTAAAAGATATAACAAACATAACATGTTGCTCTTGTTTTAATTTCAGGCATTTGAAGTAGTTTTCCATTGGACAAAATGTCGAGACGCAGGTGAGAATCCAGTCTTGTTTAACATCTTCATTTACATATTAGCCAGATAAAGCCTGTGTCCTAATCAACACACACTAACATGGCTGTTTTATTTTTATCCAGTTGCCGTAACACACTCCAAGAAAGAGATGAAAATACAGCAGACCAGAATACATGTCCAAGGAAGAGAAAAGCTGAGGTAGCAGGATATCTTCCTCTTCTGTATTATTGTATTGCATGTAGTTTATAATGATGGTAGCCACATGTGGTGCTGTTAATAAATTCTAACACACTGCTTTTCTCTTTATCAGCAGTGTAAAAGGAAATCACCAGCCAAGAAACAAAGTTATGAAATTCAGGTGAGTCAGGATATCAACTTTCAGGTGTACTGAAGTGACTCTGACAGGAAAATACCCATTAACTTTAATGCATTTGTGTTATTAAACATTTTGTTATTAATACACAGTGTATTTATAACCCCTGTAAATCCCTGTAAGTGTGTTAATTGTGCCTACGTGATGACGCAGCAGCTGGTCAGCGTCACGGTTAACCCCTCCCCCTTTATCCCGCCTCCTCCCGCCAAATTGAGCTTTGTTCAGCTGGCCTGAGGGCTTTTGTTCTCCGCTTATCCTTTTAACTTGTGTGTACATGTGTGTTATACACGCATGTCTATATCAGGCTGGGTGTGTGTGATTTTAATGTACAATCAAGAAGAGGTTATATGTGCCTTGCTGTAGTTTTATGTGTAAATAAATACTGGATTTATTGTATACATGTGTAAATATGTCTATATGAAATACATTACATAATAATTCATTACTTTATAGAACCGGTGGGTGGAAGGAGATGTCAGCCCCTGTGTCCTTGTCGAGACGCCTCACAAGGAGCTTGAAGAGACGAGTAACACGTCTGGTTTCAAACACTTTCGGTTCAAGAATCTGTTCATCAAACCCTCTCCACTGCCTTGCCTCAGGTAGGAACATGGGAATAATGTAAATTTTGGTATAGTATTGAGGTTTTTTGTGAAGTCCCAATGCAGCATTTCAGAAATCTGGATATACATTTAGGTTTTTCCTTGACTTCCTAATCTGTGAACCGTTCAATGATTTATAACTTGATTGTGATTTGTCACATTGTATAGCCAGTACCTCATGTTTTACATGCATGCTTTTGACAGCTGGGCCAGCTCGGATGACGTGTGGATTAAGATGCTGAATAAAGAACTGAAGTACATTCATGACAAAACCTTCATGCAGCAGCACCCCAGCCTTCAACCAAAAATGAGGGCCATTCTCCTTGACTGGCTTTTAGAGGTTTGTGGTCAATTTGTGACTTGTATTTCTCAGCGGTAGTATTTGATTTCATGGAAAGTCATAGCTACTTGACCAGCATAACGTTATGCTTCACTGTACCTCTTTAGGTGAGTGAGGTGTATACACTTCACCGTGAGACCTTTTACCTGGCTCAGGACTTCTTTGATCGCTTCATGTTGACTCAGGTAGCCATTGGAAAGAACCAGTTGCAACTCATTGGCATCACTGCACTGTTCATTGCATCTAAACTGGAGGTAAGGGAATTGGCTTGGTTGCCTGCATAGTGTGGTTTGTATAAATGTAAAAAAAAAACACGCCTAATTGGTTCGGTCGCCTTTTGTATTTTCAGGAAATCTACCCACCAAAGCTTCAAGAATTTGCATATGTCACAGATGGTGCCTGTGATGAAGATGAAATACTTGAAATGGAGCTGATAATGCTGAAAGCATTAAATTGGCATCTCTGTCCGGAAACTCCGATCTCTTGGTTGAAGCTTTATGCTCAAGTGGGCTCTCTAAAGGAAGGACCAAATTTTCTTGTGCCACAGTTTTCTCAGGAGGCTTATGTACAAATGACCCAGGTGTGTGTGGTGATCTTGGCTGACCATTTTTTTTGTAGTAATTACAGTAGTGTAACCTGTACACTGTTGACTGTACTGATGTCTAAATTCTCTTACAGTTGCTGGATCTTTGTATTCTGGACCTTAACTCGTTAGATTACCAATATGGAGTCCTGGCTGCTGCTGCATTTTGTCACTTTACCTCAATTGAAGCTGTGCAGAAAGTATCTGGTAAGAAAAAAAGAGCATGTTCAAAATGGCAACATTTCATTTCTAAAAATGATAGTTTGAACATCATCTAGTACAAGTTATGCACTAAAGTGCATTAATCATGATAGATGGTAAGAAGTTATTAGCCTTCAGTGTAGTAATGTGTAATCTTCAGTCAGTATTTGGATTGAGTGAAATAAGCGGTGTTTATAGTAATAGTAGCTCATGGAAGTCTGTTTCTTGTCTTAGGTCTGACATGGGACAGTATATCTAGCTGTGTGCGTTGGATGGCCCCCTTTGTGAGGACGGTAAATGAATATGGCCAGCCAAAACTGAAGGATTTCAAAAAGGTTGCAGCTGAAGACCGGCACAACATCCAAACACATGCAGACTATCTGTCCATGCTGGTGGGTGTGTTTTTGTCACTTGTGTTTCTACTTTTCTCTTTAACCACAAGTCAGAAGTGTGAACATGGCTGCTTTGTTTGTTTTAGAATGATGCTCACCAGAGGCAGCAGGACAACCTGGACCGATTGTCTCCAGTGGCTGTAGGAGGACTGCTGACTCCACCCAAAAGCACAGAAAAGCCCAATAACATGTGAAGAGCAAACCAATTGCTTTAACTGTTTCTGGTCCATGCTGTGTTGCAGTCAACAGCGCACACGTGTGTCTCTTGTGAGGCTTCTGGACCCATGTGCAGTTTTAGCACTTCCAGAACTAGGTGTGTTTTTTCAGATCAGTGCTATGAAGAATGTTACATGACGAGAGAGTTTTTTTTTTTTTTTTTTTCCTCTTCCAAAACAATGGTCATAATCTGACAGGATGCTAATCAAAGCCATGATATGTGCCTTTTTCATCGAAGACTCTGAATAGAAGAATGTTTACATGTATTTAAGCCCTATAGAAGCTTTTAGGGCTTTTGTTTCACGAGCATACCCAGAGCAATGCAGTGTTATATCCAAGGTTGCTCATTCTGTAGGATTGTTTATTTTTTGTCTGTAAAGGTGTGTTGAATGTTCATGGACTATACTACGTTGCCATAGGATTTCTAGTCGGCGCTGCTCCAAACCTCTGGTCATTGTGAATCTGAACTGCAGCATAGAGACTGTTCACTGTATCCAAAGCTAATGTGGATGAATTCTTACATGTGCTGCTTGGGGACATGTTCCTTAGACTGGCTATTATTTCACTCTGAAAGAATATTATCGAATTTAGAGTTGCCGAAGTAACTTGCCTATTTATGGTCACCGTTCTGTTTTAAATTTATTGAATTTTCATGATGCTATGAATTTCCTTCCATTCTATTGCCAAAGGCAAATATTTAATTCAGTGGGTGCTTATTTATGAAATATTGTAAGATACAGTATTGTACTGGACCTTACTTTTGTAGCATAACTTGATTTAATTTTTTTTTGCTCTCTGATCTGGGAGCTGAATACTGTGCCTGTAAATTAGAGTGTAAAACTGTATATAAGAGAATGTGTACATATGGTCATGTCAGGACATGGTTTCCTGTCTTAGTTAAATATGAAATATTAAACCATTAATAGAAATTTGATTGTGTTGAATTATTAGTGAGAAATACAAACATGGTTACTTTGATAGTCCTGATCATGCTGCACCTATATGTAAAACAATGAGTATTCTGTAAATGTTAAGTGTTGATTTAATCCCCAGAGAAATAGGAAATTTCAGAGAAAGGTCTCTGATGTGAGTGGATTGATATTGTTTATAGCCTGTATTATTTAAGTATGTCTTGTATGGTTTAATAGTTAGGCTTTCATTAAAATGGAAAAAATTGGGGATGGGCCCAACTTCTCTGAGCGGACACAATTAAATTTGACACTCTAATTCCATCTTCTAACACTTAATGCTGTTTGATCACATTTGATGGCCAAAATGGCTGCTCTTGAATATAGAACATGGAATACCATGGGAAAAAACTGTCATGTTTCATTGGGGGCAAGTTGGAGCAAAATGTCATGCAGACTTTACATTTATGTTTCAAAACTGCTGTTAAAATGTCTATTATGTGCCTGCCAAAATGCAGATATAAGGGGCTGTAATAACAAGACACATTAATAATACAGTATGAAGTCTTGTCAGGAGACTGGAAAAGTTGAGATCTGATTAATGTGCCTGTACTTCATGTTTTGGGCCCTTGGTTTTTTAGCTGTTTTCCCTCAAGACAGCTGCCTGGTATGGGTGCCACTAGGCTCCTTTCCTTACAAAGCCGCTGTTGTGCAAGTCTTTGTGTAGGGCTGAGACCTCAGTTGGCTTGAGCAACCCTAAAACACCCCCAAGACAGACGTAGCAATCAGCTTCACAAAGGTGCTGCCTTTTTCAAGTGTGCTACATGCAACTGTTTAAACAAAGAGACAGCTTTTGTTCTGGGTTTCAGCTGTGCTGTACTACTGGCAAATAAAAAAAAAAATGCATAATGAAATGCACTTTAATTTGTGTAGAAAAACTGATTTGGGTTGCAGCATTAGACCATTTTAAAATGCTTTAAGGAAAACTTTATTTATTAAAAGGTATGTACAAAAAGGAGTAATTGACATTTAAATTTCTAGAAAACATACATATATATATATATATATATACACACACACCCAAGGTCATAGTCAGTATTTAAATGTATGCAGTATTATGGATACGATAACGATAGTGACGGGGACAGGACAGGCAGTGGAATGTTGGTGCATGTGCTGTTATTCCCACACTAAGAGTCTAATTTGCATTGAATGCTGTTGGGTTGTGAAACAGGCCCAGGCTTCTCCACTGCACTCCTGAACAGGATTTTAATTCTTTACTGTAATTACTGAAACAGTAGTAGTCCTCTGTACTTTACTGAAAAACTCTGGCACAATGAGACAATGGTGAAGAGGTTAAAAATTTCAATTTATGAAATCAGTGAAATATTGAATAACACCCATTTGATGATAATGCTGTTCATTCTTCATACAAAATATAAAGTTTAATTTTCAGAGAGGTTTTTTTCCACATAGCAAAAAATAGAACTATATTCATTTAAAGCATTGAAAAGTTTTACAGAATGACAGATTTTTGTGATTGTATTTTTCGCTTTTTTTATCCACCCAAAATGCTGCCGCCTGCACACTGATGCAAGATCGTCAGGAACACAGAGTGTTTTCATAATTTAACTTATCACGTCAGACTGAAGTGTATGACGGGAATTTTCACACAATCCCTCAGACGTAGGAGTAAAGTGACAAATGACCAATTGCTTTATATGATGCAGTGTGCTGTATTAGGGAACATCACTCATTCATTCATTCATTCATCTTAAGCGCTTTTTTCTGGTCAGGGTAGAGGTGGATTCAAAGCCTATCCTGGTAACACCCTGGATGGGAAGCTGATCCATTAAAGGGAACCATGCACACATTCATTCACACAGGGGAAATTCACACTGAGACTAACCTGGGCTCAGAATGGAACTGGGGAGCTGTTAATGCTACCCATCGCACTGATGTGCTTCTCTTCCTTTTAAAGCTTTTCTGGGAACATCACACAATAACAGATTCATTAACTGGTGCATAGAGTAAATCTTTCCCCACTTATCTTAATCTTAATCTGAGGAGTTCAATTGGGCCGATTGCAAAACTTTATCTTAGGTGTTTGTGTCATTGTTGATGTGTAAATATAGCTCTGTGATATCCTGACAGAAAATGCATTGCAGTGTAAAAATAGCTATACTGTGGCTTTGTTCCCGCTGTAAAACATCTGTCAAGGATAAAATAAATACAGCACAACTAACAGTTCACATTCAGTAAACTCAATAAATAAAGCACGCCTGCTATCCATTCTCCAGGCTTCTGTTCCTCTTAAAGCTTCTCTAGTAGTCCAGAAAGAGAAGAGATTCACTCCATGTAACATGTTGCTTGAAGTCCGTAAATAACACACACAAACACGGCAAGCTGTGGTTTCAATGGCTTTTAGTGAGTTACTGTAGCTGCTCAAAACTGCCATCCCCGTTGTGGCTGTGGGTCTGCACGACATCTGTGTTTGCAAAGCCCACCTCAGGCCTTCGATATAAGTCCTTAAGGCCCTCAAATTTGGGCCCCCAGTGCCGCAGGGAATCGTAGCTGAAGTCTTCTTCTGGAATGGTTGAGCTCAGAGAGCTGAGACTGCCTGCGTTTGAACCTGCACCTTCGACACAGTACACATGGTAGGTGTCCATGGGGAAGGCCAAGGAGTCATTATCAGCCTCCCAGATGATGCGTGCTACGTAGTTCTTGAAGTCCGTGGCACAATGGGCAGTGGTGCTGGGGTTGTGGTGGTGGGTAGGCTGGACTCCGCTAGGGTGTACCTCTTCCTGAGAGCCCTGAGATGACTTGATAAGGGGCGCTGTGGTGCATGAGGAAGACTGAGACAAGCTGGAGCAGAACGGTCTCTTCAGCTCTGTGATGTCGTAGGCATTCTAGAGGGCATTAAAAACAGCATAAGAAAAGTGTTAGAGGGAATTAAAACTAGCAGAGAACCTGATAGACCAGCTTAGTGGGTGAGCAGAGACCAGTTTCATTGTGTGATAGATTATAAACACTGGAACAAGTAGAGAAGTACTGAAGCGAAAAATAGGCAAGGAGTTGGCAAAAATGTTAGGCAGTTAATATATACTCTATACACTGATTCTGAACGGTTGTAGGCGTGACTGTTGAATGTTTCAGACACAGCAGAAGTGCTGGGGTTTTAGACATTGTATTCTTACTAGGCTGCTTATTAAACACATCTGCGTTAAGCCACCTGAAAGTGTGCAGTTTAGGGGTGTAAATCAGTGACAACACAGTTTGTGTATCTGTTTAGTGTTCCAAATATTCATATCTGGATCTCTGGACTGAAACCTGTAGCGAGCGTGTTATAAAGTGGGCATGGCATTGAGTTTTCTGGTTTCCACACTCTATCCAGGAGAGCAGATGGACTACAAAGTCCTCTAATTTGCCTACGAGTGTGTGAATGTGAACTGCTATCTCATGGACGGTGCATTCTCCAGCGTTCTACCCAGTGATCATCCACTGCAACCCTGTCCTGGATAGTGCATTTAACAAAATTAAATAAATGCATATATTTTTATATTTTATATTGTTTATTTAGTAATAGTTTATTTAGTTTATTTGTGATGCCTAAGGTGTATTTATGGTTGTTTAACTATATTTATGACCAGTGAAGAAGATTTTTATGAGTATGTTTTCAGATGTAAATGCCCCTTAACCGACATTAAAGGAGAAAAATGTTAATAATTTATTTGACAAGTGATACCAAATAAACACTAAACATCCAAAAGATCCCTACAAACCCCAGTATCACACCTAATCCACTAGAACCAGTAACACACACATACCTACACACCATTACTGTCACTTTCTTATTCATCTGCTATTTTTTAAAACTGAACACAGACTCTGGTGTTCACAGAAGCTGGTATTGATTGTACAATTTCATGCTTCACACCTCTCTCAGTGTGCTCTTATTAATATGAATGTTTTATAAAGTTCAACTCATCTATCATCTCACTGCTTATCTGTTGCCCTGCTGTATAATAATCCTGCCCAAAACTGACACTATACTGCCATCTAGTGGAAATCCTCTGAACATATCATATAGATCATCAGTATCTTTTTCATGCCAGAGCTCTGATTACAAACTACCTGGTCCTGTTCTCCACCACCTTCCTCGTTGTAGTTTAGGATGTTCTCCCGGATGTCCTCCCAGCTCTCGTGCTCAGCTGGTATGTGGTACACACCACGCTTCCTGAATTTATTCTCACTGCCCTTCTGGTTCCACACAGTCACTGCCACCAGCACAGCTACAGCAGAAAAGAGCGGGTTGAACCAGAATAAGTAAAACGTGTAGTTATAAAACAAGAGGATTTAAAGTAATAGAGAATATGAAGGCGAAACTATTTGCCTATTGTGCTTGCATACAGAGAAATGTGACCTTCAAATTTAATCCATCCCGTCCAGTGAAACACACAAACTAAGTTAATACTAGGGGGCAGTGAACTCACTTGCCCAGAGTGGGGGCAGCCCAAACCACGGCACCTGGGAAGCAGCTGGGGGGTTAAGTGCCTTGCTCAAGGGCACTACTGTAATATCTTGTCCGAACCCGGGACCTTCCAGTCACAAAACTACGTTCCTCCACTATTACATTAAAGCCATGATTCTCAAAGCGAGGTCTGATTTATAATTTGTAACCCTGTTACAGTTATAACCCACCATTATCAAATTTATTATTTCTATCATTTAATTAAAAGAACAATTGTAATAAAATTGGGTTTATAAAAAGTTTGAAATATAATGATTAGAGGTAAACACAATGAGAAGAGGTAAAACCTTTGAAGCCCTTTACTTTTAAAAGGTTTAAGAACCCCTGCATTAATGTAAATGAAACAAAATGTCGCCCTCTAGTGGCAGAACACTGACAGTAACTACCACTTATTCATCTATTAAAATCAGTGCTTCATGCTTCACATTTGTCTCTCATTACAGCTGGTATAAGGAAAGCTGCTGTGTGTCTGTTTAGGCATGATTACTATGATCAGGTTAATAAGGTCAGTATAGAAGAACCTCCAGAAAAAAACCTTCAGCCTATTATATTAATGGTGTAGATGACACCTGGTAGAAGTGACACACAAACAAAACTTTGTGCATGCACACACACACACACACACACACACACACACACACACACACACCCTGTCATACAATGCTCTCTTTAAAGGTCTATTTTCTTCAAAAACAGGCTTAAAGAAAAAATAACATTGTGAGTAATGTTTCATATTTCTCTTTGAGATTTAAAATTTCAGGATCTAAGTCAAACTTCAGTTGAAGTAATCTGTATAGTTTTTCATTGTAACATGAAATGCTTTCCTATTTTATAATTGAGAAGTCTGATGATGAATCATGTGCTGTGTTTATGATATTGATTTATATACATAGACCATATAATCACTGATACTATATACTGATATTACTATTACCGCATAGCCATGACTTTTTGATCTGATTATCTGATTTATATA
>JAOVVF010000044.1:14539192-14549297 GCA_028565595.1 Duopalatinus emarginatus
GAGAGAGAGAGAGGGAGAGACAGAGACAGAGAGAGAGAGAGAGAGAGAGAGAGACAGAGAGAGAGAGAGAGAGAGAGAGAGACAGAGAGAGATTGTTGTTACCTTGGCCTTGTGCATAGCCACATTGCCATGCAGTTTCTCTGGCTTGTAATAAGGAGAGCCATGGGCAGCAAACCACAGGCTGAGGTGCTGTTGGGTGGAATGAGTGCCATTGGCCAAGCTGAAGATGTGAACTTTATCCACATCTGTCTGTAAGACTTCAGAGAGCAGATGCTGCAGACGTTCATACAAACTCTTCTCACCAGCAGAGGCCCTGAACATCTCTTCTGCTGTTACATCTAAACACAATAAACACCATAATTCAGGTTTATATACACTCATGATAATTTATCAAATCACTTAGTGAAGAAGTGTGTGGAGGTTTAAAGTTAGCCAAATCATTCTGAAAAGTCTGGGATAGACTAGAAATATTAAAAATAGACTAGTGATATTATATTAAAATTATAAATTAACAGTAATAATGCTTATAGCACATTTGCTTTAACCTGGTCTGTCATTTATTACAGTAGTGGACATCAAAATTTGCCAATATAAAATTAATTGTAATTAACAATAATAATTGTCATTATAAAAGTCATTATACCTGTAAATATATTTTTATACCTATAAAAAAGACAGGAATCTAATTATAAATGTATTAATTATTTGTATTATTTATAAAATATTATTGTACACATTTCTACAAATCCAGCTAATTTTAATAATGGCTAAATTTAAAAATAGTTATAATCTATGCTCAAGGGGGAACTCGTTTCCCTGTATTAAGAAAAATTCTTGATTAATATGGAAGTCTGTTGGCAGTTATTTGGACTGATACACATTTGTGTGAAATACATATTTATACAGAGTACGTTTATGGATTCCTTAGTAAAAGGCACAAGCACTAAATTATTATAATTTGTCCTTTCAGAGATGGGACATTTTTAGAGGTTGGAATTTATGGTTGAATGTTACTGTACATAAATTCAACCCCCCTCCCTCTAGGCTGCCTGTGAATTTTTCTCAGTACAGAGAATTGTGTCAAAACTCTTGTTCATTCACTACAGGTGCAATAAATATCAATAAATATCAGCCTGAACGCACTGGAGTATTCCTTTAATACTACTACAACTAATAATAATAATAAAGGAAGCAGTGAAGTTTCTTAGTTCTGTTCAGTACACCTCAGTTGAGGCGAATGTTGCAGTGAACAAATAGGACTTAAATCACGCACTGGAGAATCGGAGTGAGCCAGCGTTCAGCAGAGCCTCCTCCTTCAGCTCCCGGACTGTAATCTGCACAGTTGAGGTGACATCAGGCCAACTCTTATCGGCCACTCGCACCTGTAGCCTGTATGTCCCAGCAGGGGTGCCACTTTTTATGCTTAGCTGACCAGAGTTCTGGTTCAGGATAAACTGCCTGTGAAACCCACACAGAAAAAAGAGTGTGACAGAGAGAGATAGCAAAAGAATGAGAGAGAGAGAGAGAAAGAGCAAGAGAGAGAGACAGAGTTAGGATGTGTATATTTGGGGATGCAACAGTGATAAAAAGCAGCAGCTAATTAAACAAAGTAGGAATTTTAAATTGCCCTTCAGCATATTCAACCAGACATAATAATAACTAAGCAGTCCATTAAGGCTTTAAGTTTCCGTGTTTCCATCACATCTAATTCTTTAGCCCTCATGCAGGGCCACCATCCAGACTGCTGGTATTATAAAATGTCAGCACTTTACCTGTTAGTCCATGTCCTCTTTCACTTTCCTTGAGACAGAAGTTACAGAGACACTTGCCCACTGACTCATGGTACGTAAGTACAGCCCAGCACTTTAGTTAAACACTGTCAGTTGAGACAGGCTAAGCAGAGCCCTGACTACAGAAGGTCACTGTGGTAATATGACAAATATGTCACTGCTATAGCTTAAAAGTCAAAGCTGTTTGGTTGGATACATCCAGAGAAGAGGAATGTCCTTTTTTCAATCTAGCCAGTAGGATTACCTGATACCACAGGTACCAACATGAGATTTACTAAAAGTCCTAATAACGGCCTTTATAATGAACAAGTATAAAAAAATATATATAGCTAGAGGCATGTCTGTTAATTTAAAACAAATGTGTTTGTTTCTACATAACAGTACTCAATACATTTCCCTGGTAGTGCTTGACTAATGTTCATTCATATATATCCACTGCATAGGTGAAGGACATTTTATTTGTTAGTAAAAAGACATGTAAAATCACCCCTCTGACCAAAAAACCCCAGATGTTTTCTAACTAAAAGTCATGCCTCTTTTGACCAACAATGAAATTTAAAATAATTGGGTATTAGTATTTAGTGAGAATGAGTGTAAAAACATGTTTGCTCTTCACAAAAAAAGTGCAGCCAAAACACTGACATCATTCTCTTTGAGTAATCAACACTTCAAACCTGTAGCTGCACTGTGAGTGTTGACTCAGAAGCTGTGATAGGGGAAAAAACTGCTAAAAAAAAAATCACAGATATTTTTTTCGGTCATTTTGCCTTCTGTCGCTGGCTGCCTGCCAAAGTGCACACCAGCATAATAAACCATACAGCAAAACTGTAAAGTGGTGTAGGTTACCTGTTACCATAGAGGGCACACTATTTTGTATGCGAGAATGCAATTAGGAAAACAGACTTTAAATCACCCTTTCAAAATGACTGTCATGTCACTGCCGTTATGAACGGGCAGTATATAAGCCTGAACCTCTATCTTAAAATCAACACTACATTATATCATAACTGGTATTATACACCAGACCAGAGCACAGCACAGCATTTAGTGTAGATGGATTATGTGAGGTATTAACCAAAGCTGGTGCCTACACCTGACACACCTCAGCAGTGAAAAGAAATAATAATAACTAGAATCAGATGTGCTTGTCTAAGTACCTAAAACAAGTAGCAGTTGTACACAACTTTAAAGCAGATATATCTATATCTAGACCAATATCTAGACCAATCAGCCATAACATTAAAACCTCCTGCCAAAACAGTGCTGAGCCATTCAGGCACAGATACCACAAGGGGGCAGCTGTGGCCTTGTTAGGGAACCGGTCCCTAGTTTGATTTATGCAACAGACAAGACACAACTGAAGTGTCATTGAGCAAGGCACTGAACCTTCCAACTGTTTCCCAGGCACCATGGTTTGGGGCTGCCCCCAGCTCTGGGTAAGTGTGTTCATTGCCCTGTAGTGTTCACTAAGTGTGTGTTTCACTGCACAGATGGGTTAAAAGCGTAGGACACATTCTTCTGTGTTGCAAATAATTCACTTTCACTTTCACCTCTGAAGAGCATTTCAGAGATGCTCTGACCATCACAATTCTAGCCGTAACAATTTGCTCCTTCAGTCACACAGGTCCTCACAATTGCCCATTTTTCCTGCTTCCAACACATTATCTTGAAAACTCGTGAGACTCTTCGCTTACTGTGTAATATATCGCACATCTTGACAAATGCTACTGTAATGAGATAAGCAATGTTATTCACTTCATCTGTCAGTGGTTTTGTGGCTGTAGAAATGTATTTCTACCTTCAATATTATCCTAGTAACACAGACAATATGATGCATGCACTACAGAAGTGTTTAACTGTGTTTATCACCCTGAACAGACACGCCAAGGTCACAAAACTCACACTGGCTGGCATTCAAATTAGAATTTAAAAGCTGCAATCATGTTCACATAACGGCAATTGAGTTCCACGTGGCTAGTGACCTCCAGCTTCTGTGCCAAATGAGGTAATTACCCATCAAGTAAGCAAATGAAAAACTGCCAAGGTTGAAGTGATGCGATGTGTGCCAAGCGTCATGCCACCCAGGTCCGTGATAAACTGCTAATCTATTCATGTGTTACTTATTGTAATTAACAGAAGCAAACACTTTGCAAAATACCTCTAGGAGGCTAAGTCTGGAGAAAACTATATTTGAAAAGACAGGCCTCATCTCAGCAGACTGCATGTGACATTTGAATATTGATGCATATTTTTCCTTAGTTTTGAGAAGTGTCATATCTGTCAGCTTGTGTAGCAGACTCGGTATGAAGCCCGTCACTATTTCATGTGCTGCTCATTAGAGTTAGAGTCTGTCACACATCAATTTTCTAATCAGCTGCAACATAAGAATCTGTGTCTCCAGAAGAAATCCAGAATCTCATTTTGATTAACTATTAAAAGCATCCAATATAACATAATGTGATATTCTCCACATTGTGTCACTCAGCTTTTATTCTCATCACTTTGAGTGTCAGCTGCCAGTACCGAATATCAATAAAAGATCAAAATACCTAGGGAGCCTGTCTTCAAATTTGTAAACTTTTTCACTCCAGTCATCAACGTCAGGGGATTGAACTTGTCCAAGTACAGTTGTAGGAAGAGTACCTGAAATAAAAGCAAAATACATCATTAAGGAAGTGATCACACATAGACTGCATTACCTGAGGCTGTGTGCATTTGTGATTGTGTTTGAGGAAGGAGAATAGTAAGACTAACTATCTTTGTTTTTTGAGAGACGCTCCCATAACCCAGCTCATCTCAATACCAGATATGGACTTATTAAAGCTGCATGGTATGGGGCAATGCTATTAGTTACCACTTCTCTAAAAGGCAAAAACAGAACTGCAATCCTGTTAGGCATGAAAGCAACAACTTTTAAAATGCCTTCTGTTTATGTGCCTATTAAACCTGGGACTTAAATAAATAAATTTTAAGCTACACAATGAGTTATTCTTAGAAGGAAAGACTATAAATATACATAAACCCCAAAGAATATGGTTTGTGATGAGTTAACAGATGGTGTTAAATGCTAAATAATTTTTGTAGAATTTGACTTCAAGCACTTAAGCAAGATAACGGACCAACATTTTACAAAAACATACCTTCATAATTGTAGACTATAAACTCTGAGTGTCCAGGTGCATGAGGGTGGTCATTCTTATCCCCAATTATGACAGTCAGTGTACTGGTGGAACTCATTGGAGGAGAGCCACTGTCGGTCATCAGAATCGGGAGCAGGTACTCTTTCTGCTGTTCTCTATCAAAGGTGCGAAGGGCTGTTATCATGGCACTGCCATTTCGCAGATCAGTCAGGTTAAAGTTTGTGGCGTCTGAGGTGATCATCAGCAGACGAATGGAAAAAGGCCCTGCGTTAGGTAAACTATCTCTATCTATGGCATGGAGCAGAATGGAAGTGTCATTCATATGGACAAGCTGTGGGGCAATGGCATTTTCCCATACAATGGGGCGATATGGCACCTCAAACTCAGGCCCGTTATCGTTAACATCCTGGACAGCCACCACAACGATAGCAGAGCCAGTGAGACAGGGGTTGCCCATATCTGTGGCCAAGATTATCAGCCTGTGCTGTGATACCTTTTCTCGGTCCAAAGAGTCTGCTACCACCACCCATCCACTTTTATCCACCAGGAACTGTTGAAAAGGGTCAGACTCTGGGGCAATGCTGTATGAGAACTTTCCATTCTGACCTGAATCCAGGTCCATGGCAGTTACTTGGGCCACAATAGTGCCCAAAGGAACATCCTCAAACATGGAGCCTGCATCATAGAACTGGGGGAAGAACACGGGTGCATGGTCATTTGAGTCCTCCACGTGTATTACACAATATGCCAAGCTATAGAAGTCTGCATCCTCCACTTTGACTGTGAGATTGAAGGTGCGCTCATGGGGCTTTTCAAAGTCAATCTTCTTCTTCAGTCGCAGCACTCCCTGTCGATTCCCCTTGTCTGTCTCTATAAAGAACTTGCGGTCATCATCTCCGCCTATGATGCTGAAAGTCATCACAGAGTTCTCTCCTTCATCCCCATCTGTAGCAGCCACTACCAAAACTTCACTGTTGATATCCAGGTCTTCTGCCATGGTGGCCATATAGATTCTCTGTGTGAACACTGGAGGGTGATCATTCACATCCAAAACTACAATCGTGGCTGTTCCAGTGCCTGAGAGGCCTCCTCCATCCCTTGCCTCCACAACTACCAAGTAATGGTCTTCCACCTCCCTGTCCAAAGATCTCAGCACTGTATAGATAGTGCCTGTAGCTGGATTGATGGAGAACAGGTTGAGATTTATCTCATTACGGACATTCTGGACAATCCTGTAGGTGAGAACTGCGTTCTTGCCGGTTTTAGGGTCATCCAGGTCAGTAGCCTGCATCTCCATGATGGAGGTGTCAGCTGGAGAGTTCTCAGAAACATGGCCCACAAAGCATCCTTCTGAGGCACACAGGAATTGAGGAGCATTGTCATTTATGTCACGCACCTCCACCAGCACATCAGCAAAGCCAGTTAAGCCATCACCATTTTCATCAGTAGCCAACACTAGAAATCGCCAGGCTGATCGGTCCTCTCGATCGAGACGCTTTTGGGCATAAATCCTTCCAGTGAGTTCCTCTATAGTAAATTCACTCCCAGCACCCTGTCCATGTAATGAATATCGGACTGCGCTCTGATCTGCCTCCTGGTCTGGATCTGTAGCTGAAACCTGGACAATAAGCAACAATAAGCTGTAAATACACAACAGCAGAATACATAATAACAAAGACAAATATTATGCATACTATAAACAATATTAGAAAATGTTAATCATCTAACACCAGAGTGGTTTACACAAAACTACAGAACAAGTATGGCAATATATTCATTCCTCTCTTTAAACTCAGATATTACAACAACAAAACTTCCAAGAAAGTCCAATACAAAACCACAAAGCAGTTTACTATAGTAAACAGGAAGTCCATATCAAGTCTGTTTCCCCTCACAGGAAACAAAAAGTTGAAAACAGTCTGCTTATACCTACAGTAATTGTAAACTAGCTGTGTGTGTATTTGAATATTAAGCCCCCACTCACCTCCAGCACGGGAACAGGCAGTTCGATCAGCTCCTCCGTTACACTGGTATGATACTCTGTCTGGCTAAATATAGGTGCTTCATCATTTTGGTTGATGATGTTGATAACCACCACTGTTTGGTTCTCCCATTTTCCATCTGATGCCACCAACCGCAAATGGTAGCGCTGCACTCGCTCATAATCCAGCCGCTGGGCAATGAAGATAGTACCAATCTCTGGCTCAACGTCAAAGGTGCCCATCGTGTTTCCTGAGGTAATCTGGTAGCGCAGCTTTGCGTTGGCACCTGTTAGAGATGTTTAGTGTGTCAGACCATTGGTAGAGGTGGTGGTTATTAAGTTAAGTCGATAAAGCACTGTTAAGTGTGTGGGATGAAGCTTCAGGTTAAGTGTTTTAAGCTGTATTATTTATATGTCAAAATGATTGCACTTATTGGCTTTTTGTTATCCAAAAAAGGGGGAAATGCTTCTTTATGTATCCTAAACAAGCTTCCTCAGTGCCCTACTAATCAACATTACTAAGTAACTTTAGTAAACAGAAAAACTAGGGTTAAGTTTTTAAGGCCACTAAAGAATACCCCTAAAGCAAAAAGCTTAGATGAGTTACTCTTCTATGTTTTTACCACACTTTGTCATAGCTTTGTTTAAGACTAGCTCCTATTTGATGAAAAGGCGATCTAAGGCTCCACATTTAGGAGTAAGGTTTAGAGAAATTCCTCAGATCTCTAGAAAGGGATTTTCTTTTAATTAAATATAAAAAAGGAAGCACACGCCCGATCCCTCCAATTAAGTCTAAAACTTCTTGTGACCTCTTAGCTGTGTACACAAACGGGTGCAATTCCACTATTAATTTCTTTGGCTGTTGCCCAGCATCAGAGGTACATCAGAAGTCCAAAAACCTTTCATCCCTATTTCTTTTCTTCTCCATCTCATCATTAAATCCCACACAGTTCAGTCTCACACAATCACAGGTTATGCTATCCTTTTATATTATAGCAAATTGCCCTCTCGGCTGAATACAGCTAACTAGCTATCTGGTTAAATTGAATGAAAAGGCAATAAAAACCTGAAAATTGTCTGTCTGTCTGTCTGTCTGTCTGTCTGTCTATCTATCTATCTATCTATCTATCTATCCGTTCGTAGATTTTATCTTGTCTTTCGGCAGCCACCCTCTCTGCTCTGCCTACCCTATAGACAGGAAAGGAAAAAGTTTTCCTCTGGCTCTGTTTACCAGCCTGGATCAGATTTTATGAGACAAACACCATCTGTGTGTGATGTGAGAGAATGTGTGAGAATTTCATTAAGATGTGTCGTACTCATCCTGGCCCCAGACATCAGGATTGTAGATCATAATGTGTCCCGACATTTACTGAAGGCATCTTGGGTGCGTTGGCCCAAAGCAGTTCGTTAATGACCATCTGCCTCATACGGTGTACGTCCCTGAAGCACTATGGGTTGCAAGACCTACACACTGCCGCCCTGCACTGCACGCTGTCTACAAATGCAAAGCTCAGATAAAATTCAGTTTATCTAGTGCATTCACTGTGCTTTGCTGTCTATCCTCAATTCTCATATCAGCAAAATAACTCTAGTTATGATTTTTAGAAATGGTTCTAAAATTAACAGTAAATCTACTAATATTAAAAAACATTTATGTTTTTTAAACAAATGATGCTTGTGCATCCGGCGTTAAATATTCAACCTTCTGATCCTAGTTACTGTAAAATGAATTGGGTGCCTTCCACAGAATGGGACTGCACTTTGATCGGTATTTCTGGACATGACAAGCCTGAGATAGCTGTCTAGAAGAAGTGCGTTATCCATCCAGGCACGCCAAGCTATCTTGACACTTTCACTTCTACGAAATGGTGACTGTCTCATCCATAATGAGTTTTTTACCACATTCACTGGTTGCTTGAGCTCCCCCAGGGCTCTCACTCTCCTCTTCTCATACTGATGATGGCTACATGCCACACCATATTTGTCAAACATGTGTACCATATTTAACAGGTGAAGCTCTCTCATGATAGCGAGAGGCCTCACAGCCCTGCATGCTTGTTTATGATGACAGATGAGCATAGGTCACCTTCTGTGCAAATGAGGATGGGAAACATCAAGCGTATTAATCTGTTAGTGAACCATCAAGCAATGATGGGACAGACATGAGGTGACATGGGAGCAGAAAAACAGGCAGCTTGGCATACTATGTTGGACAGAACAATGACCAGGCTAAACCTGTCTCACTGAGATGGACAGAGGCAATGCTGTGAGGCTTTCTGGTTATTTAGGGTAGACTGTTGCACCTTGACTAATTATGGTTTATATGAACGCAAAATATTGCCATAGCCACTGATGCATTGCTTTGAGATGAACATATTGTAGCCAGTCAGAACTTTGTTCATCTCTCAGAATACATAAATAAAACATTATAAACAGCTAAGGTTTATTTCTGAGGTCAAAAATTGCTTCATAGGTAGACATTCTGATCTAGCAGACAATGGTTAAATGATTCCGTCTGTACACTGTACATCTTATCAACTTTATGTAAGAAAATCTTCCCTCTAGGAGGCTGTAGGGGACATACAAGATGTTCTTTCTAAAAATAAAATGATACACAAGACCAGAACAAGCTGGACAAACACTCAGTGTGATCAGAGGAAAGGCAAACTCAAAGGCAAGGCCAAGAGTGACTGATAGGAAATCTTCCAGAAGACATGCAAGATCAGTAAGCCAACAGCTTAATAGGATTTTCTTATGCTTTGTGGATTATCTCTGGTAAATACAGATAATTTGCCTGCCTGGGCACCTGTGCCAGGAGCTCATTAACATTTCTACTTAAACCCACGTCCATTCTTCTTGTCTCGCAACAGATTAACTATTAAAAACATTTAGGAGCAAAGTGAAGTTAGTTTAATACATGTAAGTTCTTCACTGATGTAGTTATTTGTTGAAATTAAATCGAAAGTTATTAGATATTGTCACAAAACAGCTTTACACAAATCTGGATGTGGATTAATATTTGTAATCAGAAAGCCAGGGATAAGATTGATAAGGAAAATCTTCCTCAGATGATGTAAGAGTCATCTTCTGGGTGACACCAAATAGTAAGATTATAAAATGTTTGACTCGTAGTTACAGTATGATCATTCTGACTATGCTTTCAACACACTTAGTATGGTTCGTTTGTATATATA
>JAOVVF010000044.1:14549350-14565778 GCA_028565595.1 Duopalatinus emarginatus
TAGTATGGTTCGTTTGTATATATATATATACGTATATATATATATACAAACTAACCATACTAAGTGTGTTGAAAGCATAGTCAGAATGATCATACTGTAACTACAAGTCCTGTAACAAACTCAGGACAGTATTTACAAGACAATGTAGAGTTTTAGGACTCCTTGGGCACAGCTACAGATTTACCAAAGCACCATTCCATATCATGGCAAATGTGCAAGCTGTCTACTTGGTATAGGATATTATGCTTTAAAATACAGAGTATTATGTTTTGAGTGCTTGGTAAAGGTGAATCTTGGAAAAGAATCATAAAATGTGGCATCTTTTCCACAAAGGGTTTACTTGTCATTACAACAGCCTGTTTTATTTATTTATTTCTTTTGCAAAACAGCTTGAGACAAACAAAAAAGAAAGGTGCCGACATCAAATAGCTACCTCAGGGGCCTGAATGTGTCACTCCCACAATCACCACAGAGATTTGCTAACAAGCTCAGTAGGGGAAAAAATGCATTTTCCACCTAGTTTTACCTCACACTATGATTATTTTTCCAGCCTCTAGCTGTCAAAAATAACATTACAGATTCATGCAGTATGAGAAATACACATTAAAAACCAGACAGGTGACAGTATCCGTAAATAAGCTGTGTTCTGTAGGGAGGGCCTGGAGCTATCCAACCTCTACACCAGCATATATTGCAAATTTTTCTACCAAGTAAAGCTATGGAACTGGGATGGGCTTTTCTGGTGTTACCATCGTAACAGCAGTCAAAGGTCTTACCTTCATCTTCATCATTAGCAGTGACGGTAATGACTACATAGCCCACTTCCTTGTCCTCCTCCACACTGTTTTCATATACTGGCTGGGAGAAGGCTGGGGCATTGTCATTTACGTCTGTGACAAATATCCTGACATAGGCTGTGTCTGTGGAAAAGTAGAACATATCACAGTCATTAATAATGATGAGTATTAATAAACATTGTGGTATAAGGTTGATAATATAGCATACTAGTTATACTAGTGTATATAATATTTTTTATGTTACATAACCTTATTTGGATGACTTTTATAGTGGAAGATTTAATAATAATGACATTACGTCTTCCTAAGGCTGCAGTAATGAGTAGAGCTGGTTACTCAGGCCTGCTCTGTTGTTATTGCTGTATATAAAGATGTAGATGAATAATAAATAATGACTGAATAAACACACCTGAATTGGGTTGTCCCTGCTGCCCAGGCCTGGCTGACTCTGAGCTGTCCTGGGACTGAACCTCTATTAAGTAAGAACTCTTCTGTTCGCGGTCAAAAGTGGCTCGTGTATGGATGGCACCTGTGTGTGGGTTAATGCTAAAGAACTGAGAGTCTCCACTCTGGTCCTTCAGAATGATGTAATTGACCTTGATGGAAAGAAATTTAATTTTGTCATGTCATGTGAATAAGTATAAACTACAAGCAATACAAGATACAAATGTGTTTTGTTTATGATATGATATACCTCATGATATAGCATCATCATCATACACCTTTCTGACTACACTAAAAAACTGGTACAGACTGTACAAAAACACATATAGGTGATGGTGCCATAATTGTATGGGATTTGTTTAGCTGACATTCCAGGAAACCCACAGTACATCTACAAACATATCTGACAGGTGAAGACTGTTTTTTTACCAGAAATCATGGTTAGACCAACACTAACTTTGGGGTTTTGCCATACCCACCAAATCTCAATATTATCGAACACATCTGGGATGCCATGCAATGCATTGCAGAATACAGAAATCCTACACCTCAGAATACAACAGAATTGTTCTGCAGGAAGTATGGTGTTGATTGTCTACAGAATATTTCTGCAAATGCCCTATGGGGGACCTTCCAAGTACTAGACTGGTGTACCAGTTCTGTCATGTCAGTGTATTGCACTTATTGTAATATGTCAGGTGCTACTGCTTTAAGAATTACTTTTGTACCAATCCTGAACAAGTCACCTGGGCATCACTGGCTGTTGTCCAATAGATATGTCCCTGCTACAGAAGCTGAGTACGGCCATGTAATTCAACACGGCAGGAAAAACATTAATAATAGTGTAGCCTTAAACAGTGTAACACCTCAAACATTCCTGATGTATACTATTTTTCTTAGAGTAATAGGTCTTCATAATGGGCAAGTGAGAGACAACCATGGCATGGTCAAGTCACTGAGGTCACATGTTTCCTCAGTCTCATGTTTGATATGAACATTAACCAAAGTTCTTGACCTGTACCTGTGTGATTTTATGCACTGGGCAGCTGCCACATGGCTGATTGGATAATTGAATGAGAGGTGTATGGCTGTACCTAAGTGGCCAGTCAGTGTAAATGGTTGGACTCTGCCCCACCTGGCCATATGGACAAGCTGCCACTGCCCTGCTATCCAAGTCTGAAAATCTCTTAGTGGCACACACTAATGGAGTGGCTAGCTACACTCTGTTAAAGCAGACATTGCAGACAAACATTTCTAAACCACTGAATGATAGGTATACATACAGTTACATGTTATTATATCAGTCACCTGGCATTAATTCATTACTCCACCTTAACTCAACAGCATTACATCTATCATCAGATTTTGGCATTAAACCTATATAGCAATAGCTTGTGGATGGATAAATGAAGAGAATTACTTAAATTAAAAACCTAAATGTTGATTTTATGCATTTCAAAAACAAAATAAATATCTGTATTTATAGTTACAAACATGATATACTGTAAAATAACTATAATTAATTCTTAACATACGATGCATACATATTTTGAATATGTAGCACTCCTGATTTGTGTTTTACTCAATCCTTGCCCAAAAAAGCCCTGGCAGAAAGCTAACACTCTTGGTGGGATGCGGTGATTGCATCTTCAGCATGCAGGAAAGAGACCATGTTCTGTTTCAAAATTGTTCGCCAAGACTGAAACCATCAATTAAAATTCCAAAACCCTGCTCTAAATTAAGCTATCATAATTTAACAAATGAAAATAAAGCCCACATAAGTGACTCAGCAGCAGCTACATGCAGAGCTGGAATTAACTCAGTGGGAGCTCACCATGCCGTGAAGACCAGAGTCCAGGTCAGAGGCTGAAACCTGGGCCACTGAATTGCCAATCTCAGCCCCTTCAGGTACTGTGGCTTCATACGTGCTCGACATGAAAAACGGAACATTGTCATTCACGTCTGAGTGATAGAAAGGACAGAGAGAGAGGGAGACAGACAGAGGGAGACAGACAAAGACAGACAGCAAGAGAGAGAGAGAGAGTGACAGAGAGAGAGGGCACAATCTGTTATGGCTATAGAGAGCACACACACATAATATACTGGCCACTACAGAGTTCATAATGATGTGTGACATGAATAAAATCCCTCTATTTCTACTGAGTGGTGCAGCATGTGATTTCCACATAAGAGTGGCAGCTGAGAAGAAGGCTGCTAACTTCGCAGCAGGCAGGGGTGGTGTGTGGGTGAGTGGCTGTAAGAGGAGCTTGGCTCTTCCCTGCAGAGCGCTGATTACAACGTCTCTCAAATGAGCTTTCTGAGGGCTTTTGTCTTCCTTTCATTCAATTTCAATCTCCATTTTCTCTCTAATGAATGCTGATGTGGTCTCGAGTGTTGTTCTTCCCTGCTGTAGATGCTTACTGCTTCTTTACTGCCTTATCCTCAAACGTACACACACTATCCTTATCTCTGTCATAATTATTAATACAGCTAATTATGGCCATGGATACACCTAAATCCTAATCCTAAAATGAATCTCAGTAACCAAAAAGAACAGACTTTTTTGAAGTCTGAACTTATGTGGACCAGCCAGATCCCAATCATAGGTATACCTAGCATTTGGTCTCCACTAAGATATAAAACATTTGCCATTGCATTAAAGTGCAAATCTAAGTCTATGATATATTTCAGTAATGGGTACCAGTCTATCATAGATGACAGTCACAAAGTGCGTTAAATCATTTCTTACCTGTGATGTTGACATAGACAGTGGTGAACGAGGCTAGTGGGACAGCTGCAACGTTTTGCACACGGACACGAAGGGTGAAGAAGCGAGTGGTCTCGTAGTCCAGCGGCTCAGCTACTAGAATGGAGGCTGAACTGTCTCTTCGGTTGGGTTTAATGTAAAAGCGCACAGGCATGTTAGTCTCAGGAACCTGTCCCTCCTCCAGGTTATAGGTCACACGTGGGTCACCAAGAGGAGAGGTTGCTTTTATGGTCTGTAGGTAGGAGAGATTAGATTGGTTTACTGTTTTTACTCCATCCACAAGTACAAGTACGAAGTACTTAATTACCTGCCAACCCAGCGTATCTTTCTAGCTGCCTGTCTGTGTGTCTGGAAATAAATCTGTGTGTGTGGTTTTTGTGGTGTAGAATGAGTGACAGCTTGAGCTAATTGAGTGAAATCCGCTTGGATGTGCTATAATTGTTTTTTTTTACAACATGTATTAATGACAGAGCATAGGTGCTGACTAAAAATGCCTATTTTGCTTAAGTTCATGGTGGATAATTAGCATTATATGTGAAAGAGCATTATAAATCAGCAGAAATGTCACTTATAGCACTGCTGACTCCAGCACATGAATTCATTAGGCACAGTTCACCTGTAATCCATCTAATTTCATATTGAATTCATATTGACATTTATAGAGTAACTTTCTGCTGAAAGAGTCTTTCCGCTCCGTCCTGATCGAGCTTCATCGCCATTTCTCCTCCTTACATCACTCTAAGCTAGAGAACTCTGAAACAAGTGTATCCACAAGCATAATATGGGGACAGACACTAATGTACCACACAGCTAGGTTCATAGATTGGTAAAAATGACATTTCACAGTCAAGATGTTATGATTTTCAAGTTTTTAGGTGAAAGTAAATAGTACAGAGGTTTAGTACAGTAGTAAGAAAACATCATCAGAGTGATTTGTTTAATATGTGAGGATTCTGAATAGCATAAGGTACAGATATGTTTTGTGGGTGTCATCATCATGACCCAAGGAAATAAATGCCAACAAGCTAATATTTAACTGTGACATATCATAGCTTCACATTCATGGCATCAACTAATAGGAGAAAATTGTTTTAAGAAAAAACCTGGCACAACAGAGAAATGACTCACTTCATACATTTCTTGAGCATGAAAAGGGTGAAGAAAAACATTTAAAGTGATGAAAGCATGATACCAAGTTTGGTTTTGGAAAATGCAATCAAAAGCTACAGCTGCAAACTGTCTGTAGAGGAACTGTGAGTTGTCTAGCATAAGGGGAAAACATTTAACCCCAAACTACTATCAAACAACTGACACCGTAAAGTAAACACATTCCAGTACAATGTAGACGGCGGTCCCGGCAAAGCCAGCACAGGCCCAAATAAACGGAAATCCAACCATCTATGGAAGTCCCGTAACATGATAAATGTGTAATGTGGAAAAGACTGTTTAAAACCAAGACAAGTGAGTTGGAATAGAGACAGAAAGGAATATCGAGGAGCAAAGTGTTCAGAGTAGTCAGAGTACTAGCGTTCAGGGAGGCATGACATCCTCTATGGCCAAGGTTCTGAGTGACTCTGGCAAGGACATGTTCTCAGTGGAGACACACAGAACATGAACCTTAAAAGCTCTGTGGCTTGTGCTTTCTGCTTTCATAGCTCTGACATCCAGGATGTTCGCACTCCAGGCTGACCCACTCACTCACCTTTTCTGTCATAGTCAGTTTGACAAGAGCCTGTTCCCTCAAGACACATCAACAGCTCCTGAACTGACTACTAACTCAAAATGTTGAGCATGGGGAACACTAAAATGAAACATCACATAACATAGAGTAGGAAGGCAACAGAATATGAATAGATTACTCAGAATGAACAGATGGTATGTTCTGATACTTATATACACCCACTGTCTGCTTTGTCTGGTACGTAGGTACATACATTCCTGTGCATTCATCATCTAATCAGGTAGTAGCAGTGCAATGCAGAAAAAAAAATATGCAGATGCAGATCAGGAGCTTCACTTCATGTTCACATCGAACATCAGAACATATCATCAATGTGACTTTAACTGTGGCATGTTTGTTAGAGTTAGGTGGGCTGTTTTGAGTATTTCAGAAATTGTTGAACTCCTGGGATTGGGAACAGTGGGAACAGTGTCTAGAGTTTACACAGAATGATGACCCTCCACACAGAAAAAAAACCATCCTGTGTGGAGGGTCTACAGGCTGAAACACCTTGTCGATGAGATATCAAAGGAGAGAGACTGGTCTGAGTTGAGAGGAAGTATACTGTAACTCAAACAATTACTCTTTACAACCACGCTGAGCAGAAAAGCATCTCAGAATGCACAACACATCAAACCTTGAGGATATCCAAGAATCTAAGGCAATTGTCCTATGATCTCTCTAATCAACAAGGTGTTTCTACCCAGAACTGTTTTTCGCAGCATTCTGAGTAAACTAAAGACTGTGTGTATGAAATCCCAAAAAGATCAGCCGTTTCTGAAAAAACTTAAACGATGGGATCTGGTACCCACATTAACTCATGCCATGAATGTCTTAGAGACATTTCTTCTTTATTCTGATGTTTGATGTGAACATTAAATGATCTGAATAATTTTATGCACTGTGCTGCTGCCATATGATTGTCTGAGGGCATAGCTGCAAAAATAAGCAGGTTTACAGGTGTTACTATTAAAGTGAAAGTATAGAGATGAATCTACACTGTTTACTGTTTGGTTTTTAATAAGGCATGCTAAACAGTCTACAGCACATCTGGTTGAAAATACATCAGTGCATGGCAGCTGGAAAACCATGGGATGCAACAAATCCTTCGACTTTCATTCATGAAATGAAGCTTGTAATATAAACAAAGAAATGTTAATTAATATGAATGTGTGGCACTGGGAAATGCGTTTACAGCATGCCTTACCACGTGATCAGTGTGCACTGGTTTAAATTAGACTACTTTAAGTAGAAAATGTCAGGGGCAGGTACAAGGAAATGTACAAGGAAGTGTCTGACATCGACTTAATACTATTCCAGCACATATCTCTAGATCAGAACAATTATGAGTTAGTGTAGTTAGTAAGTGATGTAGCTGATGTTAAGGATGTTTTAAAGCCAGAGCAGGAGGTTTTGCCCAGTGTTTGCAGGGGTACAGTAATAGCGCTCATATTTCATTTAAACAAAATCCTAGGCCACATTCTAGGATTCACTTAACAGATAAAGAATATCTCTGCTATATAGCCGAGTGATTACTACATGTAGTGAAACCAAAATAAATTAATCAGAATCAGATTGCAGACAATTGCATACATATTAGGAATTTAGTCAGTGAACAAGACCGCATCAAGCACACAGGTATTCATGCACAGGCACTGTAAAACAGACAGCATTAAAAGACCTTACACATCACTGGAGATCTTTTCCTGGTCTGTCTTACTGATCCTCCCTCCAAAAAAAATATTGATGAAATATTTGGCATTCACATTCATGCACGTGTGCATTAGCTAAATCACAGATTTTTATTATGTATAGAAATACAAACCTGACTTGACCTGTGAATCTATACCTGACTACTATACCTAATTTTATTAGTGAGTGGCATTGGCGCTTGATGAGAATGATATCCCCATTATGGTCTTCGTGTACAAGAACAAGGCCCTTTAATTATTTTCTCAAGGTTGCAATTACTGCATTTGAAAATGTGCTAATTGTCATTCCTTGAGATGATTCTGCAACGAGCTGACTGATATTTAAATTTTTAATTAAGGAAACAGATATACAGATTGATGGATGGCAGAGGAAGAAAGAGAGAGAGAAATGAATAAGAGCACTTGGTGCACAACAAGACAGCTCGGTGTACCTAATGAATGCATTATACTGTTTAACGAGCCTAATTTGTATTTAGAGTTCTAAGGATAAATTACCATGAAGGCTCCCAATGCACGGAACAGATTTGAACAGTCAGTTGCAGTAGTTTCTCAGCACTAGGGAGTAAACCGTGCACTTGGAGAGAGAGGGATAAAGTGGAGAGTGAGGGAAAATGTCTGTAATTGCTCTGAAGTGCTTTGTTGTTCAAGTCATATTACCAGAAACATGACTATGTAGCTGTTTGTAAGAGGTTTTATAGAGAAGAGATGATAGAGTGGTCAGGACATAAACTTTCCAATTTCTAACATTTTCTAATTTTCAAAGTTAATTTTCTTTTCCATTATAGCAAATACACTGATTGTCTTTGAAAACAGAATTCTGTTCTCGGGGTGAACTAATGTCTGAAAGATTAGAAGCATGCCATCTAATCTTGAGCCATTCGACCATGATAATCACTTTCTAAAATTTTAATGTACGGAACCTAGCCACTAAAAGCTGTTACACTGAGCTCTACCCATTAGAAAGTATCTTGAGAAAAATACACAGAGCTGTTCTGTTGCACTGGTTCAAGTAGAATAGATAAGAGCAGATAAGAGCTGAAACTGGAATGTGGTGAAGATAGAGAAGAGAAATATACAATGAATGGTGAAACTACAGGTGATCCTTAAGTATCAGCTCTATTAGCTAGAGTATGATGTGGACACAGATGTCAGCACACATTTAGAGTATTTGAGAAAACAGTAGCTACCACATTTGCACAATAACACACACTGCATGTTGAAAGACAACTGCCCTTAAACTGAGATGATTACAGAAAGATAGTATTTATATATTTAATATCATGGATTTTTAACTAGGTTTTTTATACACTTAATTTTAAGTGATAGTAATAATAATAATAATAATAATAATAATAATAATAATAATAATAATAATAATAATAATAAGGTGTAATAATAATAAAGAAGGTGTTCAGCTTTCTCTTTATTACTGTAGGCATGTACAGATGTAGTTCATCAGGTTTATATATGTGAATACATTCTAGCAGATAAACATAGAAACACAGTATATAATTAATTATATTACTGGACATCTACAAAAGTAGGACGTGCTTTAGCATATGTAAGCCCGCCTACACAGAATCAGCTATAAACTGATTAGTGGGGATGTGACAGTGAAATTATGACTGCTTAAACTGACACTACAGACACTACAAGCCTAAAAAATAATTTTAAGCTCACATGTGTAATGGTTAGGACATTAGACTACGGATCTGAAGGTTGTGATTTTAAACCCCAGCACCACAAAGTTACCACTGTTGAGCCCTTATGTCAAATGATCAAATGTAAATAGACTAACAAGTTCATACACGGAATAGGGACTCAAATAGCAGGTACACAAATACACCATAATCAGATAAAATTCATGATAAAAAGAGAGAAATTTAAAAGCCTATCAGAGTTAAAAAATCAAATGCATAGGATAACGTAATGACCCTTCAGTCACATGTTTTAACCATGAAAATGTAGTTAATGTAGTCTGTGTGCATTTGTAGGTGTTTCATGTATGAGATACAACTCGAGTGATATTTTCATGTGTGTAATTATGTGATTACAGCTAGAAATCTGACTGGAAAGCACTAGGACAGTGTACAGCATTAGTAAGAACCTCAGTAATGTGGAGATTAGGCATCCGCAACCATGGCTTGGCAAAGTGTAATTAACACATTGGATTAGTGCTGCTAAGTCTACCTGGATATTTGGTGGTGGAGATGGCTTTGGTGGAAAAGTGAAATATTGTGAAAACCAGTGAGACAGACAGAGAAAAGGATGAGTGAGGAAGAAATATCAATATTAAAATATGGAAAGTGTGATGCATGGATTAGACCAGGAATCATTATCCCTAGTAAGAACACTCTCTAGAGCACCAGGAGATGAGAGTGCTGTCAAGAAATGAATATATTAATTAAATGTTCTTCCCTCACATGGCCCTAAGCATTAAGAGAATATTCTATGTCTTAATGTGCCAGCTCTCTGATCTTCTATGCCATTTCTTAACCTATTTGTTTTTTATATATAATCAGGAAATTTTAATTGATAGCAGATTTAGTTTGGTGAAGAGAGTAGCAAAGCATTCACAGTGTCAGCTTTAATTGGCAGGCCAACTCAACATGACATTCGATTTCACCATCCATGTCATGGTACTTCAGCTCTAACATTCCTACGAAGCAACTTTTATATCCTTTGGCAACTTAAAGAGCTGAGCACTTCTGCTTGTAAACAAAATGAGTGACTGAAGCTAGAAAAAGCTGCTGATGGAGTGGGAAACCTCCTTCAGGCCATCATTACTGAGAATTTGACTTGGCTGTTAAAGGTAAGGGACATCTCAGACAACTGGAGGTTTTACTTAAAAAAAATGAAAAGACAAAGTCGGACAAGCACACTCTCTGAGGTAGGTAGACATATGAGTATTGTTTGTGACCGTGGAAGTGACAGCAGATAAAAACACGTTGAAATCGCAAACATGACACAAGATGAGATGTGACAAGGATTAGCTACAAACAAACCCACTAGTCCACCTGAGGTATTTTACCCTAAAGGCTATTGTGCACAAGCTGCAAAAAATGACAGCTTTGTACTTTGGCAAATTCTAAACAAACATGTACTGTGACAGACTGAATATGTCTGCAGTATGTTGTAATGTTTGCTTATGGGACTATGTAACATGCGCATGTGCATAGGGGAGTTGGAGTTGTACCACGCTGCCCATATATGCTGGCACGCTCAGAGCTGTAGCTTTCGTATTCTTGTACATTTTCCTAAGCTATCCAGACAGTAATGTTGGGGTGAAGGGAATTAAGCCATTAAAATTATCTTTGCTATACCGCATGACAGGTGTCCTCTGTGTTTGCTCTGTGTTTTTCTCTCATTATAAAGATTTCAAATCCATTAAAAGTAAGACATAATCACATGATCTTGACTTAAAATGATAGCATTATGTTTCAAATAGTATACTGACAATACTGTACTTCTGGTACTTCTGTAGTGCTTTTAAACAAGTGTGTGCCATTGCTGGATCCAACAATGCTGTTTTCCCTTTCATGATCTGATTTAATGCCAATTCCAAGGCTCCTCTTGCCCTCTGGACCTGCCAGATTGATCCTTATACTCTAATCCTGCTCTGTTGCACCTGCTTCTTCATCTTTCTGCATTATGACTCACCTCCTGTAGCTGTGGATAATCCTACATGGATAACCCAAAGACTTATACTTCCCCCAGTTTATATAGTTACCCAAGGAAAGTTCTGGCAGCAAGAATATAACAACCGGCGATGAGATACGATGGTGGCTGTAAGGAACTCACCACAATCTTGGTGTCTCGGACAGTGTTCTCAGGGATGGTGACCCAATATTCTTCCTGTTCCCACTGGGGTGGCTGGTTGTGCATGTTAGTGATGATGACAGTGAGGTCTACTGAGCTGCTGCGGTTGCCTCCATCTGTAGCAATGATTTGTTGACTGATCCGTGAGGTCTGGTGAGACAAGAATAGAAAGGGGCTTAATACAAACTGTGATTTATCTAAAGCAAGCCCCAATCCTGTTAAAAAAGATGGGGAATTGGTTTTTAATGAAAACTGGTGAGCAGGCTATTTCCATTAGAGCTAGATGACTTTTTTTCTTACTAGATTTTATGGTTTTGTTAAAAGACTATAACAATGGTGGAAAAAAAAGAGAAATTGTCAGCATTATTCATTGGACAATGGCAACCTGATTTTAAAAGTAAAGTGTGTAGTGCAAGGCCTTGTCTCCATTTATATTTTACCTCCTGATTTGACTTTCAAGACTGAGGCCTTGTGGAACAAAAGGGGGGGGGGTGCACTTGTACTACATATTCCACATTATTTCATTCAAATTACTGCTCGATTAATAATAGAGAAGCACTTCTGAAGTTGAGTCAGCAGTAAAACTTCACTTAACACACTTTGAAAGACTGACGCTTTTCAGGTCATGTAGCGAGAAAATGTGAGACAGAGAGAGAGATAGAGACAGGAAAACATTCAGAGAGAGAGAGAGAGAGAGAGAGAGAGAGAGAGAGAGAGAAAGCGTGCATGCATGCGAGAGAGAGTAATAGAAGTTGTTTGTTTGAAGGCAGGTAAACTAAACGTAGGTGACATCTTTTAGCTCTCCAGCAGTGATCTAGTCTGACAAATGTAATGTAGGGAGTTCAGCTGAGTTAATGGAAAAAATGGGCCAGACCTACACATCCATAATGACCCACATTGACATAATAACTGTAGAAGGCGAGAAGAAGGTAGGAGGCATCAGCAGGCAAAATTAGAGAGAAGGGGGTTTAATGCCTTCAACCTTCCATCACCTTCCCAACAAGTCCTCAAGCCCTGCTCAAATCTAGACAAGTTAAAAGCAAAAAGGTGTTGGATGTGAACTCAGCATTAATAATTCACTCGGAGTAATGCTTCATCTGAGGTACTACCCTCCCACCCAGCCTCTGTCTTATTGCCAGCAGTGATTGGTATGTGCGTGGGTGTGTGAGAGCTGGGATTTGGGTCTCTTTAAAAGCTCTGGCGAATGGGGAGAAAATCCATGATCCACACTCGCGCTCTGACACTCCACAATGCAACTAATTCATCATGGCTGCTGCTGCAGCTTGGCTGGCCAAATCGTGCTGTCAACATCATCTGAGTACAGCCTGTCTCTCTGTTGCTGTGTGCGTGTGTGTGCATGCATGTCCACAGATCCTTCTTAATGTCAGATAGCGAAGCCTGAGGTTTTATATAACCTGTACAGAAATGACATAGCTAGCCACTGCTAGACTGAAAAACACAAGGATATGACATTTCTGCACAAGCAAAACAAGAATACACCACACATATGCGTATGTACATACACACGCACACACACTTGCATACATATGCACGCATACAGAGCAGAAACAAAGACATGAAACAAAAGAAAGTATAAAGAAGAACAAAGAGGAGACAGAAAAACTGAGCAAATGAAGAATAGGAGGAAAACATTTCTCATAAATAAGCAGCATCATGCACCATGTGCAGAGGAAATTGGTGCAAAGTCAGAAACATCTCCCTGTGAATGTATTTATGCATGAGAGAATGCAATTGTTTCTTCTGCTGGCATGTTTGTATATCTATATATACAGACATGGCTGAGGTATTCTTCTGGAACGTGTCATGTTTAATATGCAAATGCTGACAGAACAAACAAAGACTGAAATGAGTGACAGCCTCCGTGCTGATATCAAACTGAGAATACATTGCTTCCTCAAACTAAGTGAGAATACGCTTTTTTCTTTATACACCATCTGGGCTTCTTCATCAGTAAGACTAGAGGTGAAAAGCCTCATTAATCTCTCCTCTGTTCTCCATATTTAGCTAGTTTCTAAGACATATTTAGCTTTGGAGGTGTGATCGACAGCCAAACACTGCTGGCTGTTGTGTGTCAGTCAAGAAATACAACATATGGATTCAAATCGCAGCTAAGAAGATATACCATAAAGACTGAATAATGCACAGCGCACCTGTGAAATAGGGTGATTGACGTACACCCATCCTGTGCTTGGGTTGATGCGGAAGTAGGCAGGGGTCTGATGAGTTAAGGAGTATGTGATGGCTGCGTTGGTGCCCTGATCGTCATCGTGGGCCGCCGCCCGCAAAAAGCTGGTGCCCACAGGGGTGTCCTCTCTTAGGAAGTCTGGAACGGGAAGGGTTAATGTGAGCACAGGTATCAGTAAACAACAACACCATCTGTCTGAACGCCTGCTGCTGTCACACCCTTCCTGCAGCGTGAATGAACGCGCTCCCTAGAAACGCTTCAGCATCCAATGTTAAATACTTCATGAGCCTGTTCCCATAAGCCAGTACTGCTTTTAATATGATGAAAAGGAATTCAGACATCAAACTTATCGAACACGTATTTCAGCACATCATAAACAAACACCAGTCTGTTAGAAGAGCAGTGGAAAAAAATAACTCTTCTTCTTTACTTTATGCAGTCTAATATTGATTTAAAATGTTGTAGGGTTGCTGCTTAATCCCACCTTCTTTAAATTGCTTTACAGATTTAATATTCAGGTCTAACACACTGTGTGTAGACTGGAGTGTCAGGTGAACACATGTCAGGTCCCTGTGATGTCAAGTAAAAGGGACGAATGTTTAAGTAAAGGTCAATGCCTGAGTGAAGAGATAATCACCACTTCTATATTCACTGAGTTGCACCTAATAAAAGATAAGTCAGGAGTGTTTTTCTTCTGTATGAACAAAATATGGCCTGTAAATATTACTCTTGCTTAACACTGCAAACGCAGCTAAACAGTCATTTAAAGACATAGCACTGACTACAATTCTATATCAAATCCACAGGCAAGCTTTGTGATCAAACCAACATCACAGTGATTTCCAGAAATTAGAACAGTGTGTGTTGGTAGTTGGAACGCACAGACACAATGATTGCTGTCTCTTACACTGATAGCGGCTGTTTTCGAATTTAGGGTCGTTGTCATTTTGGTCCCCGATGAGTACAGTGATCTGACAGATGCCAATGAGAGGCTCCTCAGCCTGATCTGTGGCTGTGACGGACAGTGTGTATTCTCTCTGCCTCTCCCGGTCGAAGCTCACCACTGTGCTGATCACTCCTGCACAACACAACACACACAGCACACACACATTTTCAGCCAGTCTGGAAATGCATTCAGACCACACTCTGCATTGTACATATGCATTACTTTAGATGATCTAAAAGATGAGTAATACTTTTAACTATTTAAGCCCTGGGGAGGTGTGGCTTCCCTAGACAGACGTACCCAAAATAAGTCAAGAATAGCCACAAATATCAGGTCAATGTGCATAATCTTGGCCTTAGGACCTTGGTGAATATATTGCCAGTGTCAGTAACACTGTGACAATTATTACATTATGGGGCAGATATGAGCTGTTTGGTGCAGGCTGTCTTATGCTTGGTATCAATGAAAAGAGTATCTTTATGGTTTAATACAACATCCAACATGGTTAAGTGGACAGAATGCATTATGTGTTCTGTCAATAATTAGGTCACTGATATTAATAGGACTTTTATTATTTAACAAAAATATTGAAAATATTGCCAAACAAACATTGTTAGAGGGTCATTTTAGAAGTGTTGGGTTTAGTCTTTTAGAAACATTAGAAAGAAAAGACAACTACAGCATTTAATATTTTTTTACAGGCTGTTATTTATAGTACTGCTCTACTGGACCTGGTACTGAGACTGTAGGGATTAAAAACTGTTAAGTGGGTTAATCTGTAGGAGTATTATTACAATTAATACATGGTACAGTGTGTTATTTCAGAAACGAAGGGAAAAGCGGTTAGGGGGCCTATCTTTTAGGCTATGTCTAGAACATGGCTGACATCTTGAAAGCCACAATATTGGATTGAGGACAGGTTTTTCCAATGGGAAGGTGGTCATGTGTCCTCCCTGTTTTGACTCACCCTGTATAATCTATGGAAAACAAAGTTAAAATGTAAACCATTTATTTTTTTAACTGATCAGTCATGAACGTGCATGGAAAAGGACAGTTTTTCACAGGACAGTTTTTCTTCTTCATAAAAGAAATTATTTTAACTTTTTTAACCTAACAGCGAACAATAGTGAGTGATTTTTACAGGTATCTGACTTTTCCTACTCTCACACAACACCTGAACAGTGACAATCACAGTGAATATTAAACCAGCCTAATAATAAAGCACACACATACACACATTATTTCTTAAAGCAGCTTGGCTATTTGTGGCCTTGAACGTACGAGACTTACTATAGTATGCTCTTCTCACACTCATGACAGAAAGAAAAGTTGTGTGTTTTACACAGTGTTAACAGAAAACCAAATAATGAAGCCTTTTATACTTCTGCACCATTTAACCTCAAAAACAAATTGTATGGCCAGCTTTTATATTAGTACAAGTACTGTACATTATGACCTGTTAAGGATGTAAATTACACATTGAATTTTGTGAGATAAATTCATAAGATTAGAAATCACTTCAGGGTTACTGCTTCCTTCCAGAGAGTCTTTGCTCTGGAAGACATTGCTAATACTACTGAAGTGTAATAGGAGAATATAATTCATGGATCTTAAACATAAAATAAGAGCATGAGCTTCATTCCTTATTCACAATATTTCAGTATTGTTAAAATACCATATACAGAAACCCAACAGAGACAAAGTGAGCCAGAAAACCATGGATTTAAAGTAACAGGAATCAAATTGAGTAGTTAACAATCTATACGAAGCAGAATGGTGGTATGTGCTAGCTGACGTATTATAACCTTATCTGTTTATAATGTAGATGATCAGCATGTCTGTATAAACCTTTCTTAGTGCACAGGAGCATTATCATGCTGGAACAGGTTTGGGCCTCTTAGTTGCAGTGAAGGGTAATTCATAAATTCAGACATTGTAGACAATTGTGTGTTTTTAACTTTGTGGCAACACATACTGGTGTGAAGGTCAGCTGTCCACATACTTTGGGGTATATATA
>JAOVVF010000044.1:14565878-14585705 GCA_028565595.1 Duopalatinus emarginatus
ATATTAATTAACTAATCTTGCTTGTAAGCTGAGAGGAGCAGAAGTAGCATCACTGACAAGCTCACCGCAGCCATCATTGGCAGCCATATTACAGCTGATTGTTATATCCTACAGTCACTACTTTTTGTTTATATGGAGCATGACAGAGACAAATTAGCAAAGAGTATGTCTAAAGAGCCACATTTTCATTTGGTTTAAGCTACATTAAATGCGTTTATATTTCTCAGCATAAACACATTAATAAGCTATGTCTAATAAGAAGAATTCATGTCTTTTTGGATACCGCTTAACACTTTTCAGGTGCCAGATCTACCTGTGTCTGGGTCAATGGTGAACCCTGGTGAGGCTCCATCCCGCTGCATGATTCCATACTTGACCTCTCCATTGACCCCAGTGTCAGCATCGTGAGCTTGTACGTGCAGGACCTCTGTTCCAGGTGGCTGGTTCTCTGGCACCAGTGCATTCAAGCTGTAATTATGGCACTGAGAGAGAACATGTATGTGTTTACAATAGCTAAAGAGAATCACTAATTAATAAGGACATGAGACCTCCATTCTCATTCATTTTTGCCTCCCTCTTTTCCACCTCCTCCTCCTCACATTGAGCTTTCATGACCCAGTCTACCATAGAACACCCACTAGGGAGACTGTGTCAATGTGGGGTGATTAATCGACTAACTGGATCAATAGCCCAAGCCCCAGCCTTGTTCAGCAATTTACATTGCCTTTTAACACACATGTACAAAGACAAGCACAAACACACAAACATACACACAAAGGCACAAAGAGCTTAGTGGGGATTATGGAGTTTAGCTAGGGAAAACATTTTAACTGATAGTCTGTAGCTGTAATCTATTGTGCAATTAGAAGCAGAGATCACTTCTAACTGCAAAGCAGCAGGGGCTTTGGTGTGTACAGAAGAAATAGAAGCAGTGGGGGCACTTTTTCAACAAAACAGGCTGTTCCATGCTGTGGCCTGGTTCGATTGCTCCACCTGCATGAGCAGCAGTGGGCAAATCCTGGTCAGGCGAGCAGAGACAGGCAGCGTGACTGGAGAAGGGCCAATTGTTGCCTCTTGGGCACACTTAGTGCTTCTCTTTCATATGTATCCACAGTGCCGGGGGCTAATTTCTGTCCTGAAATATTCATGGAGAGCAGCAACAGAGCGGAAGCTTGGTCAGCTCTCTGCTGATCCTACTCTCCTGACACACTACAGAGACTTTGTCCGTTCAGCCGTGCACCACAACCCTCAGATCTCTAGCTGCCAGCTGTCTGTCTCCCTCCTCATCTCTCCAGTGCCCAAATTCCCAAAACGTCATCTTTCATCCACTTGTACTCTTTTTATTTATCTCCTTCTCTCAACTTCTCCATCATTCTAACTCCTCTTTTTAGCTCTTACTATTGCTCTGGCTTTCTTTCTTTTCCTTTTACATTTTCTCATACTTTACAAATCTTTCCTATCGTCTGCTCTGAGGTAGTGAATATGGGTCAACAGTGAAAAAAAAAATGTTTTCAAAAGACCAAAAAGTTATACATTGGCAGAGATGTACAATATAAATCTAAGTTGAAATTGTATGTAACATTGTTCTTTTTAAAACCACTGATGTCACATTGGTTTGTTTAATGATGAAGTAGCAAAAATTGGCAGCACATCATGTAATATGCAAAAATAAAGTAATTCTGCACCTTTAGGAATTATTTCTCAGCTACAAAACTATCTTTTGTTATGATTTCATCAAATATGATGCAAAATGTGTGTAAGAAACATTTGTATTAGTCTCACCTCCTGAAAGACAGGTTTGTTGTTGTTAATGTCATTAATGCCTACGATGACCTGCGCTGAGCTACTGAGGGGCAGCAGGCCTCCTGCTGCATTGTCATCGGTTGCTGTGACGTTGAGGACATACTGAAGCCCGCGCAGTTTTGGAGGAGGACTGCGGCGCAGTCTGATGATGCCTGACACATGCAAAGCACAAAACATATTATGACGCTGCAAAAAATATATATATACGTACATTATAAAGTGCTGCCTGTGAAGGAAATAGCTCTAACGAGCATGCATTACAATCCAACACAGACACTATCTATCTGCCAATAAGAGAAATGTATAAAGGTGAACTCAATAAAACCACACAAACATTTCTTATCTGCACAACAGGGAGCTATTGCTACCAAATTGAATGTGTGGGGTTGTGACAGAAAGCAGCACAAAGAACATTTATTTTCCCCATAAAAGTCTGCAAGATATGAATAAAAGGAACTCAGAAGTAGGATGGAGAAAAGTCTCATTTATTAAAGGGACAAGAAAAATATGATCAATGCATCTATGTATATCTATGTCGTTTTTTTATAGCATTGACACAGGAGTCTGCCTGGGCTCATACTTTTAGAGGCAAGTTGTGGGCAGATTGTTTGAATCCTAGCTGCATCAATAGCCAACACAAAAGAAAGCTAAAGCCAGAGAATTACAAATATTCCTTTATTTCCACTTGTTATAGTCACTAACTACTTTTTCTATAAACTTTTCAGGAAAAGGGAGAAAAATAACACCATTATTATTTGCCGCTTATTATATACCACACCAGGTAACGCTGCACTCCACACATCCTTCATCACTGATCATTATCTTTGACACATCTTCTGCAAACAGTATTCTGATAAATAACACCTCCTGTGCAACTGACTAGCAATTCTTTCCCAACTAGCTCACTGGTCGCAGGGAGAATTCACAATGAGTGTAAGATGCATGTGTATAATACAATCTGGGTTTTATAGTGTAAGACATGGGTGAACATAAACACCTTACAAATAACCTTACAAAACTGTCAAATCTGCCAAAGCACAGAGGTTGAAAGATCCAATTCAGTGCTACAGAATACTAAATTACAAGACAAATAACAGTAAACAATTTTATGCAATTTTCCTTTAACGCGTTTGCAGAATATTTATTGTCTTAGCCATGTGGCTGGGGTGGTGGTTAGTGCTAGTGTGTGTGTGTGTGTGTGTGTGTGTGTGTGTGTGTGTGTGTGTGTGTGTGTGTGTGTGTGTGTGTGCATTTTAGTCGTAGGGTTTGTGTGTCTGGATGTATTTGTGAAGAGATCATGACCTCCTTTACCCACCTTTCTGATTGTCCAGCTCAAAGTTACTGTCTTCATTTCCCCCAGTGATGGCATATGTCACCCCATCCCCGTCTGGGTCCTTGGCATGCACAATGGCCACCAGAGTCTCAGGACCAGCGTCCTCTGACAGGAAGGTCTTATAGCTGCAGACGGCAACAGAGAAAAAGAGAGACATTGAGAGATCAGGCTAGGAACATCACAGACCCACCATCTGTTTCCTTTGAAGCTTGTACCAGGCTTACAAATAAGCATGCAGTCTCTTCTCTCATATGCTGACCAGCTCAAGTCTCTCTACCTTCTTTGCAATGCTTTTAAGTTATAGCTATACTGAAACTCAACCTAAACCTTTACTGAACCTAGCCAAAAACAATGAGCTATAAATAAGGTATCTATCTGTTAAGGTTGCATTACATATACGTTTTAAATAAAAGATTTATAAACAGATCTATCTATCTATCTATCTATCTATCTATCTATCTATCTATCTATCTATCTATCTATCTATAAAGGTAATGAGAGGGGCTTTTTGAATGTCAGAAAGTGGTTACATAGTTTTGGTTTACAAAACATGGTTTACAGAACATTTCCTGATAATGTTCAATGCTTTGGAGAACATATCAGTTTGTTTGTATTTGTAAAACCTTGGTAACATTCTTACTTCACATTTACTTCTCTAGATGTTGAGAAAAGGGTCTTATAACTAACATTAGTTAAACGTTCTCTGTTGCTGGGATTATATTTAACACCCAGCCCTCATCTTGCAAAGTAATGAGCATGCAAAGTCATTACCATTTTAAGCCTGACAAGTTTATGTGACTGTCCTGGTCACCAGATGCAAGCCTAACATTGCAGACACCACCCCATAACATGGAACCAGAGGTAAGTGTATGTAACTCTAGTCTTAGGCAGGGTACAGATTTTGCAAGTTTTAGGCTCTTTGTCTCACTCTCTGACTGTGTACCTGTTCCAAGGTGATATAACCCTGAGATTCAGGAAAGTACACAAGACAAGACCCATCACCATGACAAGTTCTCAATCCATGAAGGAAACAAAACGTCCATGAGACAAAAATACCAAAAATAAACCTGCCTCACCAACAATCTGCAATGCTGCTCATTATTTCTGCATTAATCCTTTATTTCTTCACACACAACACCCATCCAGTCGTCTGATTAGTCCTGCTTCTACACTGACACATTGAAATGCAGATCTGGTAAATCTGAAGCTTCTCTCTGCCACTGTCATTCAACTTTATCTGTTTGAGTTGTAGCTACTCTCAGGAAATGTATGCTCCATCAAGCTTGATGCCAGCCTGCCTGCTGCTGCCTACTGGGTCCCACCCTAAAGCATCAGCATGAGAAACACTGAAATGATCAGAATCACCAACTGCAGCAAAGTTAAAAAAAAAAAAGAAAAGAAGAGACTGAAAGACAGAAATATGGAATAGACAAATAAACATCTGTATGCAAAGTTTTTTGACAATCTGAACAAAGTCATGTTTGCACGTACATTAAACTCAGCAAGTAGCATGCGGGCTTTTTAAACAAATAAATTACTCTGTCTAATTATTCTACTATTAAGAACATGAACTCTATATTCAACAAAGCTAGAAAAGACAGCCATATCCCAAAATTCAAAAGACAGGTGCAGATTGCATGGAAAAAACTGGGAAAGTGTAACACAGGTTGGTCAGCACAGCTAACAGTGAAGTAATTCTAGTTCTAGCTACAAGGCTTTATTAAGACTTTCTGGAAGGAGTCTCCAGTGTCTGTGCTCTCTGACACTAAGAGATATAGCTGTACGTTTTTGAGAATGGTCTTCATGATGGAAGATGTTAGAGTTTTTGAGTTACATGACAGGACTGTCTTTATAAGCTCAAAAAGGAAACTAGAAATGCTGTTGAGAGAACAAATGAAGTTGATTTGACAACTACCAATAAAAAAAAACAATAATGACATATCATTCATTAATAAATAAGAAGCTCCTAGCAGAGACAGTATAAGAGGAATATAACATTTTGGGACATGGAGTTATTAAATAATAATCAGCTTTAGGTGGAAACCAGTGTAATGTTTACTGAATGGATTATCTGCTTCTTTTGATAGATATAATTTAGATTTGTCTCATTTTACTGTACTCTAAATTAGGTGTATCAGTAAAATTGCTTTACTCTGATTGAAATTTGAAACATTTGATGCTCTTGAAGCAGGCAGGATGCAGTGTACATACACAGTCTGGGTGAAGACAGGCGCCTCGTCGTTGACATTAGCCATGCGGATGCGAATGGAGGCTGTACCTGTGCGGGAGGGTGTACCCTTATCTACAGCCACCACCACACACTCATACATGTGATTAGGCCTCTCATAATCCAGCTTCCTGCTGGGTTTGACCACGCCCTGAGATGAAACGGTGAAGTCTTGACTCTGGATAAAGTAGGATATCTCCGCATTCAGACCAGTGTCACAGTCTCTGGCTAGTACTGAGAGAGAGAGAGAGAGAGAGAGAGAGAGAGAGAGAGTGAGATTTTTTTAATCCACCATTAATAAGCCTTTGGTTGCCACACCTAAAATACACATGAATTTGGGTGGAAATTTGCCTCTCAAACACCATCATTAAGTGCCAATATCATATTTTTTATCTTGCAGTTTCAGGTTAAGTGAAAGTGAACCACTCATTGACCACTGTGCTTGCACACATAAAGCAATCCTGTTCACAGCAGTTGGCTTTTAGGTGCCTTGCTCAAGGGCACTTCAGTCATGTTTGTGGCGGGGCTTGAACCGGCAACCTTCCAGTCACAAGGCTGATTCCTTAATCACAAGCACGTGACTGCCATTAAAAATACTTAAGTAATGGATTATATGTCTGTTTGAGATTTAGCATTAATAAACAATTAAATATGTAAACATTTTAAAAACTCTAATACTTTTAAAATAGTATAAACTTGTTCTGAAAGTCTCCATGCAAATGTGAGTTTCTCTGGTCTTGCACAAGCCAAAGGATTCTCATTTCGTGGCTGTGGTGTGCTGGATTCGTACACTCGTTTTTAATTAAGTACTCTCATGTTAAAAGAGTCGATATTAATTAAAACCATGTCACGGGGGCCAATTCTTTATTTGATAAATTTAAGAGGCCATCTGTCAGTGGCAGGCGAGAAAGAGGCTGTTGACTGGCGCAGATCAAAAGTAAAATTCGAAGACGGCTTTGCAGTCATTAGGCAATGAGCCAGAGGCAGAGTCCTGCATCATTCTACCTCGGGCAAGCTGTCACTGCACCCAGCCAGCACACTCATTTGGTAGCAGCAGATGAAGACCCTCTAATCTCCAAGGCAAATAGTGAGCTGTGTGCCTACAGCTGTGGCAACACACACACACACACACATGCACACACCATTTGAAGTGTTTTCTTGCTATTCGCCTGGTTGTGGACAGAAAGAGTTTTGTCAGGAACAGGATTCAAACAGACAGTTCATTAAAACACAAAGCCTGATAGCAAATCTCTGCAGGCTGCTATTTCCATTTTTAATCCATGTGTGTGAGGACCTGGGTTCACAGCTCTGGATAATTTAAAACCATCAGTTCCTCGCCTGTGAAAGTTTGACGTTATGCTAAATCCTCACCAAGAAAGTTTCCATGCGATAATTGGAGTGTCTTGCACTTCTCTTCCTGTTAGCTCCTATTAAAAGTCCACACCCAATTTACAGTATAATCCCAATTTGAGGTAAACAACAACAATGAGCTTGGCTGCCTTCTGCTCAGCTTTTCTGCATAGTCAGTGAGTGCTCTGGGCTTATGCTTTTTCTTTTACACCATGGAACACATTTTGATAAGCAAATACCAGTTCCATCTGCTGTTTATGTGAATCTGCTGCTTCCTCAGTGTTGAGAGAAAAAGAGTGTTAAAAAATCCACATGGCATATAAAGTTTGTTTTCCAAAGCTGCAACAAAAAGGGAAGACGTCAGCCGAATCAGAGACAGGGTTCGTTTTGTGTGTCTACAGAGCAGAGCAAGTGCAATAGCTAAAAAAAGAGGCAATGTTTCTGTTCTGCGTGGTAATATATTAGCCTAATTTCATTTTATAAATGTGGTTGGCATTCTGGATGTGTGCATTTGCTTCACAAGACATACACTTTTTAATTTCCATGGCTCCCTTTGTTTCAGAGGCTCTGGCTGGCACATAACAAGGCAAAATTAAATATCATTAATCATCAGCTATTTATTCTCTGAAGTAGTAGACACAAACAGTGGACATTCTAAGGTTTGTATATCAGAGCAGCCACTAATTCTCCTGACAGTCGGTCTCAAACCTTTTTACCAACAACTTAATACTAAGCATCAGCGATAACCATCTGATAAAGCGTCAGATAACCATCAGAGATAAGAATGTTAATACAGTCTGTCTGCAGTCATGGGAGACACACACATTCTCCAACATCCACACATATCATTCATTTAGGTCCCTGTGCTTACTTGTGCATTTTATACCCATTCCCCTGTGTTTATGTCTGTGCCCACATGTATTTAAAGTGTAATGCATCTCCTGGGTCCTCTATCCTTCTTAATCAAATCATAGCATGCATTTTTAGGAATCCCTAAAACACCATCCATTACAGCGATAGGATCATTGTGCACAACTTCACCATTAGCGTCAGTGCTTAGCAGAGTTCAGAGTCGTATCTGACTCTATCCACATTATCCTCCTCTCATCGCCACTAATTTGTCCTACTCTAATATGCATGATCAACAAGCTGGTCTGTTTACCAGGGAAGGGCAGAATACTCTAAAAAGTATTCAGGACTGAATACAGCTTTTTAAATGTATTTGATAATCATGGGTTAAAAATTGGGTTTAGCTGCTGTTAACAAAGTGCAGTAGTATATTGGTTTGCAGTATCACTAGGAAAACAACACATTAAAACTCTCAATTAAACACCACAGTTGTAGATTTAAGACTTTCAATGATTTTGGACTACGAATCCCAATACAGGCAGAGTAGGCATGGGAGGTGCACAGCTGCTTCCCATCAATTAAAAACAACAATGCATTCAGGCTTTTGTACATAGAAATGATATATTTGTATATATGTTTAGTCGCATATACAGTTTTGGAAGTAAAAGCCAATCACAAGTGGTCACTCGAGATTCATATGGAGACGCAGGATACCAACTGATAGACCATGTTACCAAGACCAGAGAGGCCAAGATTTAAAAAAAAATCAGATTTAGTCTCTTTAGGGTTTTATTCTGATTGTTGAAATGGTTATTCTGTTTGCTAATTGCTTGTCTTGACCATTATTTCATGTCAAGTGGATTTTATTGTCATTTCAACCATATACAGTGTGTACAGTACACAGTGAAATGAAACATGTTCCTCTGAGCCAAGGTGCTACATAAAATGACAAACCTTGCTTATCTTTGTGAAGTAAAGCACCTTTCCCTATGTTATATTTACCACCCTACATGTAGAGCCATGAGGTTTAATGAGTTTTTTTTAATGAGGTTTTTTTTTCTTAATTACAGGGTTGTGTTAAGAACGTTGGCACCCACAAGCAGTGCACCTGCCGCAACACCAGGGACACCACAAGAGACACATATAGAGATGATCAGCATGTGTCCACTGAGGGTAAACTACAGAGCTCCAGAGTGAGTTTCTGTTTTCCATAAACAGTGAACATCACATAAAATAATAGAAATGACACATGTAGCATTTATGACATTTCAGCATGTGACAACACTATGCACAACCAACGCAGAGCATATTTTTTATACAAATGACATTAACATGCCACTGGACAGAAAAGTTCTCCAAATGTGGAGAACGTACACACTTGTCCTTCACTCACCCTGCAGTAAAGATGTTCCAGGTGGTGTTGTCTCTGGAATATTGTCTCTGCTGTAGATGGAATGCATGAACTCTGGAGTGCAGTCATTCTCATCTGTGATATGCACCACTACCTGCAGGAACGGAACGAGAGACACAGAGATGCCTTTCAAATAAGATAACCAGAGACAAGAATAAGGGAAATAATTAAGAAGAATGAAAGACTGAAGAATGATATTTATGCTGCTCTCTAATTAAGACTGTTGTACATTTTCTAAATGTAACTGCATGTAGCCAACTGTCGTTGTGATTCCTTGGCACTGAAAGGATGACTGTGGACAACTGTTTCTAAAACAGACCAAAGCAAAGATAGGAATAACAGACAGAGAGAGAGAGAGAGAGAGAGAGAGAGAGAGAGAGAGAGATTAAAAGAGGAAGGAAAGCTTGGGGGAGAAAGATGACGAGGAAGAGGTAGAAGGAACAAAATGTGCAAGAGAAATGTAATATCCAAGTATGCAGATAGACTGATTGAGAGAATGAGAGAGAGGGCGAAAAAGCGAAAGAGAAAGAGAAAGAGAGAGAGAGAGAGAGAGAGAGAGAAAGAGATGGAGGAGTGTGTTAGTCATGCTGAGGACAGTGTCCCAGAGCACAGCTTATCTATGAGGAACAGCACTGCCAAAAGGGAGGAACCCCCCCCCCCCCCCCGCTCTCTGTCTCATACACACACACACACACACACACACACACACACACACACACATACATACAATGCACACTGTTTTATTTTGCTCTTCTTGTGAGGATCTTCCATTAATAATTTATGGAGGACAAGGGCTATCATGTGATTCCTCCACGTCACATGCAGCCAGCCACAGCTTTTTTTTGATGTGTTTGCTCATGCAACATCAGGGGCAGTGTAACACACTCTGAGAAAAGCGCTCCCACCCACTTCTGTATGCATAAGCTCACAGATGCACACACATTTCCATCCTTGTAAGAACCTTCTACTGATATAATTGAAAACCACTATGCCAACAAATATAGATGTTCTGTTATATTGTTTGCCTGAAAAACCCTTAAAATAGAATTCAAACAAGAAGGAAGATATTGAACAACTATAAAAACAATTTCAGACATCTGACTTTGACCCTGTTCGGATCAATTTCAAAATTGAATCAGTTCATCTGCTGTTTACAATTCCATATCAATCCTACAAACAGAAAGACGTATTGAGATGCTGCATTAAAGATAATCGGCTGGATGCAAACACATCCAGAAAACACACTGCCTCCACCAAGTCATAACTGTCAGATACTGCTAGTCTTGTAGGGATATTTGGTCTGCACCAAGATATATAAAAACACCCCCCCCCTCCCCCCCCACCCACACACAATGCAGTTACACTGTTGTTTCTTGTCTGTGTCAGGGCGAGACAGTAATGACTCTAGTCCACTGCTGTCTGCTTGTAGAAGAGCTATTACTGCTAATAAGAGCTGTGAGTGCTTAAACCAGATTAAGAGCCTCAGTAGGAGTGAGATCTCTGTTAAATATTTATATCTCACTGAGAGGATACTGACACTCTGTCTACTGGACAGCAATCAGACTCAGAGCGAGACAGAAGAATCTTGTAAACAGATGGTGTGGGCATCAGCCAGGACGTCATACAGCCCTGTTCAACCAGTCTTATCTTTCACACCATCATTCTGTTTAGTTAATGCTGATTATATTGTTATCAAGATTTCAACATAACTGTGGTATTGTTGAAGTATTACTAGAAAACTATTATCCCAAGCCTTTTGTTGGCATGCTATCTTGGCTTGGCCCTTTCTCATACTCTACCTTTGTTGGATCACATTCAGCTTTGATTAGGGCACACATTTGCTGTGGCATTGTTTTGACAACCATATGCAACATTTATTTCCATTCAAAATGTTTTTGGCCAAGACAGGAGCGTTGAACCACTCTGTGAAGTCTTTCTCCAGCACATCCCAAATTTTTCTTTAGAATTAGGATTCTGTTGTGGTCAATTTATGTGTGAAAATGATTCCTCATGGTCCCTGAATCACTGTTTCACAATTTAAGCCTGATGAACTTTGCCATTTTCATCCTGGTGGATGTCATCAGAGAATAAAAAATCCGCTAAATCCTGCACATTCTGTACATTCAGGTACTGAGCAGCATACTGAGCCTAAACCTGACCAGTTAAAGCAACCTCAGCTCTACAATGGAACAGCGACTTTGTTTTGGCCAGTGTTTTGTATCTCTCATACTGGTCTTAAATTAAGGAGCAGTTAAAAACAGTAAATACTTTTGTGCATTAAGAAACTCCTATGACTGATTACATATCGGTAATTACACTAATGGAAATGATGGCCAGTGTATAACAAAGGTTGGCTGGTTCCCTGTACCATGTCAGCGGAAAATGGGAGTAGGAAACCAGAAAATATTCCACCACTAATAGAGCCCTGCTACACCTTGTGCTCTGATTGTAGGTTTTACACCTAGACACACAAACAGTATGAAAAAGCGTCATGAAAAAGAAAGCTTCAAATGTAAGGTTCTAGCTATAGGTTCAGAAGGATATCTTTTTCTTGGAGTGTAGTCAGCACTCGACTGTCTACAAAGACATTCAGTCATAGTCAATGACTAACAGATGAACACCATTGGACAAGAACAGAAACATCAGAGAACAAGACACACAATCATACACACAAACTTCTGCTTATTATTTCTTATCATAATGTCAGAATAGACCATTTAAAACATTCACTGCGATGTCAAATGGATATTTAGGTATTAGGTATTCGGTTTATTGGCATCCCAAAGTGCATACATCTTATTAAGTAGTACACTTTCAACTGATTCTCATACGTGACTTACTATTTCAGAGGTGCAGGATGTTACTTAGAACCCACAACTTGGTCCTCTGACAGTGGAGCTTTTGGATTTGATACGTATATACTACTGAAATCACTTGGCATGGGGAGTTTTTTTTTACACAGGCTCAGAGCAAGTGGTCAGTAGTCAACTTTTGTGTTTACAATAGGTTTGAGTGCAACTTTCATCATTAAGATGGTATGATGTGGTCAGTTAGGCTTATTTCACTTTTCTTGTCCCTGCATGTAGAATTGATGTAACTGTCATATCATCTACCACACTTACACCCGTACACACACACATCCCTGCCAGCAGCCACAGATGTGGGGTGTGAGTATATAATTGCTTAAGCCCTGCCAAGTGAGAGAAACAGCCCCATGTTATTAAAGATATTCTGTATATTGGTGCATTAGTGTGTGTGTGTTTGTGTGGGTATGGGTGCGGTAGGTGACATGACAGCGAAATGTGTTCACACACTGCTGAAAAGAAGAAGCCCAAGGGATGGTACACATGCACACGTACACACTCCTGAAGCACCAACCCTAAGTACCAGCCATGTGCCTTGTAGTGTGTAATGATTGTGTGCAAGTGTAGGTGGGTGAGAAGGGTTCAGAGAGTTGGGTGTCTGATTCAGCCATGTGGGTTCTCACAGGTGTGTGTATATGTGTGTTCGATCACCTCTGCCACATTGCTGAGCCCTGTGTCTGGTTCAGAGGCACGGACTTGCAGGTGGTGGAGATGAGGTCCGCTCTCGTAGTCCACAGCGTGGGTCAGACTCAGAGCCCCGCTCTCCTGGTTTATACTGAACAGGTTGCCTGAGTTCACAGACAGCATGTAGGACAGAGGCTTTCTTTGGAAAGAGACAGCCTGAACCACGGACACCCTGCACAAACACACACACATAAAATAAAAACACTGGGGATCGAATAGGACATCAAAAGCCAATTTAGCATTTGGTTCATACAGTATAAATTAAAAAGAATATGGAAATACTGCTAAGAGGAGAAGTCAAACAAGCACAGAGCAGAAAAGGTGTCATTATTTGGAGGCATTCTGTTATACATGTATATGTTTGTGTGTGTGTGTGAGTGTGTGTACATGTTTGTGTGTTTATGCTGTCTTTAGCCATCCTCTCCTCCTCCTCCTCCTTCTCCTCACAGATTAATATGCTCTGTTGTGTGCCAGTGCCCAGAGGGGGCATACACACTGCTCTTCATGTTTATCCAAAACTTTCTTTTAATAAATATTTGAATTTGCATGTTCAAACTCACACTCTTTCAAATTCAGAGCCTGGGGACAAAAACATCTGCATCTGCGTTCTGCGCTAACCCTCAACTCCTACTTCCTGCTCCTTAATATTCCTAGATTTTCTGCTTCCATCACTTCATCCCTCTAGTTTGTCTTCCTTTCTGTCCTCAAGCTTTGGCTTCACCGCTTCATAGGGCAGCAATGACACATAATGCTTTACTCAACCTCTAATGAGCGCAAAACACTGCACAACCCAGAATGCACATGTGCATCATTACATCATGCACACGTTCACACTTACACATATAAACAAAGGCAGGAAAGAGGATACTCACGCATGGCCCACTCCGGTGCTCTCTGGTATGTAGATGGAGTAGGAGGCGTTGGAGAACTGAGGAGGCCGCACACCAACCAGTACGGCCACTGTGGCAAGAGGGCCTTTCCTGCCCCGAGTGTCCACAGCTTGCACAGTCAGAGTGTACTCTTTACCAGGACTCAGAGGTCGTCCTGTGGTCCTTACCTCTCCTAAGCTTCTGTCTACCTCAAAACAATCCTCACCACCTGCAGCAAACACACACACACACACACACACACACACACACACACACACACACATACAATAAGCCAATATTTTGTGGGTAGAAACACCTTACTGATGAAAGATGTCAGAAGTGGCTGGTTCAGTATGAGGGGGGATATGGAAACATTAATATCCACTCTTTACAACCATGCAGAAAAGCATTTCTAGAGGACACAGCATATTGAGCCTTTAAACAAGGGCTAGTAGAGCAGGAGATTATCCACAAAACAGAATCTGTGGCACAGACTCTCCCTATATCGATCAAGAAAATGAAAAACTTGAAGGGCAAAGCAGTCCGAGAACCCTTCTGTCAGTTGTGTGTGTGGCCTTCAAATCCCCCTCAGGATAAGAGAAAGACAAGAGTCTGTTTTAAGTACTGTAGCCTGAAGCACAGTGCAGTGCGACAGGATGAAGGGGAAAAAGGATGAAGCACAGCTGTTGTAATGGAGCAGAAGTCACAGCTGCAGATATGCTACCCCTCTGTTAGCTGCTGTCTCCCAAACAAGAGGGAATATACATCTTTAATGTGTCTTTCATTTAAAGCTTTTTCATTTTAGGCCTAAAGATTCTGACATTTATGTCCAGTATGCATGTAACAGCTATGAGTGTAAAATAAAAATATTGCTATTTCTATAATCATGGACATGCTGTAGCTGTAATTACATTTTCTGTAATTTTCCTGATCTTCTAGCATCCATGTAGACAGCCTCATGAGGACAGGAGGTTATTTCCTTACCATGTTAAGATATTGGTGTGAAAATGTTCAATCATTCTATAACTATTCTATTATTCTACCTTTCTTATATACACTGAAGTGCCAGAAAAGATTAAAAAACTGGCAGGTGGTGGCTCCATAAAGGTATGCAGTTTGTATTTGCTGGCATTCCATGGGACCCCTGGTATGTCCACAAAACGTCGCTGAAAGATAAAAGCTATATGTGCCTCCTTATTGACAAGTTACACCTGTTCATGTCCTGCATTCATTCTGATTATCCTTCCAACAGGACAATGGAAAACTCATCTGAGTTTGAGGTTTTGCCATTGCCACCTAAGTCACAACATCTCAATGTTACTGGTTACATCTGGGATGCCATGAAACAAGTTGTGGAACCAAGAAATCCTACACCTTTGAAATATAACAGATTTGTGGACCATTCTGCAGGAAGAAGTGTGTTCATTGCCTACGGAATATTTGCATATTTCTGCGGTACCGTTTTTTTCTAGCACTTCAGTGTAGGCTATATTTTCTCTATATAGTCTATAAGTATTTTTACCTGCCCTTATATCCAGATGCATAAACACAGAACTGCTATGTACAAGCTATTGTAAAATCAATTCGGGTTGTATGGCAGATAATATTTGCTGCTCTAAATCTGGAGGAAAAGTTTTTGATCTGAAATACTCCTGTCTCACACATACACACCTCAGACGCTAGTGCTAACAGTGTCCCAGAAGAGAGAGCATATCGTTACAAAGCCGTTGAAGAGAAGAGGAAAGAAACTGTCAGAAACCGTGCTTGCATGTTCACAACTCATCCAACACTCCAGTTGCTGAATTTGGCGTGATATAAAATCAATCACAACTTGTGGTAAAACGTTTTTAATTTGAATAATAAATTGCTTGATGTTCCAAAAAAAACCTGGCATAAGACACGGGCACCTATGAAGTAATCCAGATTCTATGAATATGCAAATTATATATTATGTATTAAATATATTATATATTTTGTGCAGCCCTCTATACCCTCACCTTCTGGTATACTGCTGTTGTATTTGCATACTGGAAACTCGTAGACTCTTAAATTTTATAAGACAATAATCAATGAGGTTTCCAGCTTTTCCATCTCTGCAATAACCTTTTTTTTGCATTTGGACAGGTCTGTGCATTCAAATTTATTTCCCATACTGGTTAACACACACACACACACACACACACAATTCATTTTAAGACCTTCGTGTTTATTTATAATGCAGATCCAAGCATACATTTGAGCAGATGCAACCTAAGACTCTTGCTTCCCTTCAGTGACTCTAGTATTCCTGTAATTTCTTCAATCCAACAAGTGACAATTACTCCAATTATTTTCCCAGACCGAACACCCAAATTAATTCCCCAGTATGATTTAATTGTATAAAAAGTGTCAAATTTAGAATGGTTTTAAATACATAATAAAAATCGTAGCTAACACACATCATTATGTGTAATAAATGAACAGAAACAGTGCTCTGTATTGTTCCAGACTACTGGACTGTGGAGTAAGAGCAGCATGTAGAACAGCTCCAAGCCACCCTAAAATGCCATTTTTATTATTTTTTAGCAATTATAGCCTCTCTGCTCCTGTGGCTTTACTGTCAGCTCAGTGAAACACAGCGGATGAGATTTCAGAAACAGCAATAATCATTTGTTTGGAATCCATTTGTTATTCATTAGCAGCAATTCGGCAGTATAATCCCTCATTTTGTGTTTTAATGACACAACAATTTTGTGCATCTCACTGCATGTAGCAGGCATGGTGCCTTGCACCAGCTCTGATTAAAAAACAACAACAACAACAACCTAAATTCAGTTTAGCATCTCAGATTTCACAATCTCTTTGCATCAGCAACAGCTGTAACATAATCACGTGTATATAGAGTAATTAAATACTAATATTAAGTTTTTTAAATATTATATGGGTATGATCTGTCCTATTGCTTTTTCGACCCATACGTCCCTCCTTCTCCACCTTAATAATTCAGCAAGAATGAGATTTAATTAACTACTTGACTGCATTGGCTGCTTCCCAATGATGAAACAAGGTTCTAGGCTAAGTGTAAAACACACTCACCATCCACCAAGAGGAACTGGGCCACTTCCAAATATCCGTCCCTCTGTCGGGCTACCAGTTTGTAAACCACAGAGCCTGGAGCTGCTCCAGGGTCCACTGTGGTGAGATATGGCTCAGGAAACATAGCCCACTGCAGACCTGACATTCCAGGAAGGGTTACAGATAATCTGCACAGGTACCACTCATCATCTGGGGATAGAAAGTGAAAGACAGAATGAATAATGAACAATATTAGTACATATCTTAAGTATAAATCCTGTTATGAATAGTGGAAGTTAAAATTAGCCTGACTGCTCTCATAAAATAGACCGTTTCTTGATTTTTAGGACAGCCATTGTGCTGACTGCAATCCCTTTAATCGCCCCAAATCTCATGAAATAAATCTCTGGCATTGTGGGGCTGTAACAGGAAAGCAGCCTAAGACTAATCACCTAGGTAGTAGCACTGGCTTTTGAAATAAAGAGAAAAATGAAATAGCCATGAGATGTGTACACCTACAGCTAGCCTCCTCCTCTTAGCTGCAGTTATTTAATTGAAGAGCCCTTGGCCACTGAAAGAAATGACACATTCATAGAAGCCATCAATGCATTTCCCCCCTCCACATTCTCAGGAAGTCATCATCTGTCAGACACATGCACAGTGCAATCACTCAGATGCAATCATGATATCAGTCACAGAGCAGGGAGTGGAGACTCAGCAGAGGGGTTTTTTTGTTGTTGTTGTTTTGTCACCACTGTTTGTCTCCAGACTTGCACTGTGCTGTTTTCGACATCTCATGCAACAACAAGACAATGGCAGATATAAGAGGGAACTTCACATCTAAGCACCAAAGCGAGGGAGATGATCGCAGTGCTTCCTGTACTTCCTGCCTTATCACAGCGGAGGCTTTGAAAGATGTCGACAGAGACTGATCAAGGAAGACAAAACAAGTCAGAGAGTGGAAAAACAGAGAGGGAGAGCAGGAGGTCGGGAGGCGATGAGGGAAAAGAGGGAAAAACTCTTGACAAGACCTAGTAAATGTGTTTTCCAGTTTCCATGTTTATGATTTTTCACCTTGCCCGGTTTAAAAATGAGCATCGGATTTGCACGTGTTTAGCACTATCTACCTCCATTAAGATGTGAAATACTGACAAATAAGTTTGTGATCACTTATAATTTGGAAAATCAAATAAGGTTGTGTGTGTCCTCAATGTGCTTTTGAAAACAAAGATGGCCTGAAGGTGTGCCATAGAAATGGACACTGTGTATGCAAACATGTTAATAAAACAGAACGTAGCAGCCAAATCACACCCTTTGGCTAATAAACCATCACTGTGGTGTTCACCAGAGCCTGATGCTAATTCACATACTGTAAATTATTTATCATGTACATGGCTGATCCAGTGTTTCCAGGTGAAAACCATAAAAAAAGTGTTTCCAGTTGAAAAACCCACAATGCTAAATTGAAATGATGCATATTATAGGTTACGCATTACAAATTGTACAACAAAAATATAATTGCCAGCTTGATCATTATTTTTGAAAAGTATTACATGACATGTGATGCTTTAAAGGCTGTTGAGTAATTAAATTCCCAGCAGATCTTTTTAACACTTAGAAAAGTGACTCAAATATAGCTTTAACCTGCTTTACAAAGGAGATATTTGGTCAACACTACTCAATAAGCAAAGCACTGAAAATGTCATTATGAAATGTCCATTATGAAGTGTCCATATGGTGTATAAAAAATGTCATGTGAGGTGTGTGAATCCTGCCAACGCCAAGTGTTAATTATCTCCCTTAATATCATGTTAGTTATTTTTTCATTTCATTTTGTTCTGTAGCAACAATAAAAGACAGAATATTTTTTTTCAATAAGAACAGTAAGAAAAATGATAAAATCTCAGGAGACATCAAAGAGCAAACTTTATGTACAGAAATGTTCTTTTAGGTGCACAGGTTATAAATTATTTATTTATTCATCATGCTGTTCTTAATTAATTTATTTTTTATACAAAACTTTCCATGATAAAATAACAGCACTTTTTTCACAAACCGTGTATCACTCACATGACTGCTAAAAAATACTGTAAATAAGCAAAAGAAAACAAAAATGATCGGAAACAAAATAAGGATTCTAAAAGGAAACTAAAAGGATTAAGAGAAGTGTATACAATAATAAAGAGTAAAAAGCATAATACAAAAAACTGTGAGTGGGGAAACATTTTAGCAACAAGTGGATTGTTGAGAAACTATAGTTTGGTGCAAGTAAATGCTAACATTGAAACTATACTAAGTGCAGTGTATATGGTTCAATTTATTCATTCATTACTTTATTTATTTCCTGAAATATAGTATAAAAGCAATAGAACACTTGAGGTTGTGTGTTATTAAAGCAATAGAACATGAGAGGGAGTGTGTTATCATGAAATAACAGCAGACATGAGCCAAAGGCGTGTGTCGTACTTCATCACAGCCGTGCTGTTATTTCATGATAACACACAAGTCATGAATGTAGTGTTTAATATGTTTTAATACCGGCTTTTCCTTCCACCAGTTATATAGTTCCTCAACCAGTAGCTTGTTACTAGGTCACAGAAATGTTCTCCACTCAGTGTCCAGCTTGCAGCCTTAAGCTGTCTTCTGATCATTTTTGGAGCCTGCTACAAACTGTAGTTAGACACTGAGCGTGCGTTTCCATAGACATAGTGATATCATGTGACTGAGAAAGCTAGAAACTAGTAGTCCGGATGCAAGAGTTTTATCACTGAGTAGGAGTGTTAAATATGTTTACAGACTTCCCCCTGAGAAGCTAATCCAATCAGGATAGGGCTTTAATCATTTTAATAAATCTGTTTTATTGAACGCGAGGCTGCGTCTGTCTGTATAAACTCAGATATGCACATCAAGAAGGGACTAAAATGACCAGACGACCGCAGAGTTCAGCAAAAAACAGCAGGTAAATCTGCCTGTCATTTTCTCAGAGGGTATCTGAGAAAAAACACAGACAAGGTCATTCCAGACCGGAGTAAAATCGCAGAGGACCCCACGTAAAAGAGAGAAGTACCCCAGGACCCCACATGAATCTAATCTTGTCCGGATAGGGCTTAAGTTTGGTTTTCGGTCGTTTTCTCAGGGCATTCACGTTACTTTTTGGTTTATTATATGATTTATAGTTTATATTTTCTCAACTGTTATAGTCTTATGTTTCAGCAGCGGGCCGTTTACATATATAACCAGTGGTGGACAGTAATGAAGTAAATGTAATGTGTTACTGTACTTAAGTAGTTTTTTTGTATATCTGTACTTTACTGGAATATTTTTATTTTGGGGGACTTTTACTTTAACTTCACTACATTTGAAAGTCAAATATCTTACTTTTT
>JAOVVF010000044.1:14585805-14608920 GCA_028565595.1 Duopalatinus emarginatus
AAACAGAGGACTTTTACTTTTACTGGAGTAATATTTTACCTTGGGTATCTGTACTTTTACTCAACTACATGATTTGGCTACTTCGTCCACCACTGTATATAACACTAGATGTTTCAGCAGCAGGCCGTCTGATAGAATAGAACTAGTTTACTTTGCGTAATGTTGATAAACAAACAGATTGTATTTTTCTGTCCACTTCATCCTAAAATCTGTCAATAAACACTGATAACAGAACTGTGGTATAATCGCAATGAGACACTCCAGGTTTGTGGTATATCGTAAGATATTGGCATTGGTGTTCTGATCTACGAGCAAAGCCCACCAGTACCAATATCTCACGATACAGCACTCCCTCTTGTGTGTTATTGCTTAAATAACACACCTCCTCTCATGTTTTATTGCTTTATTAGCCACATCAGTCACCATACTCACAGTGCTACAATATTTTTGGTAAGCTCATTTACAAGCACTACTTATAGTGTGTAGTGTGCATATTTCACACGCACTTTGCTACTTTTTTCTAGTTATTTCCTTCTTAAAACTAAGTAATAAACAGCTGTCAATCGTTTTCCCATTAAATGTTAAGTCTAGTGTACAGTAGATCTCCTAATATCCCAGTTGGTGACTAATTGTGGGTCTTAGCAAACACTTTCTACAATGCCTCTCATGCCCAGGCGGTTTATAGTAGATCAAAAATAAACAATGTATATACTGTACATTTTATTTCCTGCACTATTACTGCACTTTTCTTCGCAGTACAGACAGATCTCACAGCTCAAGTATCCTCAGCCAATACTTTCTCCACATTTTTCTCGTTTCTCTATTTATTCTTGTTTCTGTACAAAATAAAGACAAAGTCACATAATCGCCAGAATTCACATTTATTTTCATGATAAGGTATGATCCAAGAATATGGTGGCATTTAGTATAGTGTGTATACTGTGATCTATGAGTGCTTGTATAGTGTGCACCTCCCTACATCCACCAAACAACTGATCGCAAGCAATTAAAGTTATGTGGTGTCAGCGAGTCAGTGTTTCTGAAATTTTGTGTAGTGTGCACTGGTGTGCTTAGTCACTGCTGCCATCTAATCATTTTACTGACATGTCCTAATTGGTGTGTCACAGAGCTAAAACACAACTGGAAGTCATCTGAAGGCCGGAAAAGTGGTGTGAGGGGGCTTAAAGAAACCTTGATCCTCTTTATTCTGGATGTGTAGGTGTTACACTGCCGGGATCTTTGGGAATTCTTGCACCACATGGACATTCGGACCTCACACACTTCACAAACCCAGTGGGAGATGCTCACACTCCAATAGCTAATAGGCTACAGGCTCGATCAACACACCTCCAACTGGGAGGCTAGACTTAACTCAAAGCTTGGCCATCTCCACACTCCCTTAAGCAGCTGTCACAGTACCAGAGGATCCTGATGGAACGTAAACAGCCCTCTGAGAGAATCAGAGAGAGAAAAAAAAGGATAACAGACTCTTAAGGCAGGACATTCTAAAAAAAAAAATACACATACACAATATGGGAGGAAGAGTTGCTGACCTTTCAGTGATAATGAAAATAACAAGGCCTTGTGGGGAATGCTAGGATGTGACTTGTCTTCTCTACGTGATTGTGTTTCTCCTTCGTCTGCTAAATTTCGCCTGGACTACTTTACTGTCTGTCTCACTCTCTCGCTTGATCTTTCTTTCCATCTCTCACTCTTAATCTTTTCACCACTGTTGCTTGTGAGCAGAGATAAAAAGAACAAAGGCAGTGGGGTAAGGCACAAGGCCTACACGTGTTTGTTTACGCCTCAATAATTCCTGACTAAGCCTCAGCAGTAATGAGCTGTATATAATACGCCCTATGTATAAATAGCTGATGAATGCATTCTGAATCCTTCCAAAAACTGTACTCATTTGAATATCAATACATAAGATGTCACGGATATTTATGTTAAAAAGGCGGAAGAGCAGTGTGGAAAAGAGATGGAAATCGTGTTTGGCAGGAGTTTTTGTTTAGCATCCTGCTTTGACATACAGCACATCGTAGACAGTGTGAAAGGAACCAATATAAACTAGACAGATTTAGACGCCATTGAAACAGAGCATTGTATGATAGTCAGCTTTTAAACAAGGCCATGTGGAGTTTGTGCTCTTCTCAAAGTACTCTCATCCACACCTGCTTACTTTAGATTAACGTAAATGGAAGTCTACACAGCAAATTAACACTATTAGTTCTGTGCCCCAGTTTGGTAACTACACCATCAAACTCCAGTTACCATCGGCATCCTGCAATGGTTACCCCCAGTGCACATCCATTCTCCTTTCCCTAAATATTAGTTAATGTTTTCCAGACCAGTTTTATGACATTGATTATGTTTCATTAGTTTCACCTGTTCTCAGAGACCCCTTTTTAGTTCATTTATTTAAGCACAGTTCAGTACACTGCTGTACTTCTGTACAATTGTATAATGAGGTAACAGTGGAAATGAGGATACTCAACAAACTCACAATTATAATAGACAACACATCTCACCCTCTCCATGACCTGCTGGTTGGACAGCTCCGCTGCAACAAGGAACGATATATACCTACAGCCATCTCACTGTATAACTCCTCTCCATTGTGTCAGGACATTATTCTGCACTAACCATGTACTAGATATGCTGGACTCCACTGTAACCTAGACACCACACCATGTCACTATGCACTGTAACATGTATATTTATTATTTATACATTTGCACACTCCATTAAAATGATATGGTACCCTTTTTATTGTTTACTTTGATATATTTTTATTCTTCTTTTATAGGAATATATTGGTATATCCTGTTTTTATTGTGCTGCTGTGATACTTGAATTTCCCTCTGGGATTAATAATGTGATTTTAGACTGGTTGTTTTTTGCCTGGACTGTCACCAGTGTCGGTTGGCAAGAATCATTTCACGCGATATGCATGCAACACAGGAACATTGGAATTCAGTGCTGGGGCCTTAACAAACATTAGTGTAGTTTCTGCAATTTCATTAAGATATGTGACTATAGGTGACCTGGACTCTGGATGATAATACACTGATAATATCTCCAGTCTCCAGTGGCTCATCTTCTTTAACACATCTCTCATGAGTCCACCTGAGCTCTCCATCTCTCTCTTGCCCACACACACATACACACTCTAAAGCAGGAGAGGCTTACAGGTGTCTGCATGAGTGACAGTGTGGGCTGTGTTGTCATGGCGATTGGCACAGAGCAGGCATCCCCTGTGTTCAGGCAGGCCTTGGCAGCGTTAAATCTTTGTGGCATCTGAAGAGTGCTTGGGCGAGCTGCCATAATCACCCCATCCTCGCTAACCTTGCAGAAGCTGTTTTGGGTGTTGTGGACTAATAAGAGTGCCCTTTCGCGCCCAATTAAATACTCAACCATGTATATCTCATTGTTGCTCTGATGACATGTATTTCCATGGCTATAATTAAGTTTTCAAATCAGGGCCTTTGTCTTTTTGTCTTGTTTTCTCTCATGCCATGAGCTACACATTGAAATCTCTCTTCATAAACGTGCACACACACACACACACACACACACACACACACACACAGTCATATAGAACGAGGGGAGGAGAGTGACTGATAGAAAAAGGAAAGAGTGATGTGACTAATGTCACAGGGCTGGAAATGCTAATGGACTGTAGACTGTTAGTGTGAGGTATGTCACTATGCATGCTAATTTGTAGGCATGGACAGAGGGCTGTGTGTGAGACAGACAGGGCTGCATTGTTTCATCAGTATGTGTGTGTGTGTGTGTGCGCGTGTGTGTGTGTGTGTGTGTGTACGTGGCCTGTGGGGGGCAAACAGAGGCTGAATGGCCTGGATCAACAGAGCAGGAGCCATCCCATCTGCTCCACCAGGGGACTGTGAGCCCTAATTAATGATATTATAGACTGGCCCACTTTTACCAACAAACTCAACACACACACACACACACACACACACACACACACACACACACACACACACACAATCCTTTTAAGGGCTTTACACAGACATTAATTAATTGTTCATATAATGCTATGTGTACCAAAAAGACACATTTGTTCTTTTGTATTTGTTATAAAAGTTCAAACTCATTTTATTTGTTATAAAAGGTCAAAACTGACAGATATTCCTTACCCTACATTTGGATCGCAACAACACTAACATTAACTTCAAATGAATACTTTTTCTTTTTCCAGTTTGTTTTAGTTTAGAAAGGCACTTTTCTTAAAGGACACCTGCTAAATGCTCCATCAAGGTCAAACCACGCTGTATGTCTATCATAATTGGGACATTTGGTCTTTCAGAAAGGACACACTCACACACACACACTGCAGCATTTTTTATTGTCCTTAACCGCACTCAACAGCACACATGCACAAACACACACACACACACACACACGCACACACATACAGACAAACACACTCAATGAGACCATTTTGAATTAGTGAGAGTGTAATAAAAACATGGGGCACTTTTGAGCAAAAAATGCACACAATGACAAACACAGGACGTCAGCCATTTACAACATTCTGTGCAGGTTAATTAGGCCATTTCTCAAACCAATGATAGAGCTTAGAGTGAGAGAGAGAGTGAGAGTGAGAGAGAGAGAGAGAGAGAGAGAGAGAGAGAGGGGTGGGGGTGGGAGGAGAGGAGGGGTCGCTAGAGAGGCCATATAATTATGTTTTTTCTGGCCTGTAGCTTTTAAGCTGATATCTATGTGACATGTACGTACGTGTGGATACATACAGATGCACACATGCTTTCATTGACTTTGACAAATTCAGCTGCTCTACTCTCCTTCCTACTGTACTGAAGCTCTGGCATGATGTATATTTCATACCCTGTCATCTCTAAAACAATGAAGCACTTGAAAAACAAAAACCCCCACCGACCTACGCTGAAGAGGAAGAACATGCCAAATGAATGCAACCGCAAGCTGTAGGAACGCTCCTTCTTACTGATACGATTTCTCTCTCTTCTTCGCTCACTCTATTTATTTTCATTTCATTTCGCTGGCTGAGATTTGATTGAACAGCCTGAGGCTGTTTGTGGACATGCAGTTCTACTCAATAAAATGAACTGGAGACAGCTACACATCAACAGTCCACCACAGACTGAAGCAAACTGCACTGTTCTGTTTTTCTCTCCCTTATGCACTTCTGTAATGTTTGTTAGAAAGCAATACATTGGACTTTGGCATGAAATGGTAAGGCTTCCACAGACTTTTTAGTATCACGTCACTACAAGAAACCTATACCAACGTGCATTTACAAATGATAAGATTTGGTGCCAGGGCTAGTGATAGTAGCACTAATAACCTTGTGGCAACCAAGTTTGTTGAAGTTTATTTGCTCTTTGTTGATTAGCCATGGTAATGCTAGGATTGTAAATCATGATCTCAGATATGAAAAAGATAAAACCTTACACGTCTCATTTAAAGTAGGAGAGGCTTATACTGTAAGTAATTACATATGTGTTCTGGGAAAACTTGATGGATGACACTGTGGCCAATAAAAAATATGAAAAGGAAAGCAACAGTATATTTCACTATTTTGGTAGTGTTTTTATTCACTAAGGTAAAAGCAAAGATCATGCTGTGTAAAAATTCATTCATGCTCATGTTACATGACACATTTTATTTTAAACAATGTAACCATCACTGCCCACATACTCATTCTGTTCTTTACATTGGAATGGATGCTAAGCATCAGATCCACTAGAGGGAAACTCAGAGTCAAATGTTTCCTGCTGATGATAAAAGAGGTCATAATAATGTACCTGCTAAGAAAGAGGTAGAAGCAAAAGCAATTATGTAAACGAAGAAATGTCACATAGATGCTTTATTAAATCACATAACCTAGCCTTAAAAAGTTTAACTTAAAAAAGTTCAAATTTTACATTTTTTTCTTTGTGTCTCGTTTGAAATATTGGCTACACTGCCGCCATGATTTCAGGTGGTACTACTCTCTTTCATCCACATCTGCAAGTCTTTAGAAAAGTTAAAAAAAATGTGGAGTAAATGAACAAATCAAATGGCATACTTAGCATTATCGCATACAGATATGGCATACAGTACTAGACTCAATCCAGTGCGCTCTGCTCAACTGGTAAAGCAATATGCGAGTGTACAGAATGTGACTTCAGACATATTACGTCTGCCATCTTACTAATATCATGTGACACAAGTTACGTTAATGTGTCCATCAGTCTCCACAAAGCTACTCATAATGTTACTTGGGGTTGTACATAATTATATTTAATATGTACAATGTATTTTAATTTAATGTATTTTTTTTTGTTATTCACCACTTTCTTCGCAGTCTTCGCAGCTCCAGCTGAATTATGATATATTATGGGACCACAGTGTGCTGTGTTGACATACTTCAAAATAGTTGCTGATGTAATACATCATCTTGGGACTTTTTACGTACTGTTTAAAGAACACTATGCTTTAAGACACACTACCTGTTCTTGCTGCTGCTTTCTCATACTGGTCAGTATGGAAGTACAGGATTTCGGATGGAACCGTCTGTATCCATGGGCATGAATGAGCCTAAAGGGTCCAGATGTATAAAACCTTACTATCTAAGCATGATTTCCTCACACAGTGAAGATTACATTTTAATCAAGCTGAACAGCTATGCCTTATAAGGAAACAGACATAATTAAGCAGATAGGTTCAGTTTGTAATGATGCTGACTGATGAAATATTACTGATGAGCCTGTCCGTCTGTCAGAAATAAGTCTTTTTTGTCTCCTTTTTTTTTTTTTTTTTTACTTCTGGTTGTAACCCTTGCTCTCACTAACTCACTTTTCATAACTGCTTCATCCATGTTATGGATGCAGTGGATAGTGGAATACTTTTCTGGTAATATTTTGATTACCAGACTTGCTATAATAAATGCTATAACTTGAAAGGTTATTCGAAAAGTTGTTAAAATGCTCTGATTGAGGTACAGTACATGCAAGTGAGAACCATATTTCAATGTAAAAAATCCTGTAGCTTTACGTTCCAGTAATATACAGTAATAATGTGAAATGTTTACCATGTGAAAGGTTTTCCAAACTGCCACATTCATATTAAATCTAAGAATTAATGAAATTATTAATTAATGAAATGCAATAGCAAGCACAAAAACATGCAGCCAACTCACCAGCCTCTACTGAAACTATAGAGTAACCTTGTAAGTAAAAAAAGAGCCGAGCAGCTCCGATCCAGCTGGTGGTGGATTACGATTTCTGAGTTACTGTTGTTCTAGTGTTTACTTTGTAAGACATGATATGACAATACAGCTCTACTAACAGTATTAAAAAACTGAGTCTTTATGTTGTAAGTGTTTATAAGGCACTTGTTTTTTCTATGTGTATAATACATGTAGATTTTGTCTTGTAATGAATTTTATTTATGATGAATTGATATTGATCAGTCATGAACTGTAATTGTGTTTCTTGTAACAAAAAGTAAATCTGCCAAAGTATATCTGCAAAAATGTTCTTCTTAAATTCTTCAGTGACAAAGTCAGCATTACACTGAAACTCAGTCAGAGGCTGTGTGTGTGTGCAGTCTGAGGGAATGCTCTATGGTTCTGGGCAGTTAATGATCATGAACCAGTGCCAGCACACCTCCCTCTAAGGTGCCTGGAAGCTTAGTTCTCTCTCTCACTCTCTCTCTCTCTCTCTCTCTGCAACATTCAGCATTACGAGTTTGCGGTTTAAATCAGTGCTGAGTCTGTCTTGTTGCATGCAGTAAAAATAATAATGAATTAATTTCTTACACACACACACACAGACACACACACACACACACAGAAACACACTGTTCTGTTCTTGTAATCATGCTCCAACTTTACAACGTAGAACCTGTAGACTTTCATGTAGGGCTGGGCAGTTAATCGAAATATAACCAAAACCGACATTCAGACCTTCTAATCGACATGATCTTCCCCATGTCTGTCATTTCGGTTTTTAAATTTCTCTTAACCCTTTCCCTGTGGTGCACATTTATATACTGCCCCATTAAGAACACACTACTGTGTGTCTAGTCACGTGACTCGGCACCATCCAGTCTTCAGCAAGCAAGCGTCATGGAGGTTAACTTAAACAGCAAGAAATGCAAGTTATTTATTTATAAATAAAAATATGACCTTTTACATAAAGTGTTTTCATTTTAAGTGATGTGTGTTTTGATTACAGTTGCTCAAAATATTCAATAAATAACCATAAATAGTTTGTGTGTGTTTGTGTTTCCTTTAATTATTTTTTTTACATCATAAAGATATGCACTTTTTCATTAGAAAAAATATCTTGGGTTCAATACTTCAGCACAATCTGTGTTAGTAAACTAGGAACAAATAATCGTAATAATAGTAAAAATTACAAATAATTGTTCATTAATCGTAATTGAGAAAAAATGTTCAATTAATCATGATATTGATTTGAGGTCATATCGCCCAGCCCTACCTTTATGTATCATGAAGTCTGATGTTTCTTACCTTTTGTCAACTGTTTCACAATCTTGTTGAATGAGTCTCTAAAGTGCATGAATCAGTATTGTTTACGGCCATGTCTTGTCATTTATTTTGTTGCTGCTGTCAGGTTTTTAAAACTCATACCACAAATCTGAAATACGAAAATGAAAACACTTCCATACATATCCATAATCACATTCATGATGATCAGACAATTTAAGTTTGACTTTACGTGCGTTTATATCTTGTTTGTTAGCGTTAAACATTCATGAATTGCATAAATAGAGTGCATTAATGCACCTGAATAGATGATGAACCTGATCTGTTTTCCTCAAGTCAGTGAACACTTTCGGTCAAGGATAAAATAAACCTGTGATTTCATTAAGCCTTGTTGGATGTCATTCAGTCAGTGCTCATACACACAATACGAGTCTGTGTTCGACTATGTGTGAAAAATATTACTTTTTATATAAAGGCAGACATACAATATGTTAGAAAAGAACACAAAATAGCAATAATTATTAGCTGTTTTACAGCATTTAAGTTGTTTTGATTGACATCATGATCAAGCAGCACATTTGGCCAAGCTGAACGATTTACCTGAACAGACTCCGATGACTTGAGTCAGTAAAAACATTCAAATTTTACCCATTTTAATAGATCTAAATCCCTCTTGCTTGTCTGTGACGTCATTTAAAGGGCCGGCAATCTACAAAATGCCACTGATGAAATCCTGCATCATATCTTGTGACCTTGTGATTACTGATTACTATTTCTGGACTTTGGTATATTACGACTTTACTGGGCCTGTATTAACATATGGAGATGAGTAGGAAACCAAACACTGTGAGATGCTATAAACATAAATGGGAATATATATTTTATAGCAAGAGTCAACATAATGTTTGACAACCTACTGACATTTAAGTAAAGCATTTTAGATAATATTTTTATAGTTACAAAGTTAATTGTAACCCCCTTGACTGTAACCATATGTTTCATATGAGAATCGTATCTATATTGAGAAGCCAATATTTTACTTCACAGTGGTAGAAGGGAGATGCTGGTTAGGTCAAGGCTTAGGCTCACAGCTAGCTTCTTGATCAGTCTAACACAACTATCTGATTTTTGCCTCCACTCTTCAGGAGCTGAATCAGTCACACCAGAGGTGGAAGGAAGGCAAATCCATGTAAAAAAAAAAAATCAGCCTGCTTCTAAAGCAGGAGCTTTATGTTTGTCTTCTACAGAAACTCAATTATGAAGATGGAGCTCGACAGGCTTTATTGGAGAGGGGACCAGGGGAAACATTTTCAATTGGCCTCTGCTGAACAATAAGGGTGCACAAAGTTGGTCACTAAATCAAGCTTTTCTTGCTACCAAACATCAACCTGATGCAGACGGAGGGCTGAACCTATCTCTGTTGACTTGTCTCATGATGTCTAATGAATGATAATACTGTAATTAATATTTGCAAAGATGAAAGTATCTTTAAAGACATATTTATGTGATTAATTCATTACAAAGAGTATGGGAGCGAAAAGTGAAATGCAAATACTATTTTTCAAAATAATTAATGTTAGCAACACATGAAAAAAGAACAAAACAATAATCCGAACACAAATAATAAAATCACAGCCATGTGGTTACAGTATCCTGTTATTCATTTTATTTCAGTTATTCAACTCATGACATTACATATGAAGGAAAACAATAGCGCAAACTAGTTGCAGTGTTCTACATACAGCAAAGCTGTACACTTTTGAACATGCCAGATGATGTAAAACCTACTGAAACTGAAAAACGATTTTAAGTTCCAACAATCACCGAGTGCTCTCCATGCAGTGTGTCATTAAAAACCTGAGGTTCAAAGCAGCAAGCCATCATGTAGCCAGTTCTTTTAGGACATAAATGAGATGGCATGAATAAAATATGATTAAAAAAAGAAAGATAACAGGGTTAACATTATTAACCTTGTAATATCATATCCTCAGAAAAAGACTTACTCTATGTTCTATATAGAACTATATAACTATAAACTATATAGAAAACACTAATAATTCGCTAGTCTTCGCATTTACAATATCAGCACACATGGAACATAACTAACATAAGTTAATTGCTAGTTTTAATAGTTAGTTTTAGTTTTATAGTAAGTTTGTAAGTGGATTGTCGTTATACAGTTTTCCAAAGACTTCTTATATTGCAGTGGTTAGTGGAACATTAATATAACCAAACTGTAATGTTCTCCAAAGGTTCTCTAAAGATTCCTACAGTTAGAAAAATGTTTTATAAATCACAACATGTATCCAAACAGTATAAAGGTTATATTCGAGTTGAAAAAAAATTGAAAAGCCATAAAAATAGACCTTTAAGGAACAAACGTAACATAAATAAATAAATAAATAAATAAATAATAAATAAATAAGATGTGAGTACAGATGTTTAAGATGTGATCATCATCAAGCCAAGACATTATATTTGAAAGCCCTGAGGTAAAATGTCCAACCTAAAACATGGACACTGACAATTAAATTATAAATAACTGTCAAATTAAAAATAAAACCTTGAAAAATTTATGCATAAGGTTCATGGTTTAGTAATAATTTATAAGAAATTTCTTATAAAAAATACACAAAGAGCAAAGAACATGTGGGTGAGCCCTAGCCAGATTTTTGGAAATCTTACTGGACGTAATCAACGTCATTCATGTTTAGCAAGGCGGCAGTCTATAGCATAGAAGACCATTGGCAACACTGAAACACTTATGGTGGGCAAAAACTCCAAGTGGCCCATCTGTCACTACTGTAGGCCTGAGGACAATCTGTCTCAAATGTATACACACAAAAACACAGACAGTGATTTCAGTGAGAGAAAGAACTTGCTCTGTGTGTCTATGTATTCTTTGGCTTGTAAAATAAGTATTTAATTTTATTATTTGACCATAATTGATAAAAATCCAGTTGTGTTAGAATAGAAAAGTAAATAAGCCACAAAATATATTAGGTATTTACTCATGTGCATTCTAACACAAAGAGAATGTCCACCCTTCTATGAAAAGGGAGTGAATTGGTGCAGATTGTATTTGTCCACAGATTTATCATCTTCAGAAAGTCCGACTGCCTTTATGTTGAAAAGAGTAGGGTTGGAATCGGTGAAGCCCGCTGGCAGGCTAAAATAGTCTGGGAGGTTTTGAGCCCTCATTCAGGCCTGGTCTCTCTCTGTGGGGTTCTCTCAGACACTAATGCCTAGACTCCCAGTGCCATTCAGCTGAAATAAATCCAGAACTACCAGATTTTCCACTCAAGTAGACGTGTAAAGAAATGGTACCCAGGGCTGGATGGGATAGGGCCAGTCCTGCTGGGCCAGTCCACACAAACACACATCCACACAAAGCCTGATGAATGCCAATGTTTTCAAACACAAGGAGTTATAGAAGAAAGCAAATGTTCTGTGTGAGCTAGAGACAAAAGAGGGAACACCTACAGCTGTGGCACAAATTAGGACCTTGGTCACCCTTTACTCAGTCTTAGGAGAGACAAGACCTGTTCTAACACAAGTAGAAAACTATTTAACCCAAATAAAAGCTCGTAGACAAAAACACAAACCCCATTCCCTCTCTTTCACTTTTATTCACATACAATCACATCCTTAAAAAAGAAAAACATGGCCCAATAAGCAAGTGGAAGATTTGTCCCTTTGTTTAAATAAATGGCAACCGAAATCAGTGAAATAAATGGATTGTGGTTGAAGGTAGGTGGTGAGAAGTTTTTTTTTAAGTCTACTCATAGACAGAAGCCTAACAACGAATCCATAAATCTCATCTTATCTCCACACTGGCTTCTCCTTTACCAGGAGAATAGAGCCATGGGAAGAACAAGTCCTGCCTCAATTGAAACTTAGTTCTCTACTTTCTCCCATTTTCTCACCATTACTTTCCTTTCACTATGAACGAAACTGCAGTGACTACGAGGCAGAAGCCTATAGAGATTTGAGGATTAGTCTGGAGTGCTCACTCTGGGAGTTAGGGTGTGATTAAGACAGCAGCCACTGATAGTCTATCGTTATTTCTGCTCTGTGCTCTTCTCTCCAACCTTACCCACATCATTTCTATTCCATTTCTTCGTCTTTATCTTAATCTTTTTTTTTTAAATTCCTAACCATACTCAATGATATTCCAATAGCGCAGGGGGAGCCTTGTAAGACTGGAGCCATGTTGAGGCACTAATCAAAAAAACCCATGTCTCTTCCACTTACTTAAGGTATCTCTCAGCACTCACTGGAAAGCACTTTTGATAAGGACAACCAGTTCACACCAGGTCTCCACTGCTTCTTACAATGATAAACCTGTTTACATTGCTGTCCTGTTCCTTTCTTCACCCTCACATAGCTCATCCACCAAGCCAAACACTACACCCAACTAAACCCTTTTATATACAATACACATAACAGGCATGGTCAGTCCAGTGCTAGTTATAATCCAGTGCTAGGATAGAAACAGGTAAACAGAACTGTTTTGCACTAAATACTGGTATTTAATAGAGACAATAAAGATATGTGAGAATGGATTCTGGTCTGCTTGAGCACATAAATATCTGTGATTGAAAAAGACAGAAGTCTTTATACAGCAGGCAGTCTTCAAATCACTTCATGTTTCCTCCTCACATTGGCATGAAAGGGGAAGAGCTCAAAAGAAGACCTTCTCTTTCACACTTTCTTATGGCCTAGAAAACCTGCACTGATTAGCCTTGAAAAGACTTTTCACAATCCTGAACACCAATATCACAGTTTCAACTAGACATTAACTGCCTCAGCTTGTTATCCACTGAGGTGTGTCATTAGCTGTGTGTGTTTGCACTCATTGAGGTTACAGTGTTTTATAAAATCTAAAGAACTAGGCATTTATAGGTTGAATTCCTGTGTGAGCATAAGAGTAGTAACACAAACTACTACTACAGGAAATCCACAAAACGCACAACAAAATTGCAGACACAAGTTGATGTTCTTTATTGCATTTAAATTGTTGGGGAATACTGGTATACTGACTCTGATATAACGCTTGCATTTTATTGATCAGTGATGTTAAGTATGGCAAGCTCAGCCCTAATAGTTTAAGATCTGAGGAAAAAGTGTAAGAAAAGGGTTCTAAGGGTATTATGGCTGATTCCACATTAACCGAATTTTGGTAAATTTCTGGAAAAAAAACACTCCTGGGTTCTTAAAAAGGTTGCTGTTCTGCATCCATCTGTACTTAAACCACCATCCTCAACCCGTACTAGTACCTCCAATAATTGCGTTATCCCACTAAAGCCTGTGAGAACTACGTAATTCTACTATATACAAAAACTGTGCATGTAGGTCTATGGAAACATGCCATACTGATCCATCACAAAATCACAACCCCCATCCTCATTGCATCCTCTTTGAATAGGTAATTTTCCAAAGATGCCTATAATACTGGATGCTGTGCCTCTTTGGCAGCGTGTCATGCCCCAGCATTGTTTTGATCTATGGAACAAAAGAACAAGCCTGCATCTCCATTGGTGAGGAGATGTGGACAGGTAGAGGACTGCTCGCTGACATAATGAGCATTTGCAATTCAATCACAGCAAGCGGGGTGAGGACATTCAGTATTATAGTGCTTGAGCAACTCTAAAGCACAGAAAAAGACAGAGTGAGGAGATGAGTGCCAGGGACGGGTGGGTGATGAGTGGTAGAGATACATAGCTTTACGCTAATGGTGCTTCTTCTTCAAACTGGACACTTGAGGTGTTAATCATGTCTTCACTAATGTGTTGAATTAATAAAACAGTGTCCTACTATCTCCCCGGCTAACACCAGCATTACTATACTTCACACTGTTGACCAAAGACAAATTATAAAAGTGTGAAGCGCTTGCACAGAGCTTTATGAATAATGTAGAGGCATATCTCTATGAAGAGGATAACAGCAGTGTAGATCAACTATTACCTCTTTACATAGTGTGAGTGTGTGTCTGCATGAGAAGAGCCCACCTGCCTGCATTGGTGCATGTGGCATTGATTAATCCCTCACTGCTATCTACTATCCTCACCCATCAATCAGCTTTAGAGCCCCACTTTCTTTTTTTCTTGCCCGATTCCTGCCATGTGTTGGACTTTTTACCAGTCTTGTTCTGTGATAGAGCTACAGAGGCATTCAGTGGGTCTCGACTATTGTGCCGCCACAGCAAGACATGGCCGTTCTAGACAAACTACTCCCTGCTGTGCTTAAATGCCCACTTTGTTTGTGTACTCCTTTAATTATTTTCCCAAGACAGACAACTGTATGTGTGAGAGTGGCATGGGGGGTGTAAGCTCTCTGGGGGATATGATCACGTGTATGAGTAGGCTTTAGAATAAAGTAAAAGCTGTGGTTTAGACAGATTGGAGCCTCAAAACACTTCCATCCAGTCAGATTTCCTTGGGTATAATTTATACTTTATTTATAATTTTTAAATTTTTTTCAGGTGTTAATTCCACGCATAGATGGTGCTAATATATTTGAATTAAACTCAACTGCATGGGGGAAGGAGAGTTTGAGAGAAAGGGAAGAGGGATAAGTGGTGAAACACTGAAAATAGGGGAGAGGGAGTATGAGAGTGAGAGAGAGAAAGAGAGAGAGAGAGAGAGAGAGAGAGAGAGAGAGAGAGAGAGAGAGAGAAAGAGAGATTCTCTTGAAGAGGTCTCCAGGTCCCTGGTACTAGCTCATTAGAGCTCTCCTAAGTTTTATTATTCACTCTATTAATATTCAACAGCTCCATGAAGGTCATAAGTGTCCTAACAAAAACAGTCCTAATGATTAAACGGTGCTCCAACTCCTTCACCCATCTCTTTCCCATCAATTAGACTTCCACCGGAATTTGGAAAAACACTTAAAAATGTACCTTAAATTATATGAAAAATGCTGTCCTACATATGTAAAAGCAATTTATGTCCCTCTGAGCTCAATTGTTTGTTTGTTTGAACACAGCTCAGTTTTGTACTCATCCTAGCGTATATATTCCTAGTTGGGGAAGTAAATTTGCATATTAGTTTAAAAATAAATGTAATAGGCCTTCAGATTTTGCCAAAAGCCCCTCAGACGCCACACTTCATTTTGCATCTATTACAGTAAAGGAGGGGAGAGAGGGAGAGAGGCAGTTATTTATCTTCATTCTACAGAGAGAGGGATTAGTAATGATTGATGTGTGCTTGCCGTCGGGGACACTGGCAGCACAACAAGCTTGGAATAATAGAAAAAGCAGGAAGAGTAGTGAGCAAATCAAAAGAGTGAGTAAAGAAGGACTGGGTGTAGGGGGCAGCAAAGGAAGGGGGCATTTGGGTTTAGAACCCAAGTCCAGGTCCAGCAAGATGAGTATTTCAGACATACCCGTTGGCCTTGCATCACACACCCTCACTCACACTACAGAGCAGCTTCAAAACCATCTCCTTTCTCTCTTCCGCTGCTCTTAGCACAGTGTGTGGTGATTGGAAGGGTGATCTGGAGGAGCCGGAAGGCTCAATAATAAATAGAGCCTGTGTATCGTAGGCTTGAATGCTGTGGTGAACTGTCAAGACTCAGCCTAAGAAAGAAGGAGAAATTATAGCCCTCTAAAGTACTACACACCCACAGAAACAATCTTAATTACAGTCATGAGCCTGCAGCACACAGGTAGAGATGCCCCTGGCCCCCGCATGACTACTGCGCTCCATATTTGGGACGATAAAACAGAATGCTATGAATCCTCCACTTCTCAAGGCACTCCAGTATATTATATTCAGCTCAGGGACAGGCAGCAGTGTGCTATTTAGACTCATTCATTCATTTTCAGTTGCTGTTTTATACTGGTCAGGGACACAGTGGATCCAAAGCCTATACAAGAAACACTAGAACCACTGGATATAGGGTGCCATTTCATTACAGGGCACACATTTACACCTAGGTGACAATTTTAACACAAATAATGCAAATACAAGCATGTTTTGGGAGGTGAAAGGAAAATAGAGAGCCCTGGGGAAATCTAGGCAAACACAACAGAAACATGCAAAGCTCCACAAACAGGATAGAATCATGGAGCTGTGAGGCAGCAACTACCCACAGCCACCTTAACAGCATAGTACTTAGTAGTGATGGTAAGATTTACTGATTCACATCGGTGCACCGGCATTAAAGTTCACATTGCGATAAAGGGATAAAGTAAGCGTACAATGTTTCTAACATCTTTGCAACAATAAAATAGATTTTTATATATAATTTTTAGCAGAGGACTTATGTCTTTATTACTATTTAAAAATGTGGTCAACAATTTACTACAAATACTTTTAGACTGTAGACTGAGTCCTCATCTCTCAGGTGTGCTCTCTCATCTCCAATGCCATTAGTGGCCAATTCTTAGCCTTATATGTTTTTGTAGTACGTCATACCGCATTAAATTGCATTGCGTTGAATCAAAACGTTTAAAATATGACTGCACTGCAATAGGGTTAATTGTTGTCGTATTGCATTAATATGTGCTTTTAATATAAGTATCACATTGTATTGTTTCTAACAATTTACACAGTATTCCCATGTTCTACCCTGACCGCTGTTATTTAGCATTTCAGTAGCATTGCTGGGGACTGTAATGCTGATATCAATGCTCTCTGTTCCACCAATTATATCTAAGGCCTTTTGATCTGGTCATTACCCCTAAAACAAATTAGTCAGCAACTGAAAACTACTCAGGTGAGGATTGATCTACCAGGCATGGCTACAAAGTGGAAACAAGGCTTTTAATTCTTTTAATTAAGTGGAAGGACAAAATCTTTTGTGTTCCTGTTAGCAATATCGCATCGTGCACTGGGAGCTAAAATGTGTCCACTCTGGACGCAATCAGCAAATTCGTATCTAAAACTGAGGTGTTATGCTGGAGACGTACTCAATCTCAATATAACTGAGAGCAAAGTGGGGTAGAACTAGGAAAAAGAGAGGGGGAAGGCTGGTCAACATCGTTAAGCTACCACTAGGGAGGAAACAAAGGCTTTTGATGTCAGACTGGACAAATCACTAGCATAATTTTTTTTCAGCCAATCCATCAACCACAAAATACCTTCTCCTTATGAGTGGTTAAATATTCGTTCATATATATATATATATTCATAAATAGCAACTGATTTACAGCCAGGCATGTAAACCAAAACATAATAAATATTCTCTGAAAATTGTCCCAGTGTTTAAGATTTTTCCCAGTGGTATACAGTGCTTGGAAGTAAACATACACAGGAGAGTGTATGAGATTACATTACCACCTTCAAGATTCCAAATCCTATGCCCAGAAACTGTAAAAGGTATGAGAGATGCTGTGCTCAATGCATTAAAGGATGAAAGTAGAATCAAGGTATTTAACTAGATATTGACCTTGTTATACACTTAGCTGTGAATTTGTGTATATACATTTGTGGCACACAGCGTTTAGTCTTAACACTGATGAAAAGTCCTACTGTAAATATTCAGTGGTGATTGATTGCCATCTTCAGGCCCGGTCTCCTGGATAGTGTCAGCACAGCAAGTAAAGAAGTTGAGAGCTGTCTACTCCTCTGTCATTCCACAGTTATGGCTATTAGCCCTGTCTTCATGCTCATGTCTTGTTCTAAAGAATGAATGACAGTCTGGGGCCAGAGGCCACTACAGCCCTGTTCACAGAATGAGTGCCATTACATGAGGACAGAGAGAGCAAGAGAGAATCTGCTCAAAGCTTTTGTGTGTATTAAGGAATTTAGGTGACATAAACAGTACAAATATTAATCATTCTGTACACCATACACACTAATTTCCTACATTCATTGTCTGTTCTGTCTATACATCAAATATATATTTATTTATAAATAAATGTGGGTTTTGACCTTATATACAGATGTAATGCTGATACTAGCCAGCCTGGTCCATCTGCTTCACCACTACACCAGCAGCAGGACACACGCCCCAGATTAGAGATTTTTATTTTTGGGACATCCCAGAGGTGATGGCTTCATCCAGGCAAACTGGATTACAGAGATTTTTATTGGATTTGTTCTTGTCCAGCTTGTCCTGTAGAAGCATCATTAATCCAACTCTATACAAAACCCCAGATCAAATCCATCCTGTCACAAATGAGAGTTTTCTTGATAATGCTTTCACGGAAACCTACTGTTTCATCTCTTTAGCTCCTGCTTTAATGCGATACTGTGCCTTTTATGGGAATTTATATGTGGTTTTCTTGCATTATTAGTGTGTTTGCATAACCTTATACACCCCCACATACTCTGTAGTGATCATTCTTCCAAACTTTCGGAGCTTAAAAGTTTCACAGTATATGTAAAAACACAATAACAACTTCTTCAACATTTGCTCTCTAATGGCCACTAAAAATAAATGTAGAATATTTTTCTGAAGCAGATATCTTTCTAATATGAAAAAAGCTAGAAATAAAGGGCTTCCCAAGAAAAGGGGTACTTTAGATTTCAACAGACAGAAACAATCGTAATACTACTCTCAGCTATGTGCTACTGTGTCACCCAGCTAACAAAGTTTATCCAGCTCAAGTCTTTTTACTCAACACTTCAATCTAGTGAGCAGTACAGATGTCACTCAGCAAGGCCAGAGGTGCTTACCATGGATATTGACTCAGAACAGACTGGCAGCTTTGATCATTCTTCAGAGTAGTTTTACATAAATATTGATCAGACAGTCATCACCAAGCTCTGAATGTACAGAATATCTAAATCTGAATATACAAACATACACATTCTTCATCTGCTGCACACACTCCCAAACCAACAACACTCACTGGCTTGCTGATTAGATCAACCACAGAGTGAAGCAATGTGTTTCCCGTGTGTTCAAGCTGAATTTTAAAGAGGGAAAAGACAAGACCAAGAAAGGCAGATAGAGAGAGAGAAAGAGAGTAAGAATGTGGTTCCATAATGGTGGCATGGTGGTTAACCTGATTAATGTTATCAGTAATAGGACTAATTATTTCCTCTACCTCTTAAACTTGTTGTGTTAATCCTGTTAAAAGGTCTGGGATTGTGGACCAGTGCTTAATTGGCAGTGGAAGAGCAGGAAGCTGGAGTGGTGATTGGGGAATGTGTGTGTGTGTGTGTGTGTGTGTGTGTGTGTGTGTGTGTTTTGGGGGGTGAGGTGTGAGGGGCATGCTGGGTTGTTAGAAAACAGCAACTGTAATTATTTGGGACAGTATTTGATTCTCCCATCTGAACAAACAGCAGAAGCACATAAGCAGCTTTCCTCCAAAATTTCAGTATGAAATCAATTATATGTGCAATAATAAATCCTCATCTTTCAGGGATGCATGCTGCAACCTGCTCAGCCTAATGACAGCAGATGACTCCAGCAGAGCGTGTCTTTTAAGAAGAGTAGGAAAACATGCCAGATGTGTGTATATGTGTGTGTGAGTGTGTGTGTGTGTGTGTGTGTGTGCGAGTAAGAAATTAATTCATTACTATTTTTACCGCATGCAACCAGACAGGCTCAGCACTGATTTAAGCAGAAAACACATAACATTAAATGCTGCTGTATATATACATTGATTACATTGTTATTGATTTAATTAATGTTTGAGAGTCAACTTGTCACACAGCGTTGCATGCGGTGGGATGGAAGTGAGCGCACGGACTTACACAAACGAGTTAGGATGCCCTTGCAGGAAAGAAAAGGGGTTTATTTACAACCTAAAAGGCAAACATAAACACAAACACCATAAACGAAAACAAAACAAACCAGCCACGACGTACAAGCTAAAATGCTGGACTTAAATAAGCCATCGATTCAGTCCGAATAAATGTAGCTTAGGTGTGCGTGACTATTTCCATGACAGCGAGTATGTTTAACATGCACATTCATAATACTACTATTATCTGACTTTGGGCGTTTATTGACACACACTTGTAAACATCATGCTATAACATTTCAAATCTTAAACTTAGATTTAAGCAACACCCTAGAATTATTCCAACACTATGCCCAAAGGAAATAAAGAAATGGATTATGTTCCACTTGTATTCACTGACAATTTGCAAAGGAACTGTAGTAGGAGAAAGCTAATTAATGAATGAGAATCTGATTAGGGAAGTGCAGGGAAATAGATTGGTTTAATGACTGTCAGATTATACAATTTTTTATTTAGATTTTTTTTGTATATTTTATATATTTGTATATTTTGAAGATACAGTATAAATATACTCAGTAATAAAAATCTGTCTGTCTGTTCATTGTTCCATGTACCCATGTTACACACTAGTGGAAGTCAAAATACAAATTTTACTGTATTTATTACCTTTGCTATATACCAAAACTATATCATAGCTATCAAAGAAGCCCAGAGCAGCAGAATTATCTCCACACATACACCTCCCCACAACCCCCACACACAAACACACCCCTCCAGCCTAAGCCCTTGATTCTCTTCCCATAACCACCTCTTTCTCTACGCTTCACTTTCCTCCTTTCCTCTTCCCTGCTCCTCTCCTTTCTTCTCTGACCCAGCACTAATAACAAACATATTTAAGCTCAAGTTTCAGACCTCCTCCATGGTCTCTGATAAATAAACCGATGTTTTCCAAAAAAGTTCACATTGCTGTAAAAGTTTCTCCCCACAGGGAAGCAGGCAGCAGCTGCGTGCTCCACAGTGTGGTGATAAATCAGATCCACACTTGCTTCAGTAAGATAGTTCTGTCCAAATCTCTGATCTGAGATGCGAGAGACAGCTGCACAGCAGAAACACATCAACATCATGGCAGAGGGCCAGGCAGGTTCAGATACTGATCTGACGATCAAAAGAAGCAGGTCAGAGAGAATCTTTAACAACAGACTATGCTGAAAAGGTTTGCTTCAGCCTGACACGAGTGGTGGGCACTGGGACACTGCCAGAGGAGTGGGCAGTTAGATGATGGTGGGAAAGCACAGTCAAGTATAAAACTTACAGGACAAAGAAAAACTCTTTAGTAACAATTCTGGAACAAGGAAAATGGGACTGTTTACAGGAAAACATTATTCAGAACTCAAAAGGTATGTTAAAAGATATGCAGAAAAGGTTGTCTGTACTCACACGTTTAGTTGTTAAGGATTCTGATCTTCTGTAAGAAATTAGAGCACCATCTGTGGGGAGAACTGCTTAACTTGCTTTAGTGTCATAGCTATAAAGAAGGCTGAGACCCCTGGCACCATGTGATAGTGTGAACCAGGAGCAACTGATTAAAGCAAAAGTCAGCTATCAGTTGTAAAATATGACCATTTTTGTCATAGTATAAAAGGCTGGTCACAGTAGCTGTTCTTTGGGTTAAGCTTTGTAGGCAGAAATGCTGCTGGATTCCATTTCCACCAAATAAAGCTGTGATTTTGGTCCAGTTCATTTACTTTTCAAATAACAAGAAAATCCAACACTTCCTTCCTAAAAAGTTCTAATTGTTACCATCTCTGACACTCAACTGTAGGACTCTACATATGACCCAGTCAAATTATTGCACCAGTGACTGGTTCACATCACAAGCTGTTTCTTGTGCTCAATAGGGAACTGTCTGTATAACCATAAATAAAAAAAATGTTTTAAAATGTTGAGCATTGTTGTAGTTACCTCTAAAATACCACTGTGTGCTAATCAAATCCTCATAGTGCATGCATAACACAACTCTGATAAGAACCAGGAGAAAGAAGGATGGAAGAATAGGGAAAAGCAGGGATAAGGAGGAGATGGTTTATTTCTCTTTTAGGGCAGTGCAAATACTAGCTGTTAGGGTCATTGCTGCAGGGTTAAGCTGCTTCTTCCTATGCCCATCAAGACCAGCCTAATTTCATCTTAAATAAATTGCACCACTGGGCGTGTCCTCAGGCCAGAGTTACTCATTATGAGCAGTGGGTGAGTGGAATTGTGGTTTGAGTGTAGGGAAGTGTTTATTCAACCACTGTGTGTGCATGTGTGTGTGTGTTTATGTCAGTACTCACATGTTCATTTACTTGTGAGGGTGCTTAGCCACAAGACTGTACAATATCTGATTGGGTCAGACAGGAGCATTCTTAGCCGTTCTCCGCACAGAGCATGGACAGTAGTGGGGTTGTGGCTGTATTTAAATTAGTGGGTACAGTGGAATTGGAAATGTATGAGTGTGTCTTTGGGCACAATGGAGACTTAGATTAGACACAACATCCAGTCTTCACAATGAAAGATAAGCAGAAGAGAAAGGGAAACATGTAAGACCTTTTCCCAACAAAATATGTGAATTTCCACAGTCAAAAACACAGTTGCTCACAAACATAGGGTATTTGGCCATGGAACTGCTTGTAGCTGATTGGCTGTGCATTCATTCCCATTATGCAACACCATGCACATGGAGTTTGTTTCATGCATTTTATTTTTTTTTATCTGCACAAACATGTCTCAAAAATTGTACCAGACTTGTTTAGTGCATTGGTAACATTTTTTATCCTTGTTTATTTCGTCTTCATTTAAAGGCACATTCCTACCTCACATGCAGTGTTCCTGGGATAGGCTCTAGATAAAGAATACAAAGGATGAATGAATGAATGAATGAATGAATGAATGAATGAATGAATGAGGGGTAGCTCTACAAATTACAAACAGAAACTGG
>JAOVVF010000044.1:14626129-14643087 GCA_028565595.1 Duopalatinus emarginatus
AAAAGTAATGTGCAATATACGAGTGCAAACAAGAAAGTTGTGCAATATAAATTGTGCATAGTGCAATTGACACTGCAATTGACAATTGACACAATTGACAATGTGATTCATGGAGACTATGTATATAATGAGTCTGTATAATGACGATTTTTGTACTTTTCTTTGTTGGCTTTTAATCTGAACTCTGCTAGTCTCCTCAAGACTGCTTCAAGATTAGCAAAATGAGCATATTCTGGTAACTATTATGTTTTCTAAATAACACTGCATTCCAGGGATATCTTGCAGGACCTGGTCTATGGGTCTTTGCCATGGAGCACTGGATTTTTAGTGACCTTAAACCCGCCATAATTTTCTTGCACCAAACTCTTCTTAACCACGGGTACAATGGGCATTGCTCAGTCTGACTACTTCACATTTCATAATTATTCGTAATTATTCGTTATTAATAATTAACCCCCCACACACACACACACATTTAACATAAAATATTAGTTCACCCAGCACTTTTTCTATTGCTTCACGAAAGAATACATTTCCGTTTCCTGCCCAAAACTGAAGGGGGTAACGTTAGCCCCATTGCCATCTCACAATGTCCAGCTTTAGCTACAACCTTTCTTTTGTTATCTGCCCTCAAAATATAACAAAAAATAGTAACCCTAGGCCACATTAAATGAATGTTCAGCTAAACAATGAAATATTAGGAGTAAGCTTTGCCTTTACTTTACTTTACTTTAAGTAACAGTAGGGTGTTCCTGGTTGATGATCAGTTGTTTGCAGTATTTGCTCCCTCCCCAGACACAATGGACATAAGGAAATTATTTACAAAGCAGAAAGTAAGTCAAAATTTCCCCACAAGATTTTTTAAATGGAAATATTAGTGCACTTAGCTGGCTAGTCAATGTTAGGAGATCTATCAGCTCGCTTTATGTTAGCTATCATTTCAACCTGTTAAAAATACACCAAAATGCAGGAAATGGCATCTAATTCAATAATAGTGCCCTGTCTTTTTACAGAGACCGAACAGCCAGAAACTTTCACTAAATTGAAGACAAAGTATCCAGATTTCAGTAGTCACAACCCTGCATCCACATGCTGTTAAAGCTGTATTGTATACCAGCTATGCATCATGGAGACCACATCTTTTTTTCTGTTCTTTTGAACATGGGCTGCCTGTAGGTTAACTGCCCTCTATTACACCGTCATCTGGCAGAAATGTGATGTAAATTACTCAGACCTGTCTCGCCCATGCTCAGAAGCTTAGACCTAGAATCAGGTTCTCATACACTAAGAAGCCTGGGAAAGAGGAGTGCATTCAATCGGTGCTAGTTCATCAACCAAAGCTTTACTTAACACTATATACTTTTCTGGGGTTCCTCTGCAGAACACGCAGCTAATCATAATCTGTTTGTGTTTGTTTAGGGTTGCTAGTCAGTTGTAGAGAATTCAGAGGATATGCCAGGAACACTGGAAGTGAAATAGGAATGCACGTTTATCACAAGGCAGCATGCACACAAGCTCATTTACACCTAGTTACAATTTAGAGCAACCTGCATATATTTGTGCAGCAGTTATGAGGTAGGAGTAAACACACACAAACACAAGGGGAACAGTCAGTCATTCTCTTTGTCCGTCAGGGTTGCGGTTTGTCCAGAGCCCACGCAGAATCATTGGGTAAAAGGCAGGAATACTTCTGGACAGGATGCAAATCCATCGCAGGGTACCACAATTTACAAGGAGACAGTCAAAACTCTATACAGACAGTAGTCAGAGGCAGAATTTACCCATGAACCCTGGAGCTTTGAGGACATAATGCTACCCACTGTACCACCATGCTATCCAGACATATTTTTAAAAGAAGACAAAGACTGAACTGCTCCTTACAGAAACTTCATCTTCTTGAGACAAGCTGTGATCCCTTTCAATACTTTCAGAGACAGCCAAGTTAACACTGCTGATTTTTCAGATGCATATAACCCAAAGAGACGTTTGCATATTTACTTAATTGATTTTTGGAGCATTTAAATCTTTAACAAAGGCACGCTTTTGGCAGTTTGTTTTCTCTCTTTGAAGTGTGCATTTTGGAACAGGGTGCTGCAAAACAGTATGCAAATGATCATTCCGGGCTAAAATGCACTCCTATATGAAATCAGTACTAATGCAGGAGGAATGCTCACCGCCATTCTTACATAATACTAATTTTGTGTCTTAATTCTGTGAAACTGTAAAAGTAACTTTACAGCAAATGCTCACAGTTTTCCATGCCCTTTCTAACTTACACAGTAATGCCACTATACACCCACACCCACTCATCCACCAGCACTGGTCCCTTTTACACACAGCAACAGCCAGCTGGTGCTACAGTGGCAATTAATATGTGTAATATGCATGTGAGCATGTGCGTGTCAGTTTACGGCTGCTACACTATAATGCAGGTGTGTCCCCAGTTGTGTTCTCAGGGCTTGGAAAGAGGAGTTCACAAGAAGCTCTGTATGTGGGTCGTGGCATAAGGCAGAATACAGTAAATGCAGGGTTTTCATTTGTTCTCTATTCACCAGGACACGAGCGAGCAAACGAGCAAAAAAGAAACAGAGAAGTGAAAAGGGTTCAGAAGGGCCTCCAGCCCAAATACATGCAAAGCCTAAGCCTTTTTATCTAATGATCTAATTAATACTTAAAAATGTGTGTGCTGGGTTCCTGTTCCTAAGGCTCCTAAAGTGGCTGCACCAAAATCAGGCACTTGCAAAAACATTCAGCATAGTAGAGAGGGAGAGAATGAGAGAGAAAGATGAGAGAAACACCACATATGTGAGTCATAAACAGAGCTTGCCTAATTACTGAGATTCAGTGCTTTAGCTTGCTCGTTTTGCAGCCGCAAAGAAGGGAGAAAACATGCTGATCGCACAAACAATAACACAGTAGTAGGTGCACAAATCAACCAACCTATAAAATTTTCATATTAATAAAATAATAAGAAAAGAGAATGAAATGTATTTAAAATCAAACCTGGAAAAGTGAGCAAACAAGTGCAGGAGCAAAAAAATATATCCACATATCTCATATTGAACTGTTTTGTTTATGTCAAATCAAAGTAAAAAAAGACAAAGGAACCTGAAAGCAATGACAAAGGTCTCGCTCTGACTATGAAAAAGCAATACCAAAAGCACACCATGTCCCAGCTGTTGTTTATGGTATGAATCTTATCAGCACAAGCTATACTTTATAACTCCAGAGACTATTATATAAAAATGAAGGGTATAAACCATTCCAGGCATCACAGTTTCCATATCAGATAAAACAATCACCTCTTATTGATCTCCTTATGAAAGTGGGTTGGAAGAGAAATCCAAAGCTCTGTTGTTCATTCCATTATTTTTAATCTTATTCATATAACTTCAATCAGCTATCAACACCAGCAGCCAACCCAGATAAATGATGCTGCTGCTGAAATCCCAGATCAGTGCATTTAAACCGAGAGTGCAATTTTCTTTAGCATGGAAGTAAGTGACTTCCGAAAGATAGGATAAAAAAGACAAAGTGACATTGCTCTCTCTCCAGGAATTAAAATAAATCTGAGCCAGTGTGACCAATTTAACAATTTAGATAAAAAACCTTGTTGGCCCTATGTGACTTGGGCTCAGAGCAGTTTAACCCAGACTAAAAGAAGCACTCATGACCTTGTCCTAGTTCATCATTAAAACTGCTCTTGGCCACTCTGTGCATCCTGTCGATAACCTATTATAACACGATGGAGGAGATGGCTGCTGCTCTGCCATGAAGTTCAATTAACAGAAAGAAGGGGATGTGGACAATGAAATCACACAATGACTGACTGAGCAGGCGAGTATAGAGGACTGAATAAAAGCAGAGGAAGAGAAAGAGACAGGATGAAACTACTAAAATAGAGAGAAATAAAATACATGTTTTTTAATAGACAAGCCATTAAAATAGTCGATAAGTCTTTGCTCTGGGAGGAATGTGATTTCACAAAACAGTTCCTCAGTCAGAACCCCCCAATGGTACAAAAATAATTGCTTGCCTAATAAATATTTAATATTATACACAGAAACTTGAGGAAGTTGCTTTACCGGAGATTTACCACCAGTTCGAAACAGTCTGGTCATTTTCCTTTGACCTCTCTCATCACCAAGGCATTTCTACCCATGGAACTGGTGCTCAAAAAACCCAAACACACACACACACACACACACACACACCATTCTACGTAAACTGTCATGTGAAATCTCAGGAGATCAGCAGTTTTTTAAATACTCAAACCAACCCATCTGGGCAGCAACAAACATGCCACAAAATCACTGAGATAACAATTTTCCCCCATTCTGACGTTTGATGTGACTATACACAAGCTCTGGACTGGTATCTGCATGATTCTATGCATTGTGCTGCCACATGATTGGCTGACTGGATAATTGCATGAATTTTATTTGTAAGGAACATGCTGAGTATGTGGGTTGTGCCCATGAAAAATCTTCTCTGCCAAACAGATTATTCCGCCATTGGTGGACTGGATGATTGAAGTTTGAAGAAACAAGACAATTTCACAATTTATTCATTTAATAAACAGTTGGATCGTCAGGTTAAAGTGTGGAAAATTTCCTTACTTTTTGTGCTATGTAAATATATGGGTTGGGTTGGGAAATGGGTTCAACTTATTTCTTAAATTAAACTATTTCTGCTATCATTTGTCTGGGCCAGACCTCCAGCCCGAGCAGAACAATTCTCTTCTCTTGCTGTTAAAAAACCCCTACATTTACTTAATACTGCTAGCCCACAGCCTGTCTGTTGTTGAGTCACAACAGCAAGAGCTACACTCCCAGACACTACACGATGATAAAGGGTGCAAAACATTTTCCAGGGTCCCAGTTTCCATTTAGTCACTTTTTATTGATTTTATTGATTATTGACTAATGAAACTCGATCTGAACAGACATTGCAGTCTGCCTCATGTTCAACTCTACAAATTATATAGTGCCCCTTTAAAGGTGGCATTTTAAATCAGTGCTGTAGGGCTCACCAAGGTTGCTTTTTTACTTTAAAGAAAAGAGCAATTGCGCTTGCTTCTTGCCTCAGCAGCAAGTCTCTGCTGATATGTCTGCATGACTGACAGCTCTCACCTCACTGCTGGCAATCACAATATGCAACTACAACCTACACACGCACACACACACACATACATAGCCTGGTTCTGCCTGCAGCCTTCACCACCAGTTCACAACCCTCCCTGAAACTATGTCTGGCCTGCTATCATACTAACAGTGATTCAAAGAGACGCAAACATCTCTCCAGGGCTTCATTTACAACCAAAAAAGACCAGTTTGCTTCTTTGCAAAGACGTATCCTGCAGTCATTTCTCCCCTCCAAACACCCTAATGCTTTCACCCCAGTCAACACACACAGACAGGCATGGTATAATTTTCAGAGAGCCTCAGTGCAAGTTGAAATCTCCTGTGGACATTTCTATAATGGCTGTCTATACAGCACGTGAGTGCAGGATCACAGGCCAGTCCTCAGGCAAAACACAGCAGATGGGAGAAGAACTAATTGTACAAACTAAATAAATCTAATGAGACATTGGTGGTCTGCAGAGCCTCTGGGCACCAAAATTCCTTCTGCCATCTAAATGTGACACTGAAGGGCACACCAACAGAGAACATTTGCAATAGAAAGACAGACACTGTTTTTATATTGACGATCTGTTCCTCTGTTTACAATTTCATCATATCCTCCATGAAGGAAGCTTGTGTGTATGTGTTCTGGTAGCTTAATAAACCAAATAATCCTCCAGGAATGGCTGTGTGGCTGAGCATCTTCTCGGATGCTGAGTGAGTGACACATCTAATCAGCTGCCTGTGGCTGCCTTACACATACAGCAGGGGCAAAACATTCTGTTTTCATAATAAATAGATATCACGCTATTCAAACACATCACCTTATGAATATGGCTATGTTTGTTGTACCACACCTGTCATATCAGGTCAAATGGGGTAAAATCCATTTTGGTAAAAAAAAAGCATGTCCCCTGTAGACTTCCCCGTGAAATTTATAGGACGTTCAAGTTTTTATGGTCAAATAGTATTTCTGTTTCATTACTGTAATTTCTTTTTTCAGTAATTGCAAGATTGTGGTGGTAAATTAAGCATTTAAAAAACAATTCATCTTTTCTTTCTCTCATGTCTTCTACATAACAGTTCACTGAATTGATAATAATACTATCAGCATTTTCCGCATTCTCTTTTTGTGTAACTAGCAGTCACATAATAACTGTGATCCAGATCATGGGGAAACATTATCAAACCATATTACAAAGCTTAGAATGAGATGAGAATAAACAGGAGCTGGGTAGAGCCGGTCTACTTGGCTAGCTAACTTTCTCCTTTTACCTGAAAAGTTAGCAACAGATGTGCACAAAAAGGATTTTAAATAGAATTTTAAACAGGAAAAAAATGAGGTGCTCTATCATGTGAAAGTTGAACTTTGCTAAAATTTTTCAACTCTGTGGATTTTTGCCATGCCGTAAACTTAATGCACTGTATGAACTTGAGTGAGTGCTCCATTTACAGCTCTAACAAAAATAAAGTAAGCAAAAAGCCACTTTGTTCCATCCTTTCTTCACTTTTTTTCTGTCACTTGGTGCAGTTCGTCACAGTGGGTTTCTGGGAACTTAATGGAAGCTGACAGGCTTCTCAAAGACCTGAAGACATCTCCGGCTCCTGCTGGTCGCAATGAGAAAGGCACTCTTTTGAATGACTGAGCGTATGTGGGAGGCGAAAGAGCACATGGCCCTTATTATACCTACAGTACACTTACCACATCTGTGAGACACCAGGGACAAGAAGGAGGATTAGAAGATAATTGGGGGCTTGAATCAAAGAAAGGGCACTAGACTCTGACGAGGAGGTTTGAGTGAGATGTGGGCTTTGTTGTGAGCATATGAGCCTCGCCACTAAACCTCCTTTATGCCCTGGAACTTTTGTCACACTGGAGATAATAATGTACCATAACTAGGCACAGAACAGATGGAAAATGCAAGAGCAAATTGGCGAGGTTGGCTAACTCTAAATATGTGCGGTGTGACTCTTATCAGCATTCAGGAAGTATGGATTATTTCCAGCCATATGCAAATCTAATAAGGACTCACTCTGTATATTTGTTTAATGCGGAGCTCAATTGTGAGGAACATGTGCATATTTTTACTTTATTGTATTTGCCGCACAGTCTCAGTGTTTTTGTTTTTCATCACAAATTTTCCTCAGCCTCCAACCTCCCTTCCATATTACCCCAGGCTAGCTCTTCATGCAAAGTGTTTTCTTCCCAGAAAGATAAAGTTGTTCCTTGCAAGGATTTTCTAACTTTCATGGGCGCTGTGCTACCTGGAGGGGGTGAATAAAGTGCTTGTTGGAGCACAGCATGGAGAAGCCTCTGCGCATTCAGCATACAAGCCATTATCAGTGTTTACTAAGGCAATGCAGGCACCACAGGGATGGTCTTTATGGGGATTAGAAGGCTGCCTGGAGTCCTGAAGAGGCACATTGCATGCTAATGCTAGTACGGGTAATGGAGCAGGACAAACTGTTAACCCCCTGCACTCTATGAACAGCTTGTTAATTAAATGGCATCTGACACTGGAGTGAATCAACCACATCGTGTCTGCCATCTGTAACCGCACATATATACGTGCACAGAGTTTGTCCATGGGTGTAGGGGAGTTGGATATGCTAGGCACACGGAAGGCAAATTTCTGACCACATTTCATGTGTTTACACAGACAGACTGTTACATTTAAGGCTTACAATGGTTTTAATCATAATTACCTCCCAAAAGTCTGTTGGCTTGTTTTCACCGTATGTGTTTGGGGAGACTATCCGGCAGGCCACATCTCCGCACTTCACAAATTACAGAGTAAACCTGTAGCCTTTAGCCAATGAGATCCTGTTTCTACTCTTCAGATTTCTCACCACTCTGTTAACTGCACTGTCCTGTTGTGCGTGTGTTAAAAGTGGCTGTGTTAAAAGTCTGTTCCAACACATAACTCGATGTTTATGGAGTCAGAATCACGGCATTAGAAATCTGAATGCATTAAAATGTCAAAAAAACAAACAAACAAAAAAAAACCTAACCCTAACCCTAACCCTAAATTGTATATTGTATCTAAATTGGCTGTGATAAATGATGTTTTCAATATTGAGCTATCATTTTAGCTATTATGATACAGTCCTATTTACAAATATGACTTGGAAGAAAATGGAAAAGACCCATGGAAGAGGCACAACACACAGAAGTAATAAATGGATTTCTAGTTTTATTATGTGAACTAATTTCTAGTAAATTATGTGGACATAATCTGCTAGACATTTATGTAAATATAGAGTAGGTGAACATTATTTGCAATTAAGAACCCCAGAGTTTCCCTTGTAAACTTGTCACAAGCTATAACCTGTTCAGCCTCTGAATACAGAAAAATAATCCCTACTCCCTGACTACAATCACAAGGCAACTGCACTCTTATAATAACACATATGCCCATGACATTCAAAAATAAACCCATATGTCCCACACAATAACAGTATATGCTAACCAGGAGAAGGTATTTAAGACACCCAAAGCATATGTCCCTGGTGATTACCAGGTGGGTAAATACTGCTGATTTATCCAAACAAGCAGTGAGTGTAGGCTCACGGTCTGGATCCTGATTAATAAAGTAAGCCTGACATGTCGCAAAATACTTCATCCGAACTTACACTCTGAGCTAGTTGGCTTCATCATAATATTTACACTAACCCTATATAAGTTTAGCCAACATGTCACAAATTATACATATCAGTGGAGTGTGACGATATTCATACCCACGGTTGTGCTGATCTTCTGTTCTGTGTATCAATAGTGTGATTACATGACCACCATAATATAGTAAGGAATAACTAAGCAGAAGGCATCTGTTGAAAGAATGTCATATATAAACACCACAAGTTCATCTAGTCAGATTTACAAAGAAAGAATACACACTTGTGTGTTAAACTAAACCACTGCTCAGGTTTACTGTTCCTTAATGGGGTTTATTTTATTATCTAACAATGATAATGCCCAACTCAGTCAGCAGAAGAGTGTAGCACATTAACCATTCAGATTTATCCAGGTGACAGCACTGACTGAACATTTAGATGGAGCCAACGTTCCTATGATTGTAGCTCAGTATGTTTAACACTTATACCACAAAGCTGTTGAATGCCCAGTTCTGTTTGGTCAGATGTTACTGATAAATGCTATCTTAACAGCAGCTCTATTAGCCATTTCAGATACGAGGCAACTTTCGAATAACAACTTCTTTGCAAGGACTTGTATACATAAACAGATGGCTAATGTCTGATGTTTAAGTATTTACTAAAGACACATTTATTTAGCATTTTTGGAAAAAGTCTCTAGAGCCACTGCTTTTTCAGAGGCCAAAACAGGCCAATTTGCAATCCCATAATGTGTCATAATGAAAGACTGATCTGAATTACAATTACAAAAATGGTTTCTCTTTATTGGATCAATGAACGCCATGATTCATGACAGCACCTACAAAAGGAACAACTACACAATAAAAAGCTTACCATACACAAAGAAATGCTAAACCCCATGCACATTTCACCACTCTGTGTATTAGACGATATATTGATAATCATTAAAAAACACTGTGCAATGCCAGCCTAGTTCATCATATAAGTTCATGCAGCTAGTATTCATAACTTTACCCATCATTTTTTGAGCTAACAAACAAAGGGTTGCACAACTTTAAAGCAAATGTGAATTTGTGGTAGAGGTGGGCGACATAATGATATGCTATAATAAAAAAAAGCTTTTTGTTGATTTGAAATTGTCAAGGAGTGCAATAGAATCTAAATTGTGTATTGCATCTAAATTGGCTGTGATAAATGATGTTTTCAATACTGAGCTATCATTTTAGCTATTATGATACAGTCCTATTTACAAATATCACTTCAATTTAGGCAAAGAAAATGGAAAAGACCCATGGAGGAGGCACAGCACATAGAAGTAATAAATGGATTTCTAGTTTTATTATGTGAACGGATTTCTAGTAAATTATGTGGACATAATCTGACGTTTCGGTAAATATGGAGAAGGTGAACATTATTTGCAATTAAGAACCCCAGAGTTTCCCTTGTACATTTATATTGTCTAATACACAAGGGAACACATTTCATCAGTCTGTGTATTAGATGATATATTGATATTCATTAAAAACACTGTGCAATGCCAGCCTAGTTTATCATATAAGTTCATGCAGCTAGTGTTCATAACTTTATCCATCATTTTTTGAGCTAACAAAGGGTTGCACAACCTTAAAGAAAATGTGACTTTGTGGTAGAGGTGGGCAATATAATGATATGCTATTGTTGGAATAATTATATTACAGCATATTTTTGGCATCAGTTCTTGGGTGTTGGTTAAAAATATGATATCATGATATTTGAAAACATTTCTACAATACATGATACAGTGATGGATGTACAAAGCAGTCTAGCTTGAAATGTTATTAGTATTTGATCTGATTTATTTGATCACACTTTTTCAGCCATCATATTTGCAAAATGCATGTCAGTATCAAATTGGCAGCAGGTAAAGTCCGATACCAAGAAAAGTGGGACTGGTCCATCTCTAACTGCATAGTAACAAGTAGCTGATTGGATATTAGTCCATTATGGCATCAGACTCTTTTGTTTTTGCCATTTCTTTGTATTGTTACATCTAAAATATTTTATTTTTGTACATTGTATTTTAGGCTTTTACATGTGCCAAGCCGGCAATGCTGTTAGATTGGTGCCAGAAAAAAAAAAAGAAATATCTTAATGAATGTCATGACTTTGTAAATAAATGTGCTGTTTTTCTGCTTTTATGCTTTTGACATAAATGGTGTAATTTATTGAAATATTTAAAAACTTTAATAGAATGAGGTTTGGGGCACAGACCATCCCCGTATGAATGGATAACAGCTGTCAAACTATAGGCCAAGTTGGTCAAGCTGGTAGACCATCTGTGCCAGCTGGTAATTTATTTTTCAGCTTCTTTATTACTGGAATATATTGATCAAAAAAGTTTTACATTTTTTAAACTGTCTCACTGTATAATTTTATTAAGACTACTTGTGTGTGATGTTGCATTGTCTGTGGTAATTGTGAGTTTCTTTTCTTTTCTGCCAACATTTACCAGCTGGCACAGATGGGCTACCAGTCTGACCAGTTCAGCTTGTGTTTTGGAAGCTGCTCAGACCATGCTGGATTTTACAGCAGGATGTTACCAGACATGGAGACATAAGGCAGAAGTGCAGCCTTACCTCTGGCATTTAGGATTTTCACCACCGCCTGTACGGAGGAAGTGAGCTGATGCATTAAGTAGACTCGTCCAGTTTCCCGCTCCACGCGCACTGGTGAACCCGCGTCCGGTGACAGCAACTCGAAGCGCTTCTCCTCAAACTTCTGATCCGGGACAGTGAAGATCACATCTCCTGCTTCGGCGTATTCTGACAGGGCCACAGTATAGCTCAGCTCCTCAGAGACCGCTCTCGTCCTTCTCTCTTTCCTGTCCTTGGGAGTTAGTCGTGCGCTGGTGACTACGATGTGAAGTTGGAGCGGTTCACTCTGCAGCACCGGGTCTCCGTTATCTCTTGCATAAACCGGGACGATCAGGTTACTGGGTGCGTGGACAGAGCGGACCAGCACAACTTGACCGGTTTTCGGAACCACGTGTATGTGTGGGTTTGGAGAAGAGGTGAATGTGATCGCTCCGTTTCTTCCCTCATCCTTGTCCTGTGCGCTTAGACGGAGCAGCTCGCTCCCTACTGCAGTTAATTCATCCATTTCTATCCTTTCGGTTGTACTAATAAACTGCGGCCGGTTGTCATTTTGATCCAGGACCTCGATATTTATGGCCACCGCCTTTAACGAGCACTCAGGTAAAAGTGCCTTCACTTCATACCTCGACTTGAGTTCTCTGTCCAAACTTTTAGCAGTTTTCAGGAGGAACCCTGCTTCTGCTGAGTAGAAGAGAGAGAAATCCGACGCGTTTTCCCCGAGTAAAGTGTTTCTCAGCCCCTGTGAGCTCGACTCATTACACTCGCGTCCGAAACGTAAAACTACAGTACCGACAGGAGCATCTTCTACAACTTCCTCATAATAAACCACCGGATCTGCGGTGACGACAGAGAACATCAGGACAATAGCAAGAAATCCTGCATCCATACACCCTAAAAGTTTCTTCTCTCGTCGGCGTGTCTTCATGGTTAAAGTATTAGTCACTTTTGCATGAATGTTGCAGATTGTAAACTCTTGTCACTTTTGTTACTCAGTGTACAGAAAGTCCTAAAAGTCCATTTAAAAAGTAACAGTCCAAAAGCAGTTCAGGCCAGCTGTTCAAAACGAACAGACGTTGTGGTTTGTGTTTCCCCGACCGGCATCATTCAACTCTGAAATGCAGCATCCTCTGGTCCACAGCAGCTCAGGCTCCATGTGGTCCTCGGCCCAACCCACAAACGTTCAACCAATCACAACAAGTGACGGCAGAACCTCTCGGTGTAGCCACGCCCACCCAACGGAAAAGGTGCTGCTTAACTATGCACAATGCGCGCGTTAGGGCTCTTTATTTCACTGTTCATAAGCCCCGCCCTTTAAACGGACACGTTCTCAAATTACTGTCTGCGCTTTACAGAGGCGTGGGTCTATCACCCTGGAGCATTCAGTTACACATGAAAAGATTTGTCTAAATGAATATTAGGACTTAACCTATCCCGTCCATTAATAAAGCATAAGGAAGCCCTGATCAAACTAGTGACTAATCCAATAACATAAACCTGAGATTAATCACAAAATGACATAGTGTATATGTGTGATGAGGCAGGTGTCTAAGAAATAAAGTAAATACATTTCTGATATTGGCAGCTGTGGCCTTGTGGTTAGGGAACCAGTCTTGGTACCATAAGGTCCCAGGTTTAATACCTGTAAAGGACAAGATATGAATGAAGTGCCCTTGAGCAAGGCACCTAACCCCCCAACTGCTCCCCTGGTGCCATGGTTTGGGGCTGCTCCCCACTCCGCGCAAATGTGTTCACTGCCCCCAAGTGTTCACTAGTATGAAGGTCCCATTCCTCTGTGTGCAAACATAGTAGGAAAACAGTTCACTTAAAAAAAATACTTTGTTCTGCACAGAACCTTTAGAACACCGAAAGATTATTTGACATTTTCTAAAAGAGTAAATACTGATAAAAATTATATGTGTATACAGGACATGACGGGATGCATACAGAAGTTACACACAAAAGTATAAAATCCTTAAATCATGCAAAAAGTATTTAGTTGTTTATATATCAACTCAATTGTCATTGTTTACTTACAAAATGCAATGAGTGTTCGCTATCTGTCTGGAGTTGGATATGTTCTCTCTGCGTCTGAATGGGTTTTTGCCGGGTGATCTGGTTTCCTCCAATCTACCCAAAACACACATAGTAGGCAAATTGGATGTGCTTAACTGGTGTGAGTGTGTGGAACCTTGTGATGAATTGGCACCCTGTCCAGGGGCATGTTCCTGCCTTAAACCCAGTGATTCGAGGATTATAATAAAACAACCCGAATCTGTCCTACACTAACATTCATTTATTCATCGTTGTTTCTTACTAGATGAAGACACTGTAACACTGGGCATGAGGTGGGAATAAACCCTGGATAGGATACCAGTCAATCCTTGGGCACTGAGAGATTTCTTTTATTCATTCATTATCTTCAGTTACTACTTTATCCTGGTCAGGGTGGGTGTGCATCATTAGCCAGTCCTGGTAGGTACAAGGAGGATGAATTCACTAATCTGCCAATACATTTCAGGTCACCATGTATACTCACATTAACACATAGGATAAGTTTAACATAGTTAGTCAACCTACTGGAATATTTTTAGACAGTGGGATGAAACCAATGAACCCAAAGAAAAACTCACACAAATACAGAAAAACATGCAAAACTCTACACAGGTAGTAATGCAAGCTCAGGATCAAATCCAGAACCCTGAGGTAGCAATGTTACCCACTGAGCCATTTTGCCACCTTACTGAGATATTTAATCTAAATAAACAACTAAATAAATAAATAATAAAAAGATATGAAACTGTGTTTGGAAATGTTCTGCGTTTTGTTATGCATGCTAAAATACTAGCTTTTGAAATATCACTGACAATTTTACATGTGGGTGTGCATTTTGTAAATTTATTTACAGAAAGTCAATTTATTATGATGTTATTCAGTGAAGATCCATGCATACATTTTTTACACCTACCTTCACAAAAGCCCAAGATATTTATACTATTACTTTCTCAGTTCATGTGTCAATAAGCATTTGCAACTTCAAGTTATTAACAGACTTTTAAAAGTTGTCACTGTACCTAATGATTCTGCACATTTTCACACATAATGCTGGACTTTATTTCTGTTATTCTTCTTATATAGCCTACACTCATTTTTGCATGTGTCTGTTGCAATGTAGCCTTTTGAATAGTATTGCATGTCCAGACGTAGTGTGTTAGGTATACATTAAATTACAATAAAATATAGGCGTTAAATTGGTCTTGTGGAGAATGGCGAGTGAAATCTCATAAAGTCTCATCAGCTGTATGTGTTACAGCTAAAAGTAATAGACTGCAAAGAATTTTTGCTAAAATTAATATGAATATCAATACATTTTAATATACGAGAATCGAGGTAATCACCTACATGTTTCTCAGTTTCTGACAGAAGATAAACAGACTTGTTAAGCATGAACCCTCAGTCATACGCCTTGGCAGCAGGGCGCCTTCTCTTTGCCTTTTTGAGAAGCACAGCACAAATTACAGCAATTTACCCCAAGAGGTAGCATGTCTGTGACAGCGAAATGGGTTTCAAGTTTACTGTGTCAAATGTCATGTCACAGTCACTCATGCCAGTCTTTCATCATATTTTGGCATGCCTATGTATAGAAAAAAGTGACAGGCTTTTTTTGAGGGGGTGGGGGTGGGGGGGGTTTGCAATCTTACAATAATGAGTTTCTCCATCTAAGGTCACAAAGACTGATGAGTTATTTTTTCCTGACTCCATCTTTCGGTTTTTCCCAGCTTATTTCCATCTGTAGTTCATCATTGTACTTTTACTGTTCTCATCTTTCCAGCCTCCTTCCCTCTCTAATACAACATCTGACAGTTAAATGAATGCCAGGTGGATTTGCCTGACTCCACTCCCAGCATCTCCACCCTCTGCATAAAAATCAAGTTTCTCTGTTTTATGCATCAGATAGTTAACTGATCGTCCAGATGCCCTTTGACAGACTGATAGGAAGGTGGAACAGTCCCAGATATCGCCCCCCAAAATCAGGCTGACTGTACTTGCCATATCGTCAGATCACCCTCACATCATCACCTCACTGTCTCCACATTCACTTACTTCTGTTCATCCTAAGGTTTCATCATCAACAACTACGGTTCACATTTGAGTGAATGCTGCGCAGTGGCTTATCTACTGTCCCAAGCTGTGTGGAATCTGCAGTATGCATGAAATTAGCTCAATAAATAGGAGCAGTATCCATCCTTTACATTAATTTAAAAACATTCATCCAAATTTACATGATCACCAAAGCTGGCTTAAGTAAATGACTTATGATTTCATTTACAAAACCAATGAGTTAATTGGTTTGCTGAATTCTTCTAAGCTCATTGCAATGGTAGACACAGGCAAGAAATTTAGCAATAATCTTAATAACCTCAAGGAAAAATGCATAAATATAGCTAGATGTAAATAAAAAATATTCAATACAAACATAAATTAAACAAAATAACAGTTGCAAAATAAGATCTTGAGGCATTAGAGCTTTTAAAAAAGGACATGGCTTTATGACATGCACTGTACATACATTTGTTGCATTTTGGTAAGCATAATATACAGTATAAATAAAACAGAAAATATAATAGTATCCATCAGCAAGCACACAATTTACATGAATAGCGCCATTATATGTTGAATGGAAGAAGTGTGGCATAAGATATTCAGTTCTGTTCCTTTCTTCAGAAATACTATCTATTTCTTCTGTGTAACAGTGTAAATATGGAGTATGTAATCTGCCAGACACCCCCCATGAAAATGATCACTTCTAAGGTCATGGCAATTAAAGACGGCAAGATTAAAACATGCACGCACACCCACACACAAAATTGCGATCCAACACTGGCCTATAATTACCTAAAATCACTTCATTAAATTACTGTGACAATTCAGACTTGGTAACTGTACACAAACAGAAAACACAGAGAACACACTCTGCCAGAAACAAATTAGAGGAAGTATGAAGATCTCCATGACCCAAATAGATAGTTTTAAAATTGTCTGTTACCTTTATAGTTAAAAAAAAAAATACTACCATGCACAAAACATAATACATTAATACATATGTTTGCAGCCAATATTTTTGTTCTCACACTTTCTGTTATGGAACATGACTCATTTACCGCACCTCCTTCTTGAATATTGAACTTCACCAGGCTGACAGGTGGAGCCTTTGAAGCATTAAACAGAGATAAAGTATGCATGTGTAAAGGCGGCTGTAATCTGAGAAAAGGAGAACAAAGTTAAAAGAGCAAAAAAAATGAAGGAGTGTAACAGTGCCCCCATCAGAGTCTGGGCCATAGCAGGAGTGGAGATGGCTCATCACTGGAGCCATCTTGGTCCAGCTTGGTCTCTCTCTCTCTCTCTCTCTCTCTCTCTCTCTCTTTTTCTGGTCTTGTAGACCATCTCCATGTATCCTTACACCTCACAGTACACAGTCACCCTCTGCCAGTAACAGCCATTTTGTTTCCATGTGTAGCTCATCTGTAGCTGGCTGGAACCCAACAATACAATCATGTTTACAACTGCATATAACTGGGTATATTTAGGC
>JAOVVF010000044.1:14643187-14659976 GCA_028565595.1 Duopalatinus emarginatus
TGTAGCTCATCTGTAGCTGGCTGGAACCCAACAATACAATCATGTTTACAACTGCATATAACTGGGTATATTTAGGCATGCTAGAGAATACCATGAGATTTACATGTATATGTAGCTGTATAATAGTTAACCTCAGCTGTGACAAAATAGAGGATCCATTTACTGACCTATACCATAAAAGTATTGGCTTCCTTTCGATATAAGGATAAATTCCAGCATGAGCCACCAGAGGCCACTTTACCAAATTCTATCAGTGGTGACTGGTGAATAAATATTCTAGGTGGGGCTGTTTGTGCCACATTGTCGGTTTTAACAACCATTCCAATACAATCTAACACAAAAAGCAGGATACCAAAAATATATCGTAATTTTTATTTTTATTGGCATTAAAACTAATCAAAATCATCATAAATTGCAGCTCTATGTGCTCAGACAGATGGTGCAGAATAAATGAATATACTACATACCGGCTTAGAAACATACAGATGCTATGCAAAAATGCTAATAAAACAAAATTAGAAATTTCTACAGCACTTAGGGTCTGTGTTTCTGTGTGTGTGTGTGTGTGTGTGCATTTGTATAACCACGTCCAGCTAGACAAGCCTTTCTGCTGTATTAATTAAAATGTATCGATTTGTAGGTTTAACCTTTTTCACTTCCCTTTTGTATGATGTGGTTGGTGTGGTACAGTGGTAACATGATTGGCTCCCATGTGCGAGACCCGGGTGCCAGTCTGTGCTACACCAAATAGGGTCCTTGGGCAAGACTCCTAACACTACATTGGCCTACCTGTAATACCAATAACCTTGTAAGTCACTTTGGATAAGAGCGTCTGCCAAATGCCGTCAATGTAAATGTAAAATGATTATGTCTGGTATATCTGGACTGACCTGTTTTGCTGTAGTTTCTTCATCCAGAGAACAGACCTTACTGAATTTGGAGGACATTTGAATCCTGTACTCTACATAAACACGTTTATCATCATGCTAATAACCATCACATGTCCTTGCTCCAGTACTAACTGACTCTGAAGGGGGCGATAAACAAAGCGCCCTTTAGGCATCGAATTGGAGGAAGCTGATTAGCTAAATATATGTTACCATGTGCAACAGTATAATCAGCAACTTGTGAGAGGAATAGCACAGCCAAATGCCGTTGCTGAGACAAAACATGAAGATATCCATGTAAATAAAAGGAAACAATTTTTCCAATATATTTACATTAGTAACATACTTCAAATAAGTGCTTATTGATTATACATTAAAAATATATATAAAGTAAAAAATATATATAATATAATTTCCACCAGGGAGGATGGTGCCTAGCACCCTCTATTGACCAGCTGTCACTGAATTTTATATGTTGTTGAATTAGCCACCTGTGCCCAGCACATGCCTCATTTCTCTGGCCACCAGCCACGTAAATCACTCAATCATCACTGTAGCAGCTCTGTCATCAGCACCCTGCCTCACATCTTCTGCGTAATCAACAGTGTTTTTTTCTCTTCCTCACAGCACACTTTTACTGGTCTCTAAATGGAGCACGTTCCCCACCATTTTCCAGTCCGACCCTCAACCCCCACCTGTAAACTATTCCTTTGCTGTGCCTCCTCCACATAGAGTGGCACCAATCTCCTCTCTGATTGCAATCAATGAAGGAACTAAATTCTGTTTGCTCCATTTAAAACCTCCCCTGAAAGCATTTAATGTCTAACAATTTGTAACAGAATGTATCATTTGAAGCGAATAATCAGTTGTCGCACTGGTGCTAAATCAACTGCAGTCCTGCAAAGAGCTCATAATGTTTCAGCAGAGAAAAGAATTTCTTTAAAGCCATTCACACAGTACATGACCAGCAAATTGTTGGTGTAAGAAAAAAGCAGCTTAATTTCCATTGTACAGCCTTCCATTGTTCCATTGTACAGCCTTACTAAAACTGCAACAAATGACCAATGGCACCTAAGAGAAAATAAACAGAAAAACCTACTTAAAAATTAGAAAAGTAAAGAGTGAGCATTATCTTAGATGGTTTTGATACTTTAATAAACTGTGATACATCACCATCAACATCTTTCCACTGCTGAAATTAAGGAAAACAAATCTCACATGAATATTTTCCCTATTGTTTTATTATCTTGTTTTTGTAGTTACAAAAAAAAGAACAACTTGAAGACTGAGACATCATCAATGCTCCATCCTACATCTCAGTACGACAGAAGGTTCTGTTATAATAAACCAGGGCCAGCAGAAAATCAAACAGGCAGAGGTCACACATAGTAATTGCATCAAACACCAAACCGACAAGGAGTAAATGAACCAGAAAATAGACATAAGGAAACTGAGCAAATAATTATTGAATTCAGAAGATTCAGATGATGTCTGTTGATGATGAATATTGCTAAAACAGGGATGAGAACAGTAAAGAGGTAAGAAATTTAAAGGCTACGTGATTCACATTTTTTTCTTGTTGAATATTCTTAAAGATTTTTTCTAAAGTTAGTTTGCTCCCCGAAATGACAGCCAACTGACGTATGGTAGACATATACTTGCTGTTAGAAATTAATGGCCTATTGGCCTGATTTATTGTTGTAAGCTTTTATACACCCCAGGGGCAGCTTTGATGAACAATGCAATAAACATTTTTAAAATCATTAAAACAAAAAAATTTATAATAAAACTAAACAGTTTAATTGATTTGGTGATAGAGTTGGGCAGTGCTTAATTAGACTGTAGTTGGGTTGTGACTGGCAGATACTGCAAAGATAGATAGATAGATAGATAGATAGATAGATAGATAGATAGATAGATAGATAGATAGAGACTTAACTTTATTGTCATTGCTCAGTACAAGTACAAGAAAATGAAATGCAGTTAGCATCTACCAGTAGTGCAAATAGTAGCAATGTGCAGAGTGTGAAAGTGCAAATATAAAAACTGTGCAAATGACAAACTGTGCAAATGTGAAAAAAACAATGTGCAATATCAGAGTGCAAATATGGAAAGCTGTGCAATTAAAACACAGCATAATGCAATTATGAGAGAGTGATAAATAGATGAGATAAATAAGGATATGTGGATGAAAAAGATAGTAATAATAGATTTAACTGAATGCAGAATAAATATGTACAGTGATTAAATATGATATAACATCGCTGGTGGTGAAGGTCACTGATGGCAGGTAATTGTGTGCAGTGACTGTTTGCACCCAATTTGTCACATAACTGTACAGGCCTCTGATGTGAGATATTTGTAGTAAGGAACAGAGGACTATGTCCAGAGAAAAAGAAACTACAAAAATTTCTTTTCTTTCTTCTTTGTCCAACCTGTTTCTAAGCATTCTTAATCTTAATTAAACATCAATATGAAATTATGTCTATTTTATTATCCTTAATAGCCTTGCTCTTTCTTTCAGCCTGATTCCAATTTCTTTAAGATGCTCTTTTTTTCTTTTACTGCACTAATCTTTATTTCGCTGAAATAATTAGCTTGTGAGATCCCTTTTTTAGATTTAAAAAAACTTGATTGGCTTATAAATGAGCTGCACAATATCAGAAATGTGTCTCAAGTTCAAGTTCTGAGTTCTGTGCAAAATAATTCTTGCTTTTCTTTTGTTTCACATGCTATTCTCAAATTGTACAGGATCATTTGTCTAAGATTTAGACTTTTGCTCTTTGTTTCTCCTAAAAGTGGATTTTCTGATAAACAGATTAGAATTTAATCTTCAAATAAAACAATGATATATTCTTTATTCCTTTATTTCTTTTTTTTATGACAAAGAAAAGACTTGTAGCAGTGAAAAAAATATTTCTTTGGGCACTTATAAACATACACTAGGCCATATGTGGACCTTCCCCAAATTGATGCCACAAAAGTTTGAAGCACACAATTGTGCCTAGCTCAATCCTGTTCAAGGATGACAACACCCCTGTGCATAAAATGAGGTATATACTAATGACATGGTTTGTCAGGAATGGTTGTGAGAACTTGAGTGGGCCTGACCTTAACCCCACTGAACAACTTTGGAATAAGTTGGATTGCCGAGTATGTGCCAAGTCTTTGACTGACATCATTGCTGGACTAATGTTTGTGTTGCTAAATGTCCACAAATCGCCACAGCCATATTCTAAAAGCTTTAACAGAAGAGCGGAGGGTCTTATACCCTCATAACAGCAAAGAGAGATTAAATTTATAATGGAACGTTCAGCAAGCACATATGGATGTCAGTGGTCAGTTGTTCACAGACTTTTGGCAATATAGAGTGTGTCTCTGATCTCCTTTGAAACCGATGACTCTTCAATGCAAGCGTAAGCATAGCATAATAATATCTGACCTGCTCCAGTTTCAGAGAAAGACAATGCTGTGTAGATTTTTCGGGATATTTGAGTAGTGTGGATTATAAGACTTTAAAAATCTCAGACATGCAGAGAAAATTTTATTTGTGTGACTTTGATTGCTCAGGATAATAGCCAGCACCTGCAAGTCAATCTGAAGTGTCAGCAAACGTTCAGTGATAAAAAATACATGTAGGCACTTTCCAATTTGGTCAGTATATTCTACTATACCAGTGTAAGGCATGAATTGTATATAAATATAATGAAAAGCAAAGGAGGCAAAAAATAACAAGGGCAACAGTAGGAGAAACAATTTTGATTCCGGACACATGCCAGATTAGTTGGCATGAAGTTGACTTTCCTTCTCATTTGTCAGTCAGAGCTCAGCTGAGGAAGTGAGGGAAAATACAGTAAATCACCTTTAGCCTGTGGCCAACTTAAGAACAAATCTCTTACTGCACGGTAAGAAAAAAATATTCCTTCTCTTGCTCTCTTGCAGCTTTTCACACTGTAAAATAACCAATCTTTCAGTACCTGGCCACCAGTGATGGTGATTGCATTAGAGAAGCATGAAACTCAGCAAAAGAAAATTCAACTACACTGTGGCATGTTGTAGTGTTTCTGGGGTTGGGGTGGGAATGGAGGGGGGGGTGAGGCTATAATGAGGACAGAGCACAATGCAGACATTTAATTCACTGGGAATAATTATTTCCAGTGACTGGCATTGCTTTGCCATTATTTTTCCAAAAGAAGTAGGCTAATCAGGCAGCTTCTATCAGTCAGTAGCAGTGTGCAACCTCCAGCAGGCACATGGGCATGGCTCATGGAGACCACAGATTTCACTAAGCTTGACTGTTCTCAAATTGCTATGTGACACTGTGGACAGAACGATGTGATGGATGTGTGTGAGGGTAGAGGCTGTCTTTGAGACCGGCCCTTAATGTGAAACATCTGCTGATAATCAAGATGGAAGATGGAGACTGGCCTTCATAGTATAGCTGAACAAGGGAGTCAATGACAAGCCTCCAGCCTGTTCGCCTGTTAGAGTATACCTGACCGTTACCAAAGTAAGACACTAATGATGTGGCAGCAGAACTCCTGACAGTTCCAGCTGTTAAACTATAAAAGAGAAGAGAAGAGAAGAGAAGAGAAGAGAAGAGAAGAGAAGAGAAGAGAAGAGAAGAGAAGAGAAGAAGTGAAAAAGCCTCAGCACACATCGTGCATAGACAATGACTCGCTGTGGTTTTGTATTGTCCAGTACGTATATGTTCTCCAGTATTGCAGGTGTTACTATTCAATGGCAATTTCGATGAATAGAATAAATCAGCTTGAGCATGCCAAAATTGTAACAACCAATCACAAGTTTGGTCATGTGACCTGTTCTTCCATGAAATTCACCCAGTTGCTAGAAAAGAAAGAAAAGAAAGTGAACTATTTTGCCTTATTGTGTTTGCACACAGAAGGAATGTGACCTTCGCATTTAACCCATCTGTGCAGTGAAACACACACACCAGTGAACACTAGGGGCAGTGAACAAACTTGCCAGGAGCCGGGGGCAGCCCCAAACCATGGTGCCCGGGGAGCAGTTAGGGGAGCTAACTTTTGAGGCCTTAAGAGAGACAACAAACTCCTGAGACCTCACCCATTACAAATGTAACACCTGAGAAAAAGTGTATATGGGAAATTCTCAGCATTTCATCCCTGTTTTTTTTTTTTTTTTTTTACTTTTGTCTATACTAGTAGACACCGGACTATTCACCAGTAATGCAATGCAGTATTTGTGAGGTCAAACCTCAGACCTTCAATGAGGTTTTTGGTGTATTCAGTGAGTAGATTAAGGATATTATGATTAATCAAGAGGATCCTTTTCGCTTTTTGACCTCACTTTGCCTGATTATACTCCTCTTTCTATTACAACAAGGCACTTTAAGCTCAGGGCACATGTAGAGCCAGAAAATTCAGAGAGCAATTGTGCTTCATAAGTTAAAGGTGTGTATGGGGAGGATGGTAATACTACTGGAGGCATAATCCTTTTATGAAGAGAAAATTGGAGTTCATGCATGAATACTGCTGGCAAAATGGCTTGAATATAAGACATCAAATCCATGCTGCAAAGCAAGAGAGAGGAAAAAAATCCACAACATGCAATTTTGTGAGACTTGAGGCGTAATTCTGCAATGACTGTTCATCAGCCTAGACACTCGCTACACTGCTATCTCCTTAGAACTCATCATAAAGGCTGACATCCTGCCAGAGAGAGCTGCTTTGGTATTTTTTAAGGAGCAACTCAGATCTTTTCATGTTTAATCACTCATCCTTTGATACAAATGTTTCACATTTCCTTTAATATGACAGCTTATCATTTTTTAAACAAAGGAAGACAATCTACCACAGCACTCATACACAATATGGCATGAGGCATTAGACTGACAGCACAGGCAAATTCACCCCATCTGGCGCATGACTGAGTTTCTGTCTCTGTCTCTCCCACTGTCTCAATCTCTGCCACACAAAGAGAGCCTTTTTCAAAGCCAAATCACTGTGCAAAGACCATAAAGTTTATTGGATATGGGTGTTTTAATGGAAAACAAACTGAACTATTTGAGACAGGTTAAATGAGTGAGGTGTGATATGTCTTCAGAGAGTCTTCAGAGGGCTTTATTTGATTGGGCGTCTAGCCAAAGCAAATCAGTGAGTGAGTGTGAGCAGTCGAAGGCTGAGCTGTCAGGTTCTGCGTGTCAGCCTGATGGCCTCTTCAACACACAAAGGAACCGCTGCTCTGGCAAAGAAATGACTCAAATTGGCCATTACGTTTAAATTAGACAGCTCTGGATTGGACACAGATGAAATAAGGTGGGGGACTTTTACTGGATTAAAGTGAAAATGACTGTTAGAGACACAGACACTATATACATCAAACTCCAGTTTGCACACATGCACATAGACAAAAAATACTATAGTAGACAGGTTGAAAAGAAAAACAGCAGCTAACCTGTGAATTAGTGGAAGAAAGCATGTGTACTCCATGTTTTGAACAGGTGACACACTAAATAACACGTGCATCTGGTTCTCACAGATGCTGAGGGACTTGAAGTCCACAGAGAATACTGTAGTGATCGTATAGCCCCTTGTTTTTTTTTTTCCAAATTAGATTTGCCTATCAGATGTCTGCATTGGCTGAATTAAGATTTAATAAATTGTATGGTAACTTGTACTTAACTGGGCATGTACGTATAAATAAAAAACCTGTACTTTGTTTTTAACATGTCTATGTTGGACATGTAGCATATACCTGTTTAGAGGCTGTCTGTCAATAATTTAAAATTTCAAGTAGTTATGTACATTTTATAAAAGTTGTCAATAAGAGTATTTACAACAAAAAATATTTACATTCACACCTATAGTACTGAAACAGCTTTGTCACTCACATCAACCAAGGCACTAAAAAGGAGAGATGCATGTGCAGTGTGGCATCCATAACATTTGTATTTTATCTGTCAGTTAATATTCATAGGTTGTGAATAGGCGTGGGGCGGGAAAGCATGAGAAATCATACATAACAACATAAGAAAAATGTCTAATTATTTTTTAACGTTACTCTTTAATGATTTGAATGACAGTTATGGAACTACTTCATTATGCCTTACACCTTAACACATTTATCTAAAGTGATTGCATAAAAAAGAATAATAATGTACAAGTAATGTTACAGTTGTGCTTGAGGGCATTCCACAGACTTCTGGGCGTGGGCCTGTGCAAATGCAGTATCTTTGGCCTCCTTTCACTTTGCTTAAAAAAACATCTGAGAGTTCCTTAGGAGCACTTAAGACTAATCTAGTGATCATTTCCAATAACAATGACTACTTAAAATACAAATAGTAAACAGGGAATTTGATAAGGAACAAAAATCTGTGGATTTTCGTTGATCTTTGTCTCTATCGCTTATACTTAATTTGTCTGTACTTAATCATATAGACATTCATCACCATTATTCTCCTCACTTACTCATTATCCAAGCCGCTTATCCTATTACTGGGTCTTGCTGGAGTCTATCCCAGCACTTACTGGGCAGAAGGCAGAGAAACACCTTGGACAAGTCCTTCAGTGGACACATTCACACACTCACACACACTCACAAATGAAGCCTGCTTAAATGGTTAAAATAAGAAACACGTACATATTACTACTACAAGAAACAATATCCCATAAGACCCATGGGATAAGACCCATAAGACCCATTCTTGGTAATATTTACAAATTTATGCTACAAAGTTAGTAGCATACTCCCACTGTCCACTTCAATAGTGGTTATGCAGTTATCCAATCAGCCAATCAGGTGGCAGTATAAAATCATGCAGATGTAGGTCAACATTTTTAGGTAATGTTCATGTCAAAATTTAGAATAGGGTAAAGTGTGATCTCTGTGGCTTTTGAGAGTAACAGACAGGGTGTTTAAGAAATTATTATTTAAGAAAATGCTAATATCCTGAGATTCTCATGCACAACAATCTCTAGAGATTACACAAAAATGGTGAAAAAAATAAGTGAGAGGCATTTCTGTGGGTGGAAACACCTTGTTGATAAGAAAGATCAGGAAAATGGCCAGATTAATTTAAGCTGCCAGGAAGGTCATAGTAACTCATATAATCATGCTTTTCAACCGGGGGGGGGGAGCAGAAAAGCATCTTAGCATGCACAAAACATCAGACCTTGAGAAGGATGGGCTAGATTAGATGGTGAGCAGAAAACCATCTCAGCATGCACAAAGCATCAGACCTTTCGGTAAGATAGGCTACAACAGCAGAGGATTAGATGGTGTTCCACTCCTGTCAGCCAAGAACAGGAGTCTGTTGCTATCATAGGTATCATGCTATCTTTCACAGAACCTGGACAGTTGAAGATTAGAAAAGATTAGAAAATCACCTGTCCAGTTTCTGTGAATCTGTGTCCATGATAGGTTCAGATTTCTGTTCTTGGCTGACCAGAGTGGAGCCTCATGTGGTATTTTGTTGCTGTTGTCTGATGTTTTGTGCATGCTGAGATGCTTTTTTGCTCACCATCTTATCAATAAAGCGTTTCTGCCTCCATACACAGGATGTTTTTTTTTTGCACCATTCCTCATAAATGGTAGAAAATCCCAGTAGATCAGCAGATTTTAAAAATACTCAAATCAGCTCACCTGGTACCAAAAACACTGCAATGATTGAAGTCACAAAGATCAATTTGTTCTGATGTTGTATGAAAACATTTACTAAAGTTCTTAACCTACATTGTGTTGGAGCCACATGATTGGCTGATAAGTGCATAAATGAGCAGGTCTACAGGTGTACCTAATGAAGTGGACAGTGTATATTTCATTAAACATGATTTTTAGGTGCTTTTATTTTTTAATGTTCATGCCTTATTGATGAGTCGCTCTTTGTGTAATGTACCATGCTGTTACTGTTTCTGTGTTAGGTATTACTCTTAACTCTTAACTCTCTTATTTTCACTATCATTCAGTCTGTCTGTGATATGTGATTTCTTCCGCTCAACCTCATGCTTATGTTGATGCCTTATTCATGAGGCTCCTTTTTCCAGACACTAAATGCTGTAAATAGAACCAGTGCTTTTGTGTTTTATTAACAGTATTAAGATGTTATATGTTAATGTTTGTAAGAATGGATTGTGTGAAATCAGTTTTGTGCACAGCAATATGTGGAGGAGTTGTAGCAGTGCTGCTGCCCCCAATAGCTTTAGTTTTGTATTACATTCTACCTAGGAACAAAGGCCTAAAAATCATTATATTGTTAATTATTAACGACACATGAATATAAAATGCACTGATATTTTGATGCATTGATAATAATAATAATCATTGTCATTCATTGTGTCAACTAACTAAACAGCCCAGAGTGCATTTTAAAAACAGAAAAATGCATGAGCAGGCAAGTGCACACACACACACACACACACACACACACACATGAATATATATATATATACATGTGTGTGTGTGTGTGTGTATGTCATGTTTTTCATGAGTACAAAAAATGCACTCAGTGATACCATGGAAGACAGATGGACATGAAAATATTCTGTTAGTTTATGAAGTTTATAAAGTTTATTCTTTATTAAACTCATCGACACGTCATGTTTATTTAAGCTACCTAGACCTTCAATATAATCCCCATAATACCCATAAATGTCAAATATCCACAAATATAACTGCTTCTATCTAACATTGATACATTATACATTTGTTGCTCTCTCTCTCTCTCTCTCTCTCTCTCTCTCTCTCTCTCTCTGAATGAGCATGTTTGTGTGTATGTCTCAAGTATTTGATTTATAGTGCATGTTTCTTTCCCAGGTGAATACAGTCTCTTGTAATATTGAAATAGTGCTAGTAAAATAATAATTGTCGAACTGTTGAAAAGCTGAAAGCTACCTCTGTTGCCTCTATGTGTACATTTCTCACATTCACCATATTTAAATCAAACTGAAATGCACGTACACACACACACACACACACACACACACACACACACACACACACACACACACACACAGAAATCTCAGTTAAACCTTATTCGGTACAAAAAGTAAAAAAAAAAAAAGTAATCTGATTGAATTACTGAATTGAGAGAGTAGCCTTAGAAGGCCTTTCAGCTTTTCTGCGGTACATTGTATGCTCATTCTCTTGGCTCTATTTCAAAGCACAGTTTCCAAGCAACTGGGCACAAAAAGCATGATTGGAGAGATGCCACAGGCAGAGGGAGCTGATTATCAGTAGCTCTTATCTCATATCGAACTGATGCCCAATTTCTAAACAATTTCTGCTCAGAAACTACACAGAGTGAGGACAAATGAGAACATTTAACACCATGAAGTGGTGAAAGCATGGATTCCAAAAGTGGCAGCAAACTTGCTATAATTTGTAATACAGTGACTTGGCAGGTGGTCTTCTTTAGAGAACACTGAAGTTTCAGGACAGAGGAGGAAAACAAACTGGCTATCCCTGAAGTCAGAAGGTCAGACATGATGGCCGCTGCAAAGCTGCCAAATCTTTAATATGTTTTGGAACTGTTTATTTAGTCTATTATTCTAAACACTATATCAGAGCCTATATTTGTATTCAATGCTTTCATTGTTTTAAAACCAAACTATTGTTCCATGTATTCAGTATGGGTAGACTGGGAAGATGAATTATTATTGTTATGCAGTGTAGCAAATGTGTTCCTGACAACAGTAGCATATTTGGTTTTAATCTGCTGACCAACATTAAACATTCTGATAATGTTATGATTATGTTACATTCAGGACCCAGGAACTAACCAGCCATTGATTATCTCATTACAATGGCACCTGTCAAGGGGTGGGATTTAGCAGGTAGCAAATTAATTCAGTTCTCAAAGTTGATGTGTTGAAAGCAGGAAAAACATTAGTATTAGCAGTAGTAAACATACGGATCCCAGTGACTTTGACAAGTGTAATGGTTAGAAGACTGGGTCAGAGTATCTTATTAACAGTATCTGTCATCTAGCAGAAGTCAAGTAGGTTTTGCTCCCCTCTACTTCCTAAACCTATAGTTTGTGCTTTAAGTGTCTACTGCAACCATTTGCATTGTTTTACAATGGGTCCTCATTATGCTCATTCTATACCAATGTGACAATTTGAATTGACAATATAATTGGTATTAAACAGTATGTATATAGAGTACAGTTATTCCTACATGTTGTAAATGTTATTGTAAATAATAACATGAAGGTATTCCTTGAAGGATATCTTTTGTACAGTGGACAGGACCAGTCCTTATGGCATATTTAGGAATGATTAGCAGTTTAATTTTTTTATTTATTTATTTATTTTTATTTTTTATTATTAAAAGGTCAAACAAGATGAGAAGATAGAGAGATAGTTGCAGTAAGCAGTAACTATTAACTCACTGTGGTGGGGAAAAAACACCAGACCCACTGTTTGCTCTCTAAAACATTGTGTCCTCTACTAACAGAACATGTTCTTGTATTTATCCTATTTCTTTCTCTTCACAGGTTGTCTCCATTCTCACCACCTTTTTTCTACCTCAGATTGAGCCCTTAATGGGTCACCATATTCCTGAAGCATGAAAGCACTTAAACCTGCTTATTGAGAGCTGCTGGATTGAGAGCCTCGATTCCATCCACAAAGCCTACTGCTTCCATTATCGGGCCAAGGTTGTGGAAGAAACTTTACAACAGCCTGCATTAAAATGTTTTTCATGCTTTTAAAGTTGTGAGATAGAACTGGAGACAAAAAAACACTGTTAGGCATGAAGAATTTGTCCTAGAGATATAAATATTTTTATTTTGTTAGAAGTACTTTCACAGTTAGAAATGTTCAATTAGAAGAGAATATTTCAGTCCTATACCTACAGCGCAACAGCAGTAACTACATATCTGGACATTAACAGCAACAATATAAATAAAGAATAAAATGCATCAGAGCATGCTATTATAAGAAAGTAGGGGTAAAGCAATGCAACATGATAAGAAGTACATCTACCAGCCCAAAGTCATTATTTCCTTATACCAGCAGGTTCCGCAATTTGCCAAAGATTTCCTTTGTGTGTTTTTTTTAAACATCATATCAGACATTAATAAACATTTATACTTAGTTTTAATGTTATGTAACATATTTAAGGCAGGTTAGTTTATGTTATCATTTATGAATAAATTCCCCAAAAGCCTTTCTTTTTTCTCTTTAAGTTAATAATAAGAATAAACAAACAGTTAGTCCTCTGTCCTGCAGTTAAATGTTTAAAAAATGCCTCCTTACAGAAAACTTCAGCGTTTGAATGATTTGACATTTTTGGTCAAATAAATAAATTTATTAGTAGTTTAGTACATATATTATTCATTTAAAATAACAGCTATAAAGTCCCTGTGAATGAGTAGTTGGTACAGAATGATGACTACTGAACTACTGCATATATATAACACTGTGATTTGACTTGCAGCCTGTGCTATTCTGAGAGACATCCCATTCTAGGAGATTAATCAACACCTTCCGACTAGTCAGATTTGAGACTAGCAGTGTGAACTATTATGTCTACACTTTCCTGATTTGGGGTTTAAAAAAGGTCTCCTCTTGAGACTCAATTGGGTTAGATTTTTTTAAGTATGGCTTTTTTTTTCTTTTTTACCTTTGTTGCTAGTATAGATCATCTTACATAAGAGCACAGTGTACCCAAGGTAGTGAAATTGCAATGATTGGGGGTATCTTGAATTCATGGGTTATTCAGCTTCAGATCAAAATTGTAAAAAATGCTTCAACTTAAGCAATGTTTAATTTCTGTGCCAGAAGCACAGGGTAATATGAAGGACACCAGATCTTCAAGAGAAAGCTGTACTAGACAATTAGGATTAAAAACAGCTTTAAATGTATATACAACCGTTTCTTAATTTAGAACTGTTAACACTAATTTTATTAAGAATGTTTTACTGAATCTTTTTAACTATGTAATGTACAAATGTAACTATATAAAAAAAAAATCCTAAAATATTGTGTATTGAATATTATATTCACTTTCGTTAGTATTTTATTATCACTATCAACTACATTTAGTTTTTAAATATTTTTTATTTATTTGTTGCTTCTTAGCACTTTAATTATGTGCATATTTCCAAGTTCTTAGCTCTTAGTTGCTGCTTCTATTTTCTACTCTTAAACTCATCTGTCTAAATCACCCCTTCTAACCATCAAATGTGGTTAAAGTCAGCTTGACACTTTTGGGACATATGATAGCTATCATTGTTTTTTTCTTACTGTTAACTTTGGAAAGTTAGCTTGTTTAACGTCCATCTTGTTGAGTAAATTAAATGGATATAAGAGATCACCACAGAAGCTTCCTATAAACCAACCTATTGTATAAAAGGCTGCTGTGGCTTCAGGTTTTCATTTCAACCAATCCAGGACCAGGCCGTACTATGACATACCACTGTATAACTGTACACTATTTAAATGTGTGCTTCTCTTTTCCACTTTATGTGTGCAAAAACAAACCAATTTCTTTTATATTTTAAACATGATTTTGGCCAAAGATAGCCATCCCTTCCCTTCCTCTACTCATATACAGTGCTGCTTGAAAGTTTGTGAACCACCCAAACATGGTCATTGTTTTCAAAATAAAAATTATACTAATCATATGAAATGAACATCCAAATCTCAAATTGTAAAGCAGACCTTCCAAATAAGGGACACAAAGAAAAAAAAGATATATATTTTCATTATTTATTCAACAAAAGAATTTTATCTCTCAAAAAACTAAAAATCTGCTAAGCGCAAAAGTATGTAAATGTTTTTATTTAGTAGATTGCGGCACCTTTTGCAGCCATTACTTCAACCAAACATCTTCTGTAACCACAAACGAGTGTCTTACATCTGATTTTTGGGATTTTTGTCCACTCCTCCTTGCAGAACTCTGCCAGTTGAGAGAGTTTGGAGGGACATCTGGCATGTTCCGCCCGCTTCAGAACTTGCCACAGCATTTCTTTGGGATTGAGATCCGGACTTTGACTGGGCCAATCCAGAGTGCGAACCTTCTTTCTCTTAAGCCATTCATTGGCAGTTTTGCTGGAATGCTTTGGGTCATTGTCTTGTTGCATAATCCATTTCCATCCCTGCTTCAGCTCTCTGAATGATGGCAGGAGATTCTGGTCAAGAATTTGTTGATAGTCCTGGGAATTGATGGTTCCCTGGATAATATGGAGTCTTTCAGGAGGCAGAAAAGCAGGCCCAGACTTTCACATTTCCACCACCATGTTTCACTGTTGGGAGGAGGTTCTTCTCTGGATATGCAGTGTTAACTTTTTTCCAAACATGGCGTCTGTGATTGTGGCCAAATAATTCAATTTTGGACTCATCCTTCCAGAGAGTGGACTTCCAGAAAGCCTCTGGTTTGTCCAAGTGCTCTCTGGTAAAGTTTAGACAGGCAACTTTGTTTATTCTTGAGAGCAGAGGCTTCCTTCTAGCAGCTCTCCCATGAATGCCATGTCTATTAATATTTTGCCTGATTGTAGACGCATGTACATTTATCCCAGATGCTGACAGAGAGGTCTGCGTGATGCGTGGGTTGGCCTTTACCTGCATTATTATTTTTCTTGTGCTTCTTGGTTTGAGTTTTGATGGCCGTCCACTTCTGGCCAGAGTTGCGGTGATGCTGAGTGCCCTCCATTTGTAAAGGATTTGTCTTACAGTGGATGGATGAAGCTGGAATTTTTTTTGGAGATGGTCTTGTAGCTTTCCCCTAACTGATGGGCTGTCACCAACTTCTTCCTGTTGTCCTTAGATGTCTCCTTTCCTCTCGGCATTATTGATCTGTTCTTTATGCCTTGACACAACAGTGGTTTGATTGGTTTCCTCTCCCTTCTAACCAGTGTGGCTCAAAACTTTTCCCAAGGATGTCTTATTTGATTGGTCTGCTTAATTGATTACTTAAGCACTCACATGTGTTTCACCTGAGTCTTTTACTTAATTGAGTTTATATATGACTGTAATGACTGTATATATGGAATAAAACCTGAGAATATGGAATGAAAGTCTGAATATATGGAATGAAACTTGAGAACATGGAATGAAATCTGACATCATTGACTAGTTTGTGTGCAATTCGTGTTTATCAGCCATTCACTAGAAAGAGGGAAGATTGTAATTAGGGACTGTTGGGGGTTACTACAGTGAGGTGAAAGTCACAAGAACTGCTTGGACTGGGAGGTTCTGGGCATATATATATATACATATATATATATATATACAGTATATACACATCAAGATACACAAACATTGAAAACAAGGTCATCAGAGCCAAGCACAGTGCACTCCCATACACACACTCTCACACTGATAATGATAGCCATGGGTGTTTTTCGCATATGGCTGCCTTAGAGGTGATACAGAAAGATAAGTGAGAGAAAGAGAGATTACAGAGCCTGCATAATCAAGAAATGTATCAGCCTTGATACCGCTATGTGGAAATGCTGGGATGTGGGAGAGGTGCCAGGTCGCAATGTTAACCTTAAAAACAAAAACACAACTCACACACAGACACACTCTGACATCTTTCACATATCTTCTTTCCAGCCTGCAATCCTTATGAGGACAAAGGGTGAAAGAAAGAGAATAAGTAAGAGCATCTGCAATATTCTAGCCTCAAAGCTTGAAATCTCAGCACCCTGTCAGTTGTTCCTCTCTATCACACATCCTAATGTGCTTATTACTGCATATGATCATTCTGCTTTCAAAGTCATTTATTGCAATTTTGCAGACTTGGTACCTGCCACAAATTGCAGGGCTGTATTATGGTTGATGAGATAGATGGTGAATTTTTCTGCACTCTTATTTGCAGGACAGATGTTGAACTGGCTTCTTTACAGATTCTTATTGCATGAGAAATAATAATAATAATAATAATAATAATAATAATAATAATAATAATAATAATAA
>JAOVVF010000044.1:14677899-14696029 GCA_028565595.1 Duopalatinus emarginatus
TACACACACACACATTTTTGGGAGTGGCCATACATATTTCTCAGGTGTTAGTCCTGCAAACTAGGAGCTGGTTCTTAACAAGCTGTGACTACTCTGAAACTCCATGAAGCAAATTCTCTCTATACACACACACACACACACACACCATATAAAATAAATTACCAATAATTATTAATAACATTACTCATACCTTATGGCTCTTTAGATAAGGAAATGACTGAAACAACAACAGTCACTTAGGCTTATAAAACTAACACAACAGTTTATGATGGTATAGATAGTGAGCTCTACCATCAGCACATCCACAAAATAAAAATAACAATAAGAAAACCATCGACCCTCTTACATATTTTTATATACATATATATTTTATTTATGCTTTACGTGAAGTACTGTTGCAGCAGTAAGTACATAAACAATCTGTTTTTCAAACAGTATTGCTGCCCCACTTCTCCTTCTGTCACCATGTATGGAGTCTCACCCTCCAAGGTGCCAGCTGTTTGCCTGGCCTGGTCCTTGAACATAACAAGTGCTTCCAAAAATAATCTGTTTACTCATATTTCAACACTGACTGTATACACTCTTTGAAGCTCACCATTCATTCGAACCCTTGTGTATTTTGCATTAGGTCAGATATGTAAAAAGGAGAGTAGAAGTATATGGAGATATGTAACTAGTGGTAAAAGCAGAGTAAGTATGGACTGCTGACTGCAGCAATTCCTGGAGCTGCTGTGCTTTCATCAGCCAGCGTTCGGCCTGGACCATTGCCGGCCAGAAAGGGGGCTGTCTGTGGTAAAAACACACACTGGGCGAGGGCACTGAGTACACTGCAAAACACGTGCTTGTGCTGTCTACAACACAAACACAGTGTGGAGTGGGAGGAGCTCTATTTCTAGGAAATCCTAACCGACTGGAACAAATGTTATCTCCACCCTAAAACCCTTCCTTCATTTCTCTTCCCTTCCTCTCTGTACAGGATCCACTGCATTTCATGTTCTGATAAAGATTTGTTTACTCCAGTTCCGTAAGCATGATATCACTTTTGATAACATACAATAAGACTAACTAGTAAAATTATATTTTGCACAAAACTGAATATATCTACACTTTATTACAACATATCAAAACACTCTTGTATCACAATTGTAGTTAAAGTCAAAATTAAAATTGACTGGATATAATTGGAATTACCACTTTCTTATTATTATTATATATGTATAAGGAATACTAACAGATACAGATGCCTATCTTACTACATGAGGTTCAGAATCTGTAAACTTCCACCACGTTTCCCCCAGATTGAAAAGAAAACTATTAGTTAAATACATTAGATGTGACAATTTGATTGGCAGCATAAAAATAATTACAACAAATGTGAATTAATCACATAATATCACACAGTGCTAGGAGTAAAGAAAGGTAAAAAGAAGCAGCTAGATTGTGACTTATTTTCACAAACCACCAGCCCACCATTATCTGGGATATAACATCATTTTACTGAAAGTGGCATGGGGTGCAGCGAGTAGCTTTTCTTCATAACAAGAAGAGCCTGAGACTGTTTCCCTAGCTGTGTAGCCAGGGTCTTTTTTGTGGATTTTGTATGTTTTCTGGCAAGGAGAGTTAATGCATGAACAGACATAACCGACCCCCTGTGCTACTTTGAAGGTCTGTTTCAGTATTGTCTTAACACACAGACACATTCTCCCCTCCCCCTCACACAAACGTTTACAACCAAAACACTCAATAATGGTCTACGGAAGTGGTAGACACAGTGATCACAAAATTGTCACAGTTTAGAGTTCTATGACATCACGATCAAGAATTTATTCTGACAATCACAACAGGCTGATTGTGTCTTAATTATTTATCTGTTCCTTATCATACATTCAAACCACAGAGATACAGCTGCATAGCCCCACTTGGATCATGTCCCATAGTACACAGTGCATCCATGTCTCAAATTTCATTTTGAAATCAGCTCAGGCTTTACCAAATGACATTCAATGCAATTAAACAAAAATGAAGAGAAACATATATTGCTTCAAGGACATGTAATTTACTTTGTAAAATAAACACTTTTTTTATTTTTATTGGAGTTCCCTTAACAAGCACATTTTCTTCCCCTTAAATACATTACCAGAAGATTTTATTCACCACACTTATGTAGTACATTACTTCAAATGACTTGAAATGATCTACATCTAACACTGTGAATACAGAATAGTAAAAATAACATTTCTTTCACACAGCTACATACATATATACAGTAGGAAATAAGCAAGCAAATCAGCATTTCAGTCATGGCTAGTTCCTCACTGCATAATGCACACTTTTTATTTCCTTGATTACTTGCCTTTGGTTTGTTCTCTGAATTTGAGTGATGGTTTCTTTTCATCTACCCATCTGCCACACCTTATATTATTACATGAGGAGGGCTTACAGTACACCCACACACAATACGTGCCAAATAATAACGTACCTATGATACTACCCTGCTGCATTCCTGAAAGTTTAGCAATGAAAACTTCTCTCTGTATCTATCATAACGCAATGATGATACATTTTTCAGACTTTTCCATACTATGAACGACTTTTATAGTTATTCGAGATCTAATTTTAGTAACACGTAAATCAGCAAGACAATTTGCCAGTCTCTACATTCAGAGTCAGAGTGAACCTGGCTGATAGAAAGCATGACCTCAGCCAGAAACAGTACAGTGTGTCTTTGTTTTTCAGGAGTCACGCTACTGAGAAGCAGAACCCCCATGGCTGTGCTGATTATCAAGACACAGTGCGACAGCACACCAACTGTTATCAGGTTGTTCCTGGACTAAATGCCTTGTTATGAACAAGCACCGTCGATTGATTGATTATCCTGTTTACATTACACATGCTCATTTTTATATATAGTAACCAGATGAAAACCGGAATGTCTTGAATATGTTAATTTGCATACAGATTACGCAAGTTGTGTAGACCAACCAAACCTTTCCAACAAACGGTTGACACACTCAGGCATATGTATATATACATCAATCAACCCTGTTCTTTTAAAAGATGTTTCAGATAAATAATATAATAACATACAATACAGTTTCAGGAAAGTAAATCTCATAGTGCAGTAGTATTAAAGAGACATAAAAAGAGAATCGTGACCAGGAGTTTCCAGTATATGAACATGTATATCCAGTACATTAACGTGTCAGTACATTAACATGCCCATGTCAGTGAAAATCCCCTTACTCACTTTCATAACTGAAATGAAATAAAAAAAGAATGGTTATTATATACACCTGAAACTTGGGTCTGACAGGAAATATAGCTAAATAGAAACTAAGTTTTGATGGTGTTTGAGTTCTGAGGAAACCTCTGAGACTGAGACTGCTTTGTTCATCTGACAGGAAGGGGAAGTGGTGAGAGAGGTGTCATGAGTAGTGTTGGTGATAGTGTCAGTCTTAACACATTTGTATTAATCATAATTAATAAATAAGCTGAAATCAAACACAATACTTTAGGGAATACCTATAAGCACCATACATCTTTACTATTTGAGTTGGTATCAAGATGAAAAAAAAAAACCAAGTAATTGGCGGAATCGAATGTAAATGTTTTGATCACACAGCCACCATCTCCCTGTACGTTACTCATACACCCCGCAGTTCCGTTTGTCTAATGCTATTTGGTTTGAAGACGCGGGTATTACCCATGGCGCCAAACTGGGGGGTGTAATCTTTAAATATAAGTTTATATTTCAACCCTACTGCCTCGTGGGTCTTGTTCGATTAACAAATGTCATAAAACAGCTATCTAGTAGAGATATATTTAATTATAATCACCGTCTCAATAATATTAAGCTACCTCGCAAATATTAAACTTGATCTGCTCTCCCCGTGCGAATGGTACGCTCCGGCGGTTGCGTCATTCATTGTTTACAAACCAAGCCTAGCGGCTGCTTTTCGTTGGGCAGCGTGGTGGCTGTGGACGCCGGTGAATTGCCCTCGCTTTATTTTGATAGAAGTGTGTCCAAGCGTTTAGGATTCACCCGAAAATGCCTTGTCGAAAGGAGAACTACATCTTTCTGGAGCAGTCCGTGACCGTCGATTCTAAAGAGGTGGACGCTCTTGTAACAAAAATCGGCGAGGCTCTTCAGCTACACAACAATAGCGCTACACAGCAGACGATGTCACGTCTCCACGGTCTGACCACCAGCAGCAGCAGCAGCAGCATTAACAACAACAACAGCGGCAAGCAGGGCAACAACAGTAACACTGCCAACGCACAGAAAAGAAATGGCTGCTGTATACGTCTCCGTAGCGGCCGAAAGGCGACCCGAGCAAGTCCATACAACATACCCGGCTCCAGCGATCAGGAATGGGACCATTTCGCGACGTGGAAACGAAAGGGACTCGACGGTACGGGTAACGAGGACGACCCCCACCAGCTCCTCCAGGAACTGATCTTATCTGGGAACCTCATCAAGGAAGCGGTCAGACGACTCCAGTTCTCCTCCGAGTCGCAACGCGATTTCTCCAAACAAGTGGACTGAAATTGTGAGCCACCAGTCAGCTAGCGGACAGGAGGAGAATGTTGCGGTGGATTAAGATCGCTACCAGATCACCTCGGCTAACCTGGTTAGCTGGGTTACTAGCCAACGAGTTTATGAGCTATCACGATCATATTCGTGCGTTTTTCGAAGTTTATCAAAATGAACTTTGCTAAAACCACGACGCTGGATTGAAAGTGAAATTGTAACGTATTTCGACTGTTAGCTAGCGCTGTTTTTGTTTGAAACGTGACTAAACGTCCTGAGTATCTAGCACGCGGACTCTCTCTCTCTCTCTCTCTCTCTCTCTCTCTCTCTCTCTCTCTTTTAAATGTTATTATTTTGAATGAAATGTAAACGACAAGATATCATTTGTCTTTAACTCCACACGTATTGTGTTAACATTGTGTTTAAAGATGGTATTCCTGCTTGCAGGCTAGTAGACCAAATGGTCAGTGCACCATGTTTGGGTAGCAAGTAAGAGGTTAGCATTGTGCCCTTGGCGTGCTACCTTTGTTTACAGTCTTGCTATCAGTAGTTCTGGTATATAGGGATGGGCCACTGGTACTTTAAACATACTTTCCCCCAAAATCTCTCAGAACAATAAGGTACTTCATTGTCTGTCTGGACTCTCAAGCTGTTTTCTACACCCACGTGGACTCAACCGAAACACAGGAACTGTTTTTTGGTATTTTCAAGAGAATCTAACTTTGTACTGGGAGAGAAGTGTAAAAGAGAGACGCGGAGATTTTTCACATCAGACTCTCTGGTGCTTTCAGAATTCCTCTGTGGAGTTCGTCTGTTTCTCTGCTTTCCCTGTAATGTCTGTATGCTTCGTAACGAAGTAATTTTAACAGCCCTGACTTTTTCAGGCAGTTTGGTCTATAATAAACACGGTGGATTTTTTTTTCATTTGGCTTCTTAATCGTGATTTATTTACTCACTGGTAGTGTGCTGGCAAACATCACTCTCAGAAAAAAAGTCCTAAACTGTACCGGGGTAGTAGCGTTCATTACCACTTACCCAAGAGCACTGCGTTTTTACAATCACGTAAGATGCGATATACTCTCATTTCTAGGTACATATTAAAGATATAAAAGATAAGGCAGGGTTTTTTGCTGATATTGTAATGTTACTCTGGGGGAAAATGAGGTGAGAGATTGTTGTAACATATGTAGGTGTGTCCATATTCACTAATCTTCAGCCTATTTCAGGCTAATGCAGTGAGCAGCAGACACATGTAATCTGTGGACTCATTCTTCCTCCAGTTCTTGGTAATAGAAACATTTTCGTGAAATCCTGCCACGTGTATAGCAACCAGCGGTCTGTACTTCCTCTATCAATCACCCTGCCCCCCTACAGCTAGTTACTAAGCATTATATTACTATCTCTGTCTCATCTGATATTCTTGTCTTTTTAATATACAGATATTGCACACACACACACACATATATATATACACACAAATTATAAACCGTGGCAAAATACAGGTTTAAAACATAACTGACTTGCTCTGCATTGAGAGATTTTTTTTTATTAGCTAATATTTATGTCTCATCAGCTCCATACTACCCACACAGCTGCACCAACACTTCTGCCAGATTGTAAATGATTTCACAATTTTTACTTTTTTTTTTTTTACTCTTTCCCCAACTTCTAAATACACATTTTGAAAGTGCAAAGCTGCACAATACTCTTCAATTGTGGGAAGCAGCTGTGAAACTGCTGAAGACTTAATACCAGTAAACTCTTTATGAATAAGTGAAAATTGCGGTTTGGTCTTGGCACATCATACATAGATCATGCCAAGACTTAAATCTTAACTCATATGCTTTCAATTATTGCTGGAAAATAGGTCCAAGTATTCATTGCCCTTTTACACAAATCAAGTACAAGTTTAAAAAAATTATACTTGATGCTTCATAATTCAATATTTGGTTCTCTATCTGAAAAATTTTCTTTGGCTTTGATGATTTATAGTATACCATCCTGTGAATGTTTACCCACAGAGTGTGTAAATTTGTAAAGTGTAGAATGTTTACACAGGTCAATACTTTACCAAGCCAAGACCTTAAAATATCTCATGTTATAGCACAAACCATATCTGCCAAAGTCAAATGCACTGTACTTGGAAACCATTCTTCCTCAGATATTGTGTTGACAGTGGTAATAGAAAGCAGTGTGACACTGGTCTCAGCCATCAGGAAAGAAATGTTTCATTATGAGACTGATTTGCAGTGACCCTTCGAATGGTACAGATGGACTAATGCAAAATGCCTAATGTTTATGTATGATATCTAGTTTCTGTATTCTTTTCCCTCCACATACAAATTTATTTATTTCTATATTGCTTATCCATATCATCATGATACATCTTTAGTCAAATGCAAGTGTCCTCTTATTTCCAGTAGCTGATGTAGATGAGATTTCAAATTCAGTAAGTGTGCTGTGGTAAGTAGCAGTTTTATGCTCTGATGTGAATTTCCTGTTCATGTGTGGTCAAAGTCTCTTTAACTTAAGGGAGGGACATTTCTTTTAAATACGTTCTTGGTACTTGGTATTGAAACTTAAGCTGCAGCTTTATGGTAAGCTGAGATATAACCACTCTTTTGACACATTAGTTGGGGCAATATTTTACAAGAAACAATGCAGTGTGTTATAGAAACTGAAACATAACATTTGCTTCCAAATGATTATCACATTGTGTGGGTTTCTGATAATTGTGTTCAATGTTATTATATATTATTTACAGTATCTAACATATCCTGTACGCCACTGCATTAAAACTGCCTGCCTGAACAGCTGCCAATAAAGCCCTGACCCATCATGGCATAGACTCGACAAAGCCTCTGAAGCAGAGGTGGAGCCAGATGTTTTAAACATCTCAGGCCTAGCCCAAGGTCAAGGACCGTGTTCATCTTTGCAGATCTGTTTTCCCATTTACCGCAGCTACATGCACTGTTGTGATATGACAGTTCCATAGATGCCACATTTCCCAGATCTTTGGGGCAATCATTTTGTCAGTCCACTGAGAGACAGTGAGAGGAAATGACACAAAGTTATTTTTAAAACTGTATTATCTGAAAAAGATTTAGGGCTTTTAAGTGGGCTTAAACCTCATAACCCCAGCACGGCCCCTGGCAGTGAGATGTTAGCAACAGATCCATCTGTGGATCTTTAATAGGATCGAACCACACAAGCTAGCCTTTACCCCCACAAACATCAGTGAGACTCAAACATGCCTATTTGTTCAGCTTCCAACACATTGAATTCGAGGACTGATTGTTCACTTGTTTCCTCATAATGTTATTCATTTTACCTGTGAGTGGTTTGGTGGTTTTAATGTTACTGCTGATCTGTGTATGTGTTTATCACCTAACACACTAGATACACATTCTAGTGAGGCAGTATGAATATCCACACACTCATTTGGTATGATATTTATTACATGTGAAGGCAGCAAACATCCAGATAATCTAGAATTTACTTATTTGTCTGACTTTTAGTTTACTAACTGTATTTAAGTATTCACCAATAACTCGTAATAAAGCGTGATATTTAGGTTGGTGTTTGGGTTGCTTTATGGCCTTTTAAGGATATAATACAACCCCAAACATCAACTCTTTCATCAAGCTTTAGGTTTCTGTTTCCTGTTATCTCTATCTGATGTACTGTTTTTTTCTACTTCTTTTCTACAGTTCCTATAACAACACAAGCCATGTTAATGCTTATTGCTCAAAAATCATTCAGACAGAATATACAGGAAACAATAGTTTTAGTATAAGAACGGTAACATACTCTCCAAAAGATGGGGTCCATTCTGCAATACAGGACTCTTAAATTTATTAATTGCTTGGTATGTCTACGTATTGCACCCTGACACACTGAAGAACACATCCTCATTATAACTGTCTGTCAGTCATTCAGTCCATCATCTCCAGGGATCTGGGGTTGTGGGTTTGAGTGCCGATCAGGTCTCTTTCACCTGGGTTTCCTCCCACCTTCCAAAAAACACTTATGGAAGGCTAATTATGGGTATGCTAAATTGCCCCTAGGTGTGAGTGTGTGAGTAAATGGGTGTGTGGTCCCTGTGATGGATTGGCGTCCTGGTCAGGATGTGTTCCTGCCTTGTGCCCAGTGATTCTGGGTGGGCTCTGGACAAAAACCATGACCCTGATGGACTAAGTGGATAGGATGACTGACTGAATGACATATATATGTTCAATATTTTGAATATTTAATATTGAAGAAGATGCACAATTTCTAGAATCCTTATACACTTTATGGAAAAAAGTATAGGAACACCTACACATTACACCTACAAGAGTGTCCCGTTCTGAAGTCCTATTTTAATTCCATAGGCATGAATATGGAATTTTTGCAATTCATTTATAAAAGCATTTGTGATGACATATACAGAAGTTGAAGCCCCTGCACACAGTTTTTGTGCTGATGTTAATGTGAAAGGAGATTATAAACTCTGCAGGTATTGAGTCAGCTAAGTGTTTCCGAATTTTCCTTTCTGAATTTTATTTGTGTGGTTGCTGTCGTTCCTAAATATTTCCACTTTTTAATAATGCCACTCATTGTAAATTGTAGAATATCTAGCAGGAAAGAAAAATTTCATGAACTGACTTGTTGCAACAGTGGCATCCTATTAGAGCATCTCAAATTCAGCTTTTAGAATTGTTTGTAAAGGCAGACTGCATGGATAGGTGTTTGATTTTATACACCTGTGGCAATAGGACTGATTAAAAAAACACCTGAATGTCCAAACACTTTTGTCCATGTAGTGTATAATGTATATATGTATATATAGGTATACTTATATGATGCTTATAACTGTAAGCTTATTTGTGATATTGATCATGTGTAAGTGCTTTGTACAAAGGGTCAGATTTTCCTCATGCATAATCCATTCTATTGAAGTAGGTGTTCAAACATCTCTTTGATGTATTTAATCAGAAATGGATCATAAGGTTTTACAGAAACTTGTGGAGGAAATGCACACTAGGCCATGCACACATTAAGGGAAAAAAATAACTGCCGAAAAGGAGATATCAAATACCAAGAAAGTATGAAATTCATGTAAATATTTCACCTTTTCACACAAGTTGTTGTTAGTAATGTAATTTGTAATGAAAATTGTTGTAATCAGTTAGAAAAAAAAAGTGGACAATTTTACTAGAGGTTTCAGACTTTTGGACCCCACTATATATTATCATAACTATTTAATTTAAGGAAAGAGCAGTTTGCATGTATTTAATATTGAAATAAATAAATTAATATCATGAATCTTAATCTCCAGCAGAGGGCAATATTACATAAATCATCCCATCTTCTGTTTCAGTAATAACAAGCACATGCATTTGTACAATAATGAACTCAGCTTTTCTGCATTATATTAAAAAAGTGCAATGACTTTATAACATAAATACTTTTATGTTATACTCATATTCGGGCTAAAACAAATACAAGTATAACAAGTATAATTCCCTAAAATTGATCTAGTTCTTACAAGGATCACAACAAAGTGGCTGACTTTCATAACCTTCCTTCCTTGACCTAACAACTGGGTAGTCATGAAGTCATCTGCACACCATCAGCAGTGGAACTGTGCTTAACAAAACATAGAAGACTGTGTATTTTATGTATTATGTATTTTTATGTATTATGTATTTTAATTTACTTACGCTTAGGAGGAGAAAAAAAAGTTTTATGTTGATACAAATACCTACACTAGAAAATGGCACCAGCTAGTGTAGACTTAGACTGTAAACCATTTATGAAAAATATCATTATTATTTGTCTAAATGTCACTGTTGTCTTCCTGGGACATTAAAAGTTCCTGCTATAGCTGACTTGGTACCTGAAGTCCTTAACAGGAATACCTGTTTTTCACACATTTATAATATTCCCAAAGGCTGTTTCTGTAAATGTCACAACAAGTAAGGCACAATAATTTTATGCATGAGCCTTATGTAAGTGCAATGTTTTTTTTAAAATACTGTCCTATATTCTGACCTAAATCACAAAATAACGATGATTAAAAATAGGAACGCAGAACACAAGCGTTAGAAATGTCATGGATATTATATCAGAGAGTGATACTTTTCTCTGATATGTTTAGAATGAAATCTAGGGCATGTAATCCAGTCTCTTGTTTGTTCGGTCTGTGAAAGTTAGACAGACATATATTACTGTGACATATGTAATAAGAGAAGAAAATGTCCTCGATATATATAAGACGAACAGTAGTGGTTTATTCATACTGTTTAATGTAAAGAAGCAGCATTCAGAAAGGTTCATTCAGCTAAGTGGTAGTGACATTTTGCTGGCACTTTCCTCATTTCCAGCAAGGGTTGTTTGCTTGATTTCTTCCCATGTTTCAGCAGCAGGAACAAAAACAAGCAGTCCCATGGAAGAGAAGAGTGGATTTACTGCATTGAAACACAGATTAAAGGAGCTGGCAATGGACATGGGACAAAAACAAGGCCTGTTACCAAAAATACAGCAATGCACTGAACTGCAGAGCTAACACAGGCAATACAGCCTAATACAGCCACCTTATTTGCAGAGTGAGACCTGATCAATAGCTGTGTCCCATTCTGGCCTGAGAGTCAAAATGAATGTCATTACTAAGCCCATGCATAGGAACTGCTTGAAATAACTGATAGAAATAACTTGACTTAATTTGTGAAGCATCGTCTAAGGGTTTTTCATAACCACCAAACAAGCAGATGACCTTAAAAAAGATTAATGGCATACATTCAAGCATACCTCATGCCTACGACCGCAGGACACCAGTGCCAATACCTCATGATATAGCAGGAACCTCGAGTGTATTATTGCGATTATACCACGGTTCCGTTATCAGTGTTTATTGAAAGATTTTAGGATAAAGAGGACGGAAAAATACGAGCTCGCTGCTGAAACATCAGACTATAACAGTCGAGGAGCATCATTAACTACTCAATTTATTATACAGATAATAAGCACAAATACATCCATTCATAAAAGGGTCATGTAGTAATCACACTTATGAAACGTCTCTCTGCAAATCACATTGCAGAGTCGGAACTAATTGTGGTATTATTTACTAGAGATAATGCATAAATAGAATTTAAGTGCACTCATTTTTGTTCTTATAAAGCATATTAATAGGGTAGAAAATAAAATAAGGGAAATAAGTTAGACTAAAAATTATAAAAAAGTTCCTTATTTTTACTACTTAGTATGTAGACAGTCTGTAATTTATTGTACTGTATTCATAAAATTAAAACAAAATGATGTTGGTCATTATATTGCAAAAATACTGCTACTGGAGGAAATAAATGATCAAAAACATTACCTTATATTGCCATAAATTTACTGTGATTTCTATTTAATTTGTTCATGCTGAATTTGAGAGAAGATTATTATTGTTGTTTATGGCTATTCATTTGGAAATTATTGAACAGATTATTGAATTCAGACATGAATTATTTCTTATTGAAATTTTAATTATTAATGCATCCATTTGACAAATTGATAAACCATAAAATATGATATGAGCTCTGTCTGGTGGTGTGCTGTAGATAGTCAGCTTGAAGATTTCAGAAAAGTGTTGGTTATTTAGTTGTATTATTGTCAAGAAAATTGGGGAGAAATAATTTTCAAAAAAAAAAACAAAGCAAGCAAACCATGTTTATATCTACAAGTTTATAGTAGTTAGTAGCCTCTGAAACGTAAAAAGGTTACGTTGGAGTTTCAGCAGTCTGCCCTGTTATAGTGTCTAAACTCAACTAGTGTTCAGTTACACAGACTTTCAGAGGCTGATTTCTGGGTTCCAGTTCCACCATATAAGTTGTTGTTATGTCACCCCGCCTGCAGATGGTGCCACAAAGCATTCTTTTTTTTTTGAGATAAGAGACTGTTAAAACTATGACAAATTGTATTACAAGTATTATAAGTATTACAAATTGGGGGGTTGTAATTTCTGAACCTTTTAATGTGAAGCAGAAAAATGATCTAATGTACAGTCTCAATTTCTTTGGTGAGTTACTCTGTTATGTTTAACATAGTACACAACAGTTAGTTCTGGTCCACTAATCTGACAAATGCCTTTTCAAAAATGCTGATATTTAGGCTAATTAGGCTCTTGTCTGTTTGCTACATAAACTAACAATACTAGCAAACTTACAATTATCATTACAACTGCTGCACTTACTATAGTCAGTCAGTCATTATCTGTCGAGTCCATCAGGGTGGGCCAGGAGCCCACTCAGAATCACTGGGAACAATACCCCCTGGACAGGGCACCAATCCATTGCAGAGTACCACATACAAACACACACCCATTCACTCAAACACTCACACCTAGAGCCTTTCCTCCTGTGGGTGTTTCAGGGGGTGGGAAGAAACCGAAGCACCCGGCAAAAACCCACGTGAACACAAGAAGAACACCCCAAACTCCCCAGACTTGAGTGTGGCACAAACCCACAACTCTAGATCACTGGAGCTGTGTGACACACTGAATACAGATTGTTGGTAATTCTGTGGTTGCAATACTGTATTTAGCTGTGGCTTCTTTGGAAACGTTGACTTTCTTTGGGAACATCATTTCACAAAAGCACAAATAAGCAAAATATTTGGACATATTGTGTCTGAAATACTAGATGTCTTAAATCCAGCTATAAGGATGTACCTCTCTGGCAGAAAAATGCTATTACAATCTGCATTTCATAATGTGGGCAGTGCTGATTTTATGGCCATGTTTACACTTGTGTTTATTTCTGATCACATGTGGACAGCATGTGCATGGATTACAGTAGAACAATTTCATAAAACAGCAGAATGAATGCATAATTAAAGTATACAAGTCAAACAAAAAATATACCAACATCTAGTCCCTTAGAATGCGCCTCCACATGCATCTTGAGCGACAACTTGTGATCAGATCTCACTTTCCCACTCTATATGCAAATTAAGACATCATTTTCATTTGCAAAGACCAAATGCGTTGCTGTTTTAACGGGCGGGAGGCACAGTGAACTTCACATGCCTATATTTCTATATTTATTTTACCATGCCAGATATGAAAAGTAAAAGACAAAATCAAACCAGTATAGAGGCCACGATTTATTATATATTTCCACTTACACAGAAAACATCAGTTGATTAGGCAGTCTTTATGTGGCCCAGGACACATTCACTCATACACACTGCTAAAATAATGTGGCCATATGTGTCCCAGACCTCCCAGAATGTGATTTGAGTGAACAGCCCCCAATGTGTCTTCAACACACATATGACCCTACTTACACCTGAACTTTACCCGTGACTACTTGCAAACACCTAAAGTGCATGTCAGATGTGGCTGAGGCCCATGTCACATTGCGCATTCATTTGACAGCTGTGACATTGTATTTAGTACAGTAGTATGCAACTTAGGGCACACCTTTTAAACAAGCCAAACTCAGACACCACTATGCCCCAAACACACTTAAAGTCAAAGTTTTATTAGATTCACCACTTTTTTTTCAGCTGTACTTCATATTTGACCTTTTGTTCTTCAAAATAAGCTCATAGAAGATAGTTGTTTGTGACAGACATTATAACTAGTGGTCTTTAAGATTGGCCAAAGCCATTGTGTATAAAAACCAATTATGCTAAGTCACACAACTGGCCAAAAAATGTTGGTGGGAGTGCAACAGGGGGTGTCGCCCCCTCAAGAGAAGAAATTATATCGCCCCTTCACTTTAAAACCTAATATTTTTTGGTTAAAAAAACAATATTAACAATATTAATATATACAACAATAATCATTTAAAAATGGTTTTAAATCTATGTGGTCTGTTTGTCTTTTCTATTGGCTTCTTTACCTCTACACGACATAGTCATATATGATTAGTAGTTTTCCATGTCACTCAAATTGACTGTTGATGGCTGATTGGCTAGCTGACAATAATGGGTGGGATGTGACCATCCAATGAAGTAATGTTAAAGTGTCTGCATACAGGCATGAAAATGTATCTGTTTAATGAAAATAGGGCAGATATGCAACAGCAAAAAAACTCTAAATCACCTGTTTACTGTTTCACCAAGCTTCAGCAATAGTTCAGGCTAACTTAAATGAAACCTAAATGAAACATGTCTGATAGTAAGAGACCAGTGTGTTCGTGTGATAGCTCATTCTGTTAGAATTGTAGATATGATTATGGTCACTGAATTTGGAATGGCTTAAGCTAAACCTTTTCTGCCTCTAAGATTACATTTATAACAAGAAGGAATGTCCTTCACCAGTATTTGTGTTTTTATTTCACATTCATTTTGAATATTGTTCTAATTCAACTTTTAATGTAATAAAAATGTTTGTCAAATGGGAGTGTGAATGGGTGTCCCTACCTACCATTTCACAGACTGTTACATTTCAAGGTCTAGCTGGCAGCTTGCTCTTTTATAAATTTTTGCCGGTTGCTATGCAGCTTAGTGACCCATGCTTAGCTCTATCTTCATCAGTTAAAAATAACAATGCTGTTAGAGGGTTTTGACATTAACATTGTGTTACTTTTTAAAAGCTGAAAATTCAAAAAACAGTTTTGTCTGTCTAGCTTATAAACCTATGACCTCACCAAATCTTGCTCTTGTTAGTGTTTAGCTAAATGGAGATGGTAATTCATTAGTCAATACCAAAAGCACTTTGATTTGGCTCTCAAAAGACTGGAAAGATGAGAAGGATAAAGCCTTTACTTACATGAAAGCCATTCTTGCCACTGACTCTGCATTGTGTCATGTTGACCTCATCTTTTGTGGGCCTCCTCATATTGTACATCTTGTGTCACTACTCTTTTATGCGAACTTTCAGACATTTCGCCACAGTCATACCAGTAGTAACTGTATGACAGCCATTTTGTTTAAAAGCCTTGGATTGTATTGAATGAGCCATAATGACTGTAAGTAATTTAACATATTGTGCTAAGATACCTATGATTATGTCCACATTTTTGAGGCTTTTACTTGGCTGACCTGAAAGTGCCTGACTGGCCATCCTTAAGTGTTCACAGCCTAAAATCAAACTTCTACATAAAGACATTAAATTGTCACTGGGTGACTATGTCCAGTGGGCCATATATACATATACATAAATTTATCTTCTGTAATCACCTGGGCAGGGAATGATTTATATCAAAGTGACTATATTATAGCAGAGGCTGCAAATAGCTTTTAGTTATAGTAGGCTAATTTTCACAAATATTTAACTCTAACAGACTCCATTACACAAGCTTGCTTATAGTAGCTTTTAGTCTTAGAAGTAGCCAAATGACTCTGTATGTCTGAACTTATACATTTCATTAAAACATTTAAATGCTGTGTTCATCGATCCCAGCCAACAAGTGAAAAGAAGCCACAGTGTAAATGGCCTGAAGGTGATGTTCATTAAGTGCAAAATCTTGATTTTCTGACAAGATTCAGTGAGTCTAAAATGTCAGACAGTGAATACAGACTGTTCTTAACTCTTCCCCATGCCAATATCAGCCATGAACTAAGGTGATCCTTGAAAAAACAAAAAAAGGATTATGAGTGGATTTAGCCATGCTTCTGCCAGGAAAAGTAATCCTCAAAAAACCTGAGAGAGAGAGAGAGAGAGAGAGAGAGAGAGAGAGAGACCCAGTCCACCATATAATATATGCACCTATTTTGAACTGCGCAATGTAAACTAAACCACCAACCACACCCAAGGAGGAGAAGGTACACTGTGTAACCATGTGCCTGAATTGAGATTTGAGTTAAAGTGGTAGAGAGCAATTGCCACTGTTCTTTTTTCATAAGTTCGTGGATACACAAAACTGGTTCTCTACCCAGTTACCTGCTCATGAATGGTAGGGTCCACGGAAATAGTTGGGTCACAGTTAGCTAGTTTGGGATGAGCAGCATTATTATGAACAGATATACACATTAAACTGATAAAATGAAAGCATACTCAAACCGTATTTGTTTGATAGTGTAGTGCAAGCATGCTCTATAATGTAAAAGTAATTGTTATACAATAAATTTAAACTCATAGCAGTTTCCTATTCAAAGGTTAGTTATCACCATGTTTAATTAGTTATTGTCCTTTTCTGAAAGGTAGAGCAAATAATCAGTCCTATAATGAACCTTCAAGTCCTTCAAATCTATTGCAAGAAAAAACCTAAAAAGGAAAAAGGGAAATTAAGACCACCCAGTGTTTTGGTATAGATATTGTTCACCCTATTGACAAATACATTAATGAGTAAAGATTATCCAAATCTGGTGTGATCTGCAATGCAAATGTTTTAGTGCAGGCAGAATGCTAGGATTTTTGTTTGTTTGTTTGTTTTAATTAATGTACCCAAATTTGCTCTTAAATGCACATACACAAGAGTTATTTTATGATATTATTAATAGTATAAATTTTTTTGAATCACCCAAGTGAGTAACTGGGTGATTATACCAGTATGTGGTTTCTCTGCCATAACTACTTCATTTGCTCATTATACAGATATTCAGGATATTTGGATTAAACCAAATGATGTGATGTAGTTACATAAACACCTGCCACTCTCAGACCACACACATGTCTAATTAGGGCCTATTGTATGATGTTTCTGGCTCTGATCAGATAGCTCCAGGAGGCCACTCAAGGGCACACCTGTGAGCAACAGGGACACAAGAGCAATTCAGTGTGCTTATGAGGGGCTAAAAGAAAAGTTAATTAGTGTCATCACCAGCCTCAGTCTGTGAACAATAGAAACCAAATGAGTGGACAATTGCTCATAGACGATACAGGATAAAAGGCTCCCTGGCTTATTAATGTTTAATTTCACCCAGTATATATGAGATATAGTGATAATCCAGACTGTTTATACTCTGTCCAAATTCACTGGGTATTGCTAATTGCTAAATAAATATTTGGTAGCCTTGTTGGAGTGTACAAAGGTCCTGTGTAGTTACAATGTCTCATTTACAAATTTACATTACTCAGAACAAATCTGAAACAAGAACGCAGAGTATGTGAGTTTTATAGATCTTTCTGTATTCATTAATCTCCTCTGATTCATATTTGGGTTGCTGGCACATAGTCTTGCAAATGTTTTGCAAATACATGGACCATGAGAAAGGCCTTGTGACTTCTTGCTGCAGTTTTGAAAGCCACCTGAATTGTCTCATAGTAAAAACTGTGAAATATTAGAAAACCTTTTGTAAATTTGTGGCTTAAGTAATCCTTTAATTTCACTTTCTTCGTTATCTGTTTGAATATAGGCAAATACACTGATCAACCATAACATTAACCACTGACAAGTGAAGTACACCCTATTATCCAGTTGCACAGGCACCTGTCAAGTGGGCAGATATACTGCATTAAACAGCAGGTGAACAGTCAGTTCTCTGGAGTTGGAAGCAGAGAAAACATGCAGGTGTAAGAAACTGAATGACATTGACAAGGGCCAATTTGTAATGTCTACATTTACAGCATTTAGCAGACGCTCTTATCCAGAGCAACTTATAAGGTATTACAGGTAGGCCAACTTTGTGTTAGGGGTCTTGCCCAAGGACCCTTATTGGTGTAGCACAGACTGGCTGCCC
>JAOVVF010000044.1:14703003-14714796 GCA_028565595.1 Duopalatinus emarginatus
CTGAAATGAGAGCAATGTCTTTAAATCATCTGAAATGGCTTCATAAGTAATCTTCATGTACCTGTTTGTCCACCACACTGAATAAATTTACAGTTTGTCCTAGTTGTTCCTCAATTATAGTAAAAACTATTATCTCATTTATGTTTAAAAATTGATAAGGTTTCTATCATTTGACCAATTTAACTAATTAGTCTTATCTTTTTCCATCTCTCTTACTGTGGTGTCTTAAGAACAGTGGCTGCAAATGAATAAAACTAGTTTACACATATTAAAATATACTGCAGTGTAGACTGCCTTTATTGGCTGCAATATGACCTGTGTTTCCATAACCAGATTAATCACACAAGGACACGTACGCACTAGACAGTAGAGTGAATACAACCTCACACAATATTAAAATGCTATGGAAATAATGTTGGCTGCTGTTTTCATTTGGTTATCAGTCTGTATTCACTGCTGATTTTATAATGCCCATTCATTAACATTAATCTCAGACTATAGTTTTTAATGTGTGTTCTTAATTTATAGGGTCAACATTGTTGCATGAAGGATATTATATGTGAAGGGCATAGAATTATTATATAACAATTTTATTATTATAAATAAATAAAAAAGCACTTGAACAAGTACTCTAAGAAAGCATTATTCATAATATATCTAAAAAAAAGTCTTGTATTCTTTCATGATCTAAAATTCATTTTACAGTTGATGAAAGCATGAAATCTCAAGCAAGCATCTTTTTTTCTTTTTCTTCTACTTCAGGCTATATGCAAGAGTCCCTGCTGTCCCCACTTCTGTCTGCTCTGAAATATCATTTTCTTTAATTATTCAGGACACTCTCAGGACCCTTTCACCTCAACATTCACAAGATGTAACTTTTTAAGTTGCTCAGCCTCCTCCTCCTAGTCTCTATGTTACTGATGTCCAAATATAAATGAATGAATAAATTAGCTTGCTCTTTCTCTTTCTCTCTCAAAATAGCTTTGAAGGCTTAAAAAATAGTGAATAATGAGATCTTAACCTTCCAAGTGCAAACTGCACAATTTCTGAACAATTTCTGTTTCAATTTCAGTTTAATGGTGTTTTCAATGATGGCTAGTTAAATAGTTAAATACATCTGTATGTAGATATATTATATCACATACATGCAATATATTTATTTGTACATTCTGACCACTTTTTTAAAAAGAATTTCCTTACATTTTTGAGGCATATGTTTATTTGTAACAGCTTTGGCTTTCAGCCTTATCTCCATCTTTTTGCGAGATAAAATCCTGATTCTTGCTACTGTCCTCTTAAACCTTTCCCCAAAACAAGGTTCAACTACGATATTACCTGTGGAATGACGTCCAAGCTTCAGCATTCTGAGAGACCTCATCAGTCGCAGAACCTGCACTACCCGTCCCACGTTCTCCAATTCTGTTGATCCGCCATGTAGATTCTCCACCGCTAAGGTGATATAGAAAGGCAGGATGGCCAGCAGGTCAATGATGTTCACCACACTCCTGCTAAATTTACATTTGTCCTTTACACACATGAACCTGAGCACCAGCTCCCCTGTGAACCACACAATACATATGTACTCAAGAATATCCAAGACAGGTGCACCAAGGATAGTAAAGTCCAGAGAGATCAAAGCCATGTTCACGATGGACACAATCACAAAGAACATAGACAATGTCCCAAATGTCTTTGCTGCTTTGGATGAATCTGGCTTCTCCATCAGATCCCAGAGACACCGGCGAATGTCCTCACATAGTACACCTCCAAACTCATCCTCCACACCGTTCATTTCAACATCATTTTCAACATCTATGGATTCCTTCATCTCTTTCTTGCGGTAGTACCTGTCCCTGCAACAGTGGTCTATGCGTAGCTCATCGATTCCCCAATATTCAATTTCCTGCAGGAATGAGAACACACATAGTTCTTCTCTTACATGCAGATGGCCTGTCTTATAAAAGTTCATGATGTATTGGAAGGTTTGAGAATTGCGGTCAAAGAAGTACTCATTTTCCAAAAAGTCTGCATCATCACACAGGTCTAAAGCTGAGTCTCGGGTGGAAAGTGCCAGCTTGCCCAGACGTGTCTCTGGGTGAGAGGCCAGAAGCTCCTGAGAGAGAATGTAGCGGCTTCCTCCAACGTTAATGATGAAGAAGTCCAGTGGATTGTCAGTCGGTGGAGGGGGTTCATTGAAGAATACACTGGAATCCTGAGACAAGACTGAAGCTCTGTCCCCACAGAACTCTGTTGCACTTGATGCATCACTAAACATAGTGCTCAGGATAGTGTATAGCCTATTAAAAATGAATGTATAAGTGAATGCAATTAAATGCACATGCACTGATTACACATATTGAGACGTAATGGCCAATTTAATTCTTATCTTAACATATATTACTACACTAGACAGTATTCACTGATTGAGCACATGCCCTAAACATTTTCCTCCTCCACCACCACTGAGTGATCCCATCACGCACAGAGGGAGATAAGAAGCCCTTGGCAGTGCCCTACTTCTTCAACGCTGCTCAATGAGATTTAAATATTTTAGCTGTCCTGCCTAATGAATTGCTCTAATGCTACTATTCTCGTAATCATTAATTCTCTTGGGTAACTTCCTCTCTATAATATTGTCATGATAGTAATTTTGAGGCTTGCATTTTTAATCAGATCTCATGAAAGAGCCTGAAAGATGTCCAATGCCAAAGAGAACACAGACGTGCTGCAAATTGGTATCATAACCAGCAACTGGATGTAAAACAGCAGTAGTAGTAGTAGTAGTAGTAGTAGTAGTAGTCTATAAGTATATCCCCAAACTGAAATGCATTAAAGATGACAAATGATTTTCTTAACTGAGTGCTGAGTGGACTCATTTAGGGTGAGTTACTCAGAATTTTCATATTAAGAACAGGCACTGCATATATAAACCACACTAGTAATAAGGACAGACTGTCTGCACTAAAGATAAAAACAGGTTGAAAATATTTATATTTGTAAAACCAAGGAGGCACATAAAGTCATTTAAGTGTAGTGTTCAACCTACTTGGACAGAAGTGGATGCTTTGGTTAAATGCACAAATATCACAGTTCATGCTCCTGTTTGAATTTCCATGCTGTGACTGATCTAGAAGAGATTTTCTCCAGATATTCCAGTGTATACTCCATATAGCTCCAGGTTCATCCCGCTGATCTGTTCAGCCCTGTGTCCGTGCGCCCAGCCACCAGACTCGTGCCGCGCGCGCTCACGTCCACACGCAGTTTAAAGGTTTCCAGCGCGAGAGAGCGAGAAAGGTTGTTGATTCATGAACGAGTCGTGTTCTTTTAACGACTCCTCTGAGTGAATCAGACGAGTCGGTTCGCGAAAACCAGCTGAACTATTATATTGTCTACTCTCTAAAACAAGCTCAATCTTGATAAACTGTGCTTAGTCAGTGATGTTTGAGCTATGAATGTGTGTAATCATATCTGACATACATTCAGGGGACACGTTATACCACTGCACTTACTCTAACTGGCCACTTTATTAGGTACAGTGAACCCTCTTAAGTCTAGTACCACATAGGTAATACAACTACTCTTTTGACCACTGTGCAGTAAAAAACACACTAGGGGGCAGTAAGCACACATGCCACCATGCTGCACACTATGGGCAGCCCCTTATCCGCAGCACCTGGGGAGCAGTTAGGAGCGGGTTAGATGCCTTGCTCAAGGGCTTTTCAGTTGAGTCAGTTGCCGTGCTCGAACCTGAGACCTTCTGGTCCCAAGGTTGAGTCCCCAGTCAATGGTTTTGTTAAAGGTAGAAAGATCACAGGTCAAACTCATCTTTGCAGTGCCATGATGTGACTGGTTGAGTGGAGATTTGTTCCAAATATTCCAGTTTATATAGCTGGATTCTTCAATATTTCTAAAGGTATTAACCGTGTTAACTAGTTTGTACAAAATGTCAGGTTTTCCTACCCTTTTCTACTGAAGCATGTGTTCAGACAACACTCCAACTGATTTGATTTCAAATGAATCCAAATCTGTAGCATCCATGCCGTCTTGGCTGCACACTGTCATTAAACCGAAGGAGAACAAATACTAAGAAACATTTTTTATATAAAAAAAAATACCCCTGTTGCTGTGAAATCTATAAACAACATCACCAAAAATATGTGGATGCCTGACTATATCACCCACAGGTAACACAACAGTATACACAACTTCTTCACTGTACTGGAACTAAAATGTCTAAACCAGCATTACACAAAGTGAGTCTATGAAGACCTGAATCTCACTGAACACCTTTCAATAAAACGCAACAGCAACTTTGTGACAGGTCAATAACACTCTTACAGAGTTTATACTAAATCCCCTGCTCCTGGAGAGCCTCTGAGTAGGCGTCTCAAAAGCCAAGAGGACCATAGAGCCAGTAGAGACCCTGTTTACAATTACTTTTTTATTAATTACACAGAGAGGCATCCAGGCATTTTCTCTATCCATGCCCACAGGGGCACTGTATCATAATCTGTCCCTGTTTCTCTGCCTGTGCCATCCATCAGTAGTCAGCGAATAGGTGAGGAAAGCATTAGTCAAAAAAGCAATTAAGAAGCTAAGTGTAACGTTTATCACCACAATACTTCACTGTAGTGATGATGTTCTCATCATACCCCATCCAGCAGTAGAAACGGACCCCACAGGAGCACCACTGAAATTAATTTTTGTAGTAAACCAAAATGTAGACCTTTGTGTGAAGTAAGAGCCATGGTTACACTGAATGGTTCTCTGGCTCCATCTACTGTTACAGGAATACACACATAACACTGTAAGTTGGTTCAGTGTAGAGAATCAGTGTGGGTTACGGTGTGAAGCTTTTAAATAACTAGTTGTGTAAAAAAAAAAAAAAAAAACAGTCGATTTGGTGTGTGATTACTGGGGCAGAATCTACTGTTAATATAAAAGAAAAGTACCAACATGACAAAACAATGAGCAACAATTATGTGCAATAATATAATGAGCTATGTTAGATTTTCCATAGATCTTCCTTTTATAAAACGCATGCATTTTATCCATCCTAATAATCATTTACATAATAAAAATACGCATTATAACAAATGTGTGTGTTTATTTATTTTTTTTTTTACAGATAAATATTTTACTTAAAGGTGTATTAGGTAATGGTGGAGCTGTATAAGATTTAAGCCCCTCCTCCAGTGTGCACATATCTTCGCCTCCAAAACTTATAGCGGTTCAGCTATAAAAAAAAAACCTTAAAACTAACATTCATGCAGGTTTCCTTCTTTTCATCATCATCATCATCATCATCATCATCATCATCATAATGTTTTATTGTGATTAACTGGGACACGTATTTACCTACTTCCTGTCCACTCTGATGGTTTCACGTGGGCCAAATCCCAACTGATTTTTCATGTAAAGGGGTTTACTGTAGACCGAACGGCAATGTTCGTTCCCTACCTAGTGGACTCGTGTAGGGAGCAGAGAGCCGTTTGGTATTTGGCGCTCTTGTTTGTTCCCAGTTTCAGGGGTGGCCGGGTCACGTGACCACACGCCCACACTTTTCAAACGCCATGTTGCAGCTCTTTTTTCTGTTGAGTTTGAGTGATTACCTCCTGCGGACTGTCCAGTCTTACACTGTAAGTTTGGGTTTTATTATTAACACACATTGAACTGACATAATACCTGAATAATTTATTACAGTTTTAGTAGTTGTGTTGTTTTGGTGATAATATTTGAGTCTGTTAAATAATTATCGTTTGTTTTGGTTAGGTTTGTGGGCGGGACAGTTAGTTAGCCACCTAGCTAGTTAGCTATGCTAAATGTTTATAGTTGTTAAATCCGTGAACGCAGCCACAAGATAATAGTCTAATGCTAATGTTTACAGGTGATTTAACTCTGCTCTGTGTATATAAGTTCATGTTTTAATAACTTGATTAAAATCCTTTTTCTTGTTGTTATGTAAGCACCAGAGAAAGCTGGTCGGTCCGCTCGCGCCAATTTTTTTGAACTCGGAGACAGATGGCTAAAGCTAGCTAATGCTCCTGTAGCATTGTTTATGTGATCAGTACTGCGTGTTTTAAATGGGAACGGTTCAATTTAATACACGGTAATAATACGCAACGTTTGGCATGTGTTGTATTTCCTATAATAAACTTAATAGCTGTAAATAATTTCCTGTGCTGAAGTGAACACGCTGTATGTACAGCAGGCTGCGTGTTTAACAGTGCAGCTGTGCACCGTCTTATCTGTGCTGTATCTGTATCTGTCAGTCTGTTCAGCTATAATCGTCCTGATCGTTTACACTAAATGTCTCCCGGACATATATCATTCTGATGTTAGCTTTAGGTGTGGACTACGTCAGTGCCCAAAATAAACAATATTCTAATTCATCCTGTTTATTTATGCAGGACTGACTTCGAAATGACTGACACCATGGAAGTTGAGATGGAGCCAGATGCTACAAAAGAAGCTATTGACGACGCACCAAATAAAGAGGAGCAAGATGAATCAGGGGCACACAAACCCAAGAGCAGGATATGTATGTTATATTATATTGCAGGCCAATATTATTTTCTTTTTAAACATGTTTATAAATTGATAATTTACTTTAGAAATTTTCATTAGTAACAGAAATGCTTCAGCTAAGTGCTTATCTATTTTTTTTTATTTATTTCATGGTATTTTCTTTTCTTTTATTATTTTGTAGCTGTCAGTTGAATAGCCCTGCTCTTCCAGTTTGCCCGTCTTAAAGGTCTTGAGCACCTGTAGTAAGATTATACCTGTAATGCTTCTTTAAACACTTGTTCTCTTTTCTGTTTTCAGATCCAGGGGAAATCATTGAAGGAAAACGAGAGAAGAAAACAGTCCAGAGACTTAATATGCAGATGGGTAAACCAAAAGAAAAGCTAAAAGTTGAGAGTATAGGTCACGGGGACAAATTGGGAGACATTGCTCGTGTAAATCATGCCATCGGAAAGCTCAAAGCCCCACAGCTTAAACCTCTTCACAAGATTCTGTATGATCGTCCAGGAGCGGTGCGTGTTTCACACGGAGAATTGTACTCATGCATTAAGTCTGCACATGACTAGTCCATGACAGAACTTTTAAGCATTAAAAAAATAATACTCTGAAAGTTCTTTTAAAATATTTTAACAGGTATCCTCACTAAGGAAACACCTTCGATTGTTCAATGGATTTCCATTTGAAATCAACAGTGATCCCTACAACAAAAAGAAGGAAAAAATGCTGAAGTAATGAATCACCTCTTTGTTCATTTGTTTGTTAACATACATGCATGCATTGCATAGTAAAATGAAAAGTGTATAACATATTTAATATTTATTTGTGTTTTGCAGGCTCCCTAAAATACAACTACGGACTATTTGTCAAATTCTTGATCTTGAGAGAAGTGGAATTCAGAGTGTTTTGGTTGACAGGATCATGCAGTTTCTTACAAACCCCACAAATTCAGGCAAGGTAAAACATGCATGTTACATTTTGTTTTGGATTATTGTTAGCATATATATGAAATAATGAACATTCAGGCTTCAGGGCCTTTTTTTACTGGAGTAGTGAGAACAAACCTGACTCATTTTATGTTTTTTGCCGTTTAGCCTGTAATCTTGAAAAAGAAAAGAAAGAAGAAAACCACAAAAGATGCGAAACGAGAGAAAAAAGCTTCATCTAAGAGCAAGCAGCAGCAATTAGAAAGTGGGAAGTCTAAAGCAATCGTTACTGATTCCAGCAGTGATGAAGCTGATGAAGAAGAAGAAGATAAAAGTAAAAATGAGGATGGTGAAAAGTCAGACAGTCAAAAACATGAAGGTGATGAAAGTAATTCTGAAGAAGACGAAGAATCTGAAAACATTGATTCAGATGAAGGTTCAGAAGATGACAAGGATGAAGAGGTGGGTAACTGAACTGAAGAAAACTTCTCTTCAATCTGGTTGTTCTTGCTACATCAAATCTTACATTATCAGAATACATAAGACGATTACAGACAATAATTAAACCCAACTCGTATCTGTGTCTAATTTTATGATTGTGTTGTAAGTATTACTTTTTTGTTTTGTTTTCTGTTGACCTCCAAAGCCAAAGAAACCCAGTAGTAAAAAGAAACCCACTACCAAGAAGGCTGACTCTGACCATGCTCTATCAGATGATGATGATGATGATGATGATGACGACAATGACGATGAGTCTGCTGAAGATACGCCTCCAAAAAAGGTTAGATGTAATGAATGTATTTACAGTACTAATACATTATTTTCACCAAGTGTATATGCTCATGGGTGACTTTATTTCATATTCCACATATTCTAAGGTTAAAAAGAAACCAGCTACCCAGAAGAAAGTGAAGGCCATGTCCGCTCCTAAAGCAAAGAAAGCGGACAGCAGTAGCAGCAAGAAGAAAAACGCTGCAACCAAGACCAAATGTAAGTTGGCCCAGGACTACATGTAGTCTGGACACTTGGCTCATAAAATCTTAAAATAAAATAAAATCTTGGTTCAAAATAACCGTACATGCACTGTATGGCCAAAGGTTTATGTATACCTAACCATCAGAATCAAATGTGTTCCTTCCCAAAACTGTGCCCACAAGCTGGAAGCATGCAATTAATTTTCATATGCTGTGGCATTAATATTTCCCTTTAGTGGAAAATGGATAGATTCAACTTTAGATAGATTCAACTTTATTGTCATTGCTCAGTACAAGGCAACGAAATGCAGTTAGCATCTACCAGAAGTGCAAATAGTAGCACTGTCGTAAGAGTGCAAATATCAAAACTGTGCAATTATAAACAGGGTGCAAAAAGTATTGTGCAAAGCGAGTTCAATGATGACATGGTTTGGCAAGATTGGAGTGAAAGAAGACATGCCAGACCTTTTTGCTGGACATAGTGTCCAACCTCCTGTTCTCCTGAATAGGCAAATCCTCACAGACCACTCCAAAATGTAGAGTAAAGTATTCACAGGAGAGTGGAGTTTATTATAACTGCAAACAGTGGACTAAATCTGGAATGACATGTTTAAAAAGCACACACAGGTGTTATAGTCAGTTGTCCACAAACCTTTGGCCATATAGTGTAGAATAAAAAATGTCTAACAAATTTATTTTGAACATTAGTTCCCATTCAACATATTATTGTTACATTATGTTCTTTATTTGCTTAAATTAATTTGCTTAATTCTTTTCATTTGCTTCATTTGCCTAATATGAACATGACAAAATATAAAAGTCTGCAACGGATGAAAATTTTAAAGACTATTTTAATTGCTATTCATGCTATTAGGACACATCGAGACTGGACTACTGTAATTCCTTCCTAGCTGGTCTGCCTCTAAGTGTTATTTAACCTCTGCAACTAATCCAGAATGCAGTGGCATAACTTGTTTTCAATCCTCTAAAATATTCTGTGCCACCCACTGCTACTCTCCCTTTACTGGCTTTCTGTAGCTGCCTGCATTAGTTTTTAATGCACTGGTGCTCGCCTACAAAGCCAAAAACAGAGCAGCATCCAGTTACCTCAAAGCACTTTTCACACCCTGCCCTGCACCACACTCCCTCCAATCCTGTAGTACTTCTGGACTAGTCCCACCATTTCTTAGAGCACAAGGAACACCTGCATCATAACGCTGACCTTCTGAATCTGTATAAGGATGTAATTATCAGGCCATCTGCCTAATGCTATAAATGTAAATGTAAATTTAAAAAAAAGATTTGAGAATCGTTGATTTACATTGTTTCCTTTTATTTCAGTGAAGACTGAAAGCTCAGATGATGACGATGAACCTTTAATTAAGATGATTAAAAAGGCACCAAGCAATGAACAGTTGAAATCAGCCGTTAAAGACCTCCTGAAAGATGCAAACCTGGAGGAAGTGACAATGAAGCAGATTTGCCAACAGGTGACTTCTCAAAACTCCACCCTGAAACACATTAAACATATTTACACTGATATTTGATGTCCTTTTTTTTCATTGATCCTGTAGTTTTGTGATTCAAATGAGACATTAAAAGGTGTATGCTGTGCTGATGTTACTGGAAAAGGGTGATAGCTAACTAGCTTAGATGTGGGCACGTAATACGCTTGGGAGTAGAAGCAGCAAAAAATAAAACTTAAGTGCATTTTAAAATTGATTTTTGGGCATTTTGAATTGATTCAGGATCGACTAGGAATTGCAATCCTTTGCAGAATCAATTTTTTCAGCACCCCTATCCAATAGTGTTTATTGTGAACACTTAGAAATCAATGCTCAAGGGCACTTCAGTAGTTGTGGGAATCGAATCCAGGACCTTCCAGTCACAAGACCGGTTCCCTAACCACAAGGCCACAGCTACCCCTGTACAAGTATATGTTTGTTTAGTAATTTGTTTGTGGTGATCACAACTGTCAGTAATCATGTTGATCACTATTGTTAGAGATACATGTACATCATGCACTTTTACACAAGGTCATTATTAGATACATGCTTAAATAGGGAATGCTGTAGGTAGGTATTTAGGTATTTTGACTGTAGCCTTAGCATGAAAGTTAATGCTTTGAAAGCTGATTGTTTGAGCAGTGTTTGGAGAATAAGAGTTAAATGAGCTGGACTGACTAAATAGCCGGTGAATCCCTCTTTAGGTAGAGATGATCCAATAGCTAAGTCCCATTGGTGCTGCTAGTTAATGTAATTTTGGGCAACGTAAGAAACAAATTAACAAAATGTTACCATAAAACAAATCATTCATGTGATTCAAGAGCTTTTCTTTATTATGAGGATTAATATGCAGACCATTCAGGGTGATTTTTTTTTTTTTTTTTTTTTTAATGATCCTGAGAATGGATATCAGTAAGCTAATTTATTGAACGTTTATATTTAACTTGTATGTTTCCTTTTAGGTTTATGACCTTTATCCAGACTTTGACCTGACAGCGAGGAAAGACTTTATTAAGGAGACAGTAAAGAGTGTAAGTAAAAGAAAACACATTTACTGCTTGACATTCTGCTATGGTAGTTATAACTCTGAATAACATACTTAACATAAAGTTAAATAACATAATTACATACTTATTTGATGCTTATTTTGATATTGTAGATTATTTCTAAACATATTCAAAGATCATATTCAAATGCCCACTTTTCTCTTTTTCTTTAGTTAATATCCTAACAGGAGGAAGCCATTCTCTCTTTTTAAAGCAATGTGCAGAGTTTCAGATGAATGTGTATAGTCATCTTATTTTCATAAATATAGTTGTTAATTGTTTTGTTTTTTTATATATTTTTTTTTCCTTTTTTGAAGAATTATCAAATGTTTGTGCATCCTTTTTGTATAGCTTTATTTTTGAGAATACATGGACAATTTTGTATAGTACATGTACATTTATTTAGTTCATAAGGTTTATCCCCCACCCCAAAGACAATTTTGTCCTAAATTTTGATGTACATGTATTTTTACTCTATTTAAAAAAAATTGACTTTGATCTAAAAAGATTGCTAATTTTGTGGTTGCTCACTGTACAGGTAATCTGTTTTCCCATTTGTGTTTAAAATGTGGTCTGTTCTTATTTTTTGTTTACATTTTTGTTATTTATTGCTTATTATGGAAATGGTGCTGAGAAAGGAATCAAATTTGTACACCTCCCCCTGATTTGCAAATTAGACTTGGAGGTAATTAAAAGCCTATGACCATAATTTCAGTTTAAGCAAACCTCATGCTAAAACCATCATTTTGGGCAATGTGATATAATTTTTTAATAATAAAATAAGCAGAGAAGTTTACATTTTAAATTTAAAAGGGTAGAA
>JAOVVF010000044.1:14741475-14760893 GCA_028565595.1 Duopalatinus emarginatus
TTTTTTTTAAGACAATGCTAAAATTGATATGAAAAATATACGGCCACATTTTGTATCTTATGAAATATTTATTTTACAGTCCTACATCTACTGAAATTCCAGCAGGGGGCGCCAAAGAGGGTAATAAAAACCCTGACTGTGGCCAGACTCGAGGAAAAGCTGCCAAGAAGCAAAAACGTGTGAAAAATAAGAAATGTGCAGAAGGAGAATCTACTGACAAAACCTTTACAGAACATAACACTTTTCCTCATCCATCAGGCAAAAAAACACAATGTTTAAAACCACACCACATGTCGACTCAAACATACTTTGATGGGTCAACTCAGACAGAGACTCCTGAAACAACGTCCCAGAACCAGGCTACTCAAACTCTTACACTCGACTGCATTCAGAGGCAGCCTACTGAATCAAAATCAACCCAGACACAACCTAGGCTTTCATATAAACAGTTGTATGATACACAATTATCTGTAGATGAAGGACAGGACTGTGGTCCTGATCAGAGCAGAAACCCAGAGAAGCTCACTGTGCTCACCTGGAACATAGACGGCCTGGATACTGAAGACACCAGGGATCGGTTCCTGAGCCTGTTGTTGCATTTAGGAAAGTGAGTATTGTTTTCCCAGTACATTTTTCTTACTTTGTCCTGTAAATTTAGGTAAATGCAATCAAACCAGTCTCATTCTGACCTTTTTTTTTTTTTTTTAAAAAAAAGCTTACATAAATGTTTTTCACTTTTTACATTTTACACATCTGTGTAAGGTACCGTGCAGATGTGGTCCTACTGCAAGAGCTTGTGCCACCTTTGCTGAAGATGTTAAAAGAGATTATGACAGATTATGAGTTTTTGTCAGGTGAGAATCTGTTTTTTGTGTTTCATTTATGGAATGCCGATGTGATATACAAGGCATTTTAATGACTTTGTTTAAATGGTCTTTCTAGGCAGTGATGATGGCTATTTCACTGGAATACTGCTCAGAAGGTGCAAAATTGAATTAGTTCAGAGCAACATTGTGAAATATCCCACCACAGAAATGGGGAGGAATCTGTTAATAGCTGAGGTGAGCTTCCAATTATACTATTTATTACTGGTCATCCTACACACTTTTCTTTTACATGCTGTATATTAACTTCACCTGTATTATCTTGAGCCATTTGAGGGTTTAAAACAGGGCTTAAGAGATAAGTGATACATTACTTAAACTGGTGTTTCAATGTGAGAACTCTGAGAACTGTATCCAGAATGAACATAAATAACTGAGCTCCTGAACATTGTTTGTCTCACAGGTGATGCAAGTCTATTAACTCTAACTGTTCAGCTGTAACACCTCAAAGTCTTTGTTTACTACATAGGTATCTGTTTTAAAGCAGATTATTCTGTTACATTTGTAAATTATTCAGTACAGTTATAAATGTAATCCAATAGCTTGCTAATTAATAAGTCCTTAAAGTCAACTGTTAGAGTAACACAATCATTTGTAGTTCCACCTCTATAGTGCCTATCTGGTCAGCTCTTCTACATTACATACCATCTGTAATAGTACACACGTACTGAGACATGTCACCGTATGCAGATTAGTAAGCACTATTATGGCCCTCTGGTGACCCTCGTCATACTAACAGTGTAAGCTAGTGTTGTGAGTGTTGGCCATTATTTGGAGGGTGTTTTGTATATGATGAATTATTTATTTCAGTAAATGTGCCAGCATAAGCAATAATGATTTCAGGAACAGACAGGAACAGAATATTGTTAATCCATTTTCATACTATGGAATCTTACTAACCATTTAATAACACTATGTATTGATTATGTATATATGAAAGCTTTGACAATGCTTTCACTGTTTAAAGGTTTCTCTGTAACAGTACATTTTCCCTTGGTGTTATTAGTCTGCTAAGAGTTCTTACCTCACAGGTGTGCCTGTGGATGTTGTACAAACTTGTCGCCAAGGGAAAACATTTGTTGCATGGTCATAACATTGCTTGACTTATTTGCATTTCAGTAATTGCGAACCATGGAACATAAAGATAGTGTTGTTAAACCAGGGCACAACAGAACACATGTTTCTATTATATTAACAGTTTACACAGATGCATTATACTTTAATCAGTGCTGATGTGATTTATTCATACAAAGCAATTTCAGTTTTTACCTGTGTTTGACATTTAGCAAATGGCATTCCCTATTTTATTATTTTGTTATTTTATTATCTGTTTCTGTAGCACTAATACTGATCTCACTGTAATAAAAGCTTAAAACAGAACACTCCCTGTCAAAAGCAACCAATTATATTTATAGAAAGTGGTACAGGTGGAACAGTTATCTGCTCTGTTTCCAAAGTGGCCCTTATCCTTATGTGTGTCTGTATGTGTGTACCAAGGTAAACTTAGCAGGCCATCAGCTTTGTTTTATGACCTCTCACTTGGAGAGCTTAAAGGCCAGCTCACAGGAGCGCCTGAACCAGCTGCGCAGGGTCTGGAAAAGGATGAAGGAGGCACCAGACAGCCAGACGGTTATATTTGGAGGAGACACTAACATGAGAGACTGGGAGGTGTGTGTGTGAGTGTGAATGCAGTTGTGTCTGGTTGTCTAGTTTTCAGACTGCATCATTTTCTTTAGAACAACAGCATGATGTTTAAACTCATTTGTGTATGAATGTGTTTGTAACCTGATATGTGTTGACATGTGTTGGCGTGTTGTACTGTGTATTAGGTTAAGAAGTTAGGAGGTCTCCCGGATGGTATTACAGATGTATGGGAGATGCTTGGACAGCCAGAGGACTGCAAGTACACCTGGGACACTGTCAATAATAATAATAAAGAACTCCCTTTCGCTGCACGACTGCGCTTTGACCGCGTTTATATGCGAGCAGCTAAAGAGGGTACTCAGCTACAACCGGACTCTATGAAACTTTTGGGCATGAAGAGACTGACATGTGGTCGTTTCACCAGCGATCACTGGGGCATTCTTTGTACGTTCTCTTTTGAGTCATCAGTAGAGTAATATTTATGTATAAGTTCCTCTTGTAGTTTCACTGTATTCAACAGCATACAAGCTGGAACATGTACTGGGCCTTTTTGGGGTGAAATTAAACAGCCTTTCTTCTTTGAAATTAATTAGGTATAATCTGTCATGATTCAAGGATTTGAAATCACAGAAATTGGAACATGTTGGAAATTGGAAATAAACTCTATATTATAATGAACATGCTGGTGTTCATGTTTATTTCCACTGGAGGGCACTCTATAGCAATTCCTTTTGAGCACTCCTGCTTCTCATTCTATAAGCTGTTGTCTTTACAAGTCATTATTACCACTGCTGTTTTAGTAGTCCTCACAAATCCAAACAAGGGAAAAGATAACAGATCATATAATCAGCAATATTATGCTGCTGCCTCACTCGAAATGTTGAGCTGCACTTGTGATTGAATTGATGTGGATTGTTAAGTGCACTGACAGACATATTTCATTCATTTCCTCAATTTAATTTGAAGAAACTGTTATCCTTAGCCAGAATCAGCATTAGGTTTTTATTGCCATGCTTTGCAGCAGGGTTTTTTGTTTTCTTTTAGTCACCTTTGCAGGCAACACTGGACAACCTTGTCTAAACAGATGGATGGGAATAATTCTTTGGTGGGGAGTTCGGAAACAGGGCCCTATGTTTTCATTTGGAAAATTGATTTGGACCTCATCTTCTCTGCTGCTTAATCCAAATAGAATTGAAATATGCCGGTAAAGTCCACTGGAAATCAGGAATGATGGCAGGCTGTCAGCAAGAATAATTATTTGTCATTGGAGTTTTGGGGAAATGGGTTAGCAAAGAGAAATGTGCTTGCACATTCTGTATCAGAGCCAAGTAGATGTATTCTATGTCCATCCCCAGTGGATAGCACAACTTGCCTGAGTGTAGCTGCCTCTCATATATTTCAGTAGAAACATTCACTCAGCATACTTAGAACTAATTATATATCAGAAAGTTGTCCATAATTGTCCATAACATTCACGCTTAAGAATAAGTAAAATTTTTAAGGGCCATCAAATAATACCAGATTTTTACGAGTATTCTGTGTCATTAAATATTGTTGAATGATGTAGGATATTAAAGCATTATTTAACAGTGAAGTATGAGTTGCTGCTGACCTTCATACTGATGGGAAAATCCACACACTTTTTTTGTACTTCTCCTTGTAATGCGTTGTTGATTTATTTAAATTTCTGCCTGTGTATGTCAATAGTTTTCTATTACAGGGTCAAACAAGGTTCTTGTTTATCTGTTTTGTTCATTTTCCCTTTTTACATAATTGATCTGGCATTGAGAATGCCGTTTTTACAAAAACACCAGACTACTGAATTCACGTGGCAGTCATGTGTTCGTGAAAAACTATCATGGTCATGGTCACAATATTACTAGTTACTACAAGTTACTAGTATAGAGCAAAAGACACAGACCTATACTGCATACATTATTGTGCATGATCTTGGTATGTTACTGTCTACACATTTTAGCAGACCATGTAGAAATGTTGACTAAGTCCTTTATCCAGCAGCACTCATATACCATTCTAACATCTAACCTCTGCCCTTTTTGTAATGAGTCAACCATAAGCGCTAAGTGATGAGCGCATATATGTAGAATGTACATAATGTACCTAATGTAAAATTACATGCTAATTATGGCGACATTTACACCCAAAGGCCCAGATTTTCATACAGTATGACATTGATGAAAATGGTAATTATGTAGAAAAATGTGACATTTATTAAAACCTAATTGCTGTACTAAACAATATACAAAAAGCAGTTATCAAAGATCAAGTACACCACCAGTCTTTATCCACTGCAGCATTTCTGTTGTACACATTATATTCTTACTTAACCCACATGCTATAATGCTGTTCCATACCAACAGGTCCGAAATATGGCATAAAGTCTATCATCAAAACATTTATGCAGGCTCAGGGGAGAAAAGCTATAATATCACCTGGAAAAGGGCTATTACTATGGAATTAGCATTTCTATTATGGCAATGGGAGCATGTCTTGAATAGAAGTCAGTCACTCAATTCCAGCTAATCTAATAACAGCAGAGTCATGATAAAGTATGGCTTATTGCTTGTTTTCGCATAGACATCTAATTTTGTACATACAACCAATATGTATTAGACTTTCCTGAACAGCACAGTGGAAGTTTGCTGAATCTAGATATTGCTTCACCTGCTTTTCAGCATTCTAAACATTTTGAAGTCTGCGAAGCAATTTAAACATAAAACCCACTGAAATTACAGCATAAGTATTATCTACCACCAAATACAACACAGACAAACTGTTGTCAGATGGCTGTTGTCGTGGGGATTACCAGATGTCACAACACTTCTTGGCCACCTGCAGCTGCTCAGATTAGCAGGGACTGATTCATCGGATAACTTCTTATCCTGTCCACTGTCCATATTTCAAATTTGATCAGTTGGAGCTGTCAATGAATCTAAGCGGATAACTCGGTAAAGAAAACGAGACAAGAAAAGTGACTGATTTTAAGGCAGAACATTTCTAGCGCTTAATGACAGGGATGTGTACCATTTTAAAGATGGTTCTGAATACTGTGTTTCCTTTTTTTCCAGTCATGGCTGTCTGTCAATGCTCCTGTCACTACATCGTCGTCAAACCTCAGTGCAACATGCTAATTCAGCGACTGCAGAAATTTCCATACTGCTTTGCTGCATATACACACCTGATCATTTATCATGCTTTGGCTTCAGAGATATGAATAAACGTTTGTATGCTTGCATTTACATTTACAAATTGTAAAATCAAAAATGTAACCATGTAATGCCATGTCACTACATTGTGTTTTTACTTTAATCTTCAATGTTAAGCACTGAACAATCATAGTTCACAGCTTACTGTCAAGTATAAGGTCTGTTCCTGTTATAACTACATTGTACAATTTTAATATAATGATTACATAAAAAATAATGAAAGGGAAGTGATTGGCCTATTGTGTATGCATACAGAGGAAGTGGACCTCCTCTTTTAACCCATCTGAGCAGTTGGGGGGTTAGATGCCTTGCTCAAGGGCCATGTCTTGTTGGAGCGGTGGATGAAATCAGCAACCATCTGGTTATAGGACTGGTTCTCAAACCTCAAGCCACAGCTGCCCCCACATAGCCACATCTGCCCCAATACAATATTACAGATACAGTTATTAAGATAATAATGTTCTTTTTTGTGAAATCCTTTGACAGAAACATTTTCAATGGGCAAATCCTAGCCTTTTAAAGCCCCTTACTTTTCAGCAATTCACCTTAAAGCATATTACAAAGTAACTGCTATGAATAAATCACTAGCTATCCTGAAACTAATAATGAATGTGTTCAGTTACAAGAGTGAGGCATATAAATCTGAACCTGCTCATTCGTCTAGTTTAAGAGGTTAATCAAAGTGAAGGCAGTACAAATAAAGATTTTCCAAACTGTCTATTAATTATATTGGTGTTAGATTTCGATATAAATGAATGATGAAAGTAGATTTTTGTGTGTTGTTGTGCATTGTTGTGTGTTTGAGTTGATTTTTCTACAGCACAATATTATATCACACTGCAGCTGTGCTAACTGACCTTTTAGAGTATGTTAAACATCCGAAACCATTTGCATCATGATCAGCACCAACACAAAGCAGTAATACAAAATATAGTCTTCAAGCACACATTGTGAAAAGCAGAATCTGTCAGAAAATGAGGCAGAAACCTGGCATTTCCACATCAGTGATTACATTAATTTCCCAATTCTTTCCTGGCAGGATTAAGCCAGATAGAAAAGGGCATATGATGTCTCACTGATAACACAGCGGTGATTGAGAAGGCTCTTGATGAAGTATGGCAGCTCAATCATGTAGTGCATTGGACATAGTAAACACACATGCTACCTCTGCCCTTCAAATCAGGCCCTGATGAATCAGTTTAGACTGCTTCATTTACTCCTTTAGTCTTTTCTTGCTGTTTGATCGTCTTAGTTACGTGTGAACAGTGATCCATCCCTGATTTGGCTCTTACTGAACATAACATTTTAAGGGTCTCTTTTACTCCCTGCAGTGCATCAATACCGTTTTCTTAAAATGAAAATGCTGTGAGATTTCAGTAAAGCACACACAGAGCAACAGTTGGCATGCACTGTAGCTATTTTTTTCCTCTAACCTGCAACCCGCTGAGTGTCTTCTCCAGGGCTCAGTTGCCATGAACACTGCTGTGTGTTGTCTGGTGCAGAGTTGACCGCTGGAGAAAGGTTAGCAAATGACGTCTTAAGGCGTTTAACAGCTGCCAGACGCCTCAACTCAAAACAACCACCAGCTGCTCAGGCTGTGTTGTTGTGATTTGCCTCCTGGTGATTAATCTAACACAAAAAGCCTCAGGTTCAATTTCACATTCTGATCAACAGCATTTACTTGATAACTATGATTTCATTCAAAAAGTTATTATATTACTTCATAAAGTTTGTTATTTCGGTTATTATTTGTTTACTGGTTATTTTACATCAATTTACGAAAAGTGTATTAATGGTAAAATTGCCAGCACTCAACATCCAGCTGAAATTTTGTTGATCAACATACAGAAGTGCAATGTATAAACAATGCAGATACAGGTCAAGAGATTCTAGAATATGATCTCAGAGATGTTGGTCTTTGATGCCAGAGGTTGGTTTCTGAGACTACTGACTTCTGAAAATATTTCTTAGACAGCTGATCTCCTTGGATATCCATGCACAACTGTCTCTAGGACACAAAAAAATAAACAAAAATTAAACAAAAAACAAACATAAAAATAAAAAATAAATAGAAATACAGTGAGTAGCCTTTGATACCAATTAAGAAAGTTACTGATGTCATATTATTTAATGGAGAGATCAGAGGACGCTAGGCAGACAAGTTCGAGCCAAAATAAATCTACAGTAAGTCTCCTAAGAACGAATAACATGTCGAACCTTGAACTTCTTTTGGCTCTAAAAGCAGATTCTATTCTTTCAGCCAAGAACAGAAATCTAAGGTTTAGACACAGACACAGGCTCACTAAATCTGTGAAAAAAGGCAATATCAACAAACCATTTTCACCTGCCAACTGCAATTCATTGGATGTTGTTTGTTTCGTGCACCATTTTATGTCAGAAATCCCAGGAGACCAGCAGTTTGTGAACTATGTTGCCATGTCAATTTTCCTCAGTCCTAACATTTGATGTGTATATTATCTGTATGATGTTATGCATTGTACAATTGCTTCTGATTGGATAGTTACATGAATTGCAGTCATTCCCAATAAAGTGGAAACTGAGTACATATATTCAGAGTGGCACTGTGCTGTTAGTTTCTCACATCTTCAACCTTGTGTTTAGTCCTGTGCTCCAGCTACTTTCTATAAGGGGATTCTCATTGAGTTCACATGAGTTTCCTCTGACATATCCTTACCTTCCACACACACCATTAATTATACCATTATTATTTTTATTCTTTGGTTCAGTGTGGTTAGGCTTTGGGGAATATTTGACCATCTAGACCACCCTTGATAAGATAGGACTGGATTGAACGATTTGACACAGTGCATCCTTTTCTGACATCCTGCTGCACAATGCATGCAGTTATTATAATCATCATTATCACAATCTGCCCACAGAGGTTGTAATCTACTTCTCCCTAAATCTACACTAAATTAGCCCCACAGTCTTGCAGGCTATGATTTTAAACCACAGGGAGACACTACAGTAGTTTGATTATTTGCCTATTAAACAACTTCCTATTGTTCACAGTTTCTAGGAAAACCATATGAGTGCAAGTAAATTCGGGTAACAGAGAAAAATGTGGGATGTGAACATGACAGTGAATGAAATATCTGCAAGTCCTGGGTTTTAGTGTGCACATTTCTACTGGAGATGCAATAAAATGACCCTGGTTTACTTTGTATCATGCCTGTAGAGATTTTAGCAGAGTGAACAAAATCAGAATGGTCAAGATCTGAGGCTAAGTAGGACAAAGCATTCAATATTTGAAGAACCACAAACCAACTGCAACTAATCAAAATTATAAGAGCCCTTGAGGAGAGCAATTCCATTTGAGCATATGGATTAAAATTAAATGTTGCATATATGTGTTTCCACCTTTGTCATGACAACATTTGCAGCACTTAATTGTGTGTCTCCACTGATGTGCTTGTAAGCACTTGACTCATCAAGCTGGAGAAGGTTGAGTGATTATATTAAGCTCTACATTGATCTGGACCCATACAGTCTCCACATATGGGGTTTTGCCTCACTTGTCTTCAAGGTTACACACTGGTGCTCTTCAGGCTCTGTTCCATCGTATCTGTTGCTAAGACTCAATGTATATAGAATGAATGACTCTGTACATGTGTTAATAACTATTTCAGCATCTTTGATATAACTGTTGTCTCTTTGAGAGGGGTGTCTACAATAGCCTTATTAGAAAAAAGAATCATGTCCCCACAGTCCCCTGTCACTATAGAACAGTATACAATGCCCTGAATGTGGCTGTCCCTTTTGCTTTGTTAATGTCAGCACCCACCTTATGGCCCCTGACTTCTCATAGTAATTGACTTTCTAAATAAAACCCTCCACATAGAGACAGCTAAAAGTGATCCCCCCCCCCCCCAAAAAAAATCATACCAATATACTACTGTAGAGAAAAATCTGTCTACTGTGCTGAAATAAAGACCAAATGAGAAACTGAAGGCTGAAATTGCTGTACGGCATGAGGTATTAGGGTTAGGTATTTGTGGTTAGTGCTAGACCTGTTAACATCAGGGCTTAATAAAGTGCAGTAGGGTCATAATCTTGTTATCAGGGACAGAGCTGTTATTTGGTGCTTCCACATCAAGAAGGAAGCCATTTTAGCTAGCCTTAGTAGTCATATGGGGAGGGCAGACTGATGGGTTGGTACTGGCAGGTGAGCTAAATGAAGAAAATATATGGTGCTGATCATGATTTGAAGAAATGTTACTCTGCCAATTTAACTTTGTACATTTTAAACAAGTCTTTTTCTTACCGGTCTCATGACCGGAAGGTTGCGGGTTCAATCCCTGTCTTGGGCAAGACACGACTGAGGTGCCCTTGAGCAAGGCACCTAACTTCCCCAATTGCTCCCCAGGCGCTGTGGTTTGGGGCTGCCCCCCGCTCTGGGCAAGTGTGTACACTGCCCCCTAGTGTTCACTGGTGTGTGTGTGTGTGTTTCACTGCACGGATGGGTTAAATGTGGAGGTCACATTCCTCTGTGTGCAAGCACAGTAGGCAAATAGTTCACTTTCATCTTTCAAATCTGAAGATAAGACTGGCTTGAAGATTTTTTAAGTATGGGGCTTAGGTTTTTTCAGAATAGGTGAAATTATCCAAACCATTAAGTAGCCTACACATTTTTCATTTGGGCTTGCAGAGTCCTGACAAGGATTTGCTGCAAAATTATGTCCAGTTCTGTCTACCATTCTACTTCGTGCACAACAAGCACTAAATGAAAGTTGATGCTTTGCTGGCATAATTGATGTCTGGGGGAGTGTATGCTGCAGGAGAAAAGAGAAGTAATTACAGACCCATTTTCACCCTCCATCGCCTTCCTATTGTGTTCACTGTTTTCATTCACCTCTCAGCGCCTGTAAATTATAAATCCCATACAGACTGAACCAGAGATTATCACCTTTAACAATCTCCCAAGATTTATGACCAGCATTTTAATGGGAGCAATAGGCTCTATAGAAATAGGAAAAGTGTTGTGATGTCTAACTGTGAAGGCCTATTTCCTTTTGAAATGGTTTAGCCTTTCATGAGCAGGTCAGCCTGTCTAAGAGGATAGATTAACAGGGAAATAGCTAAACAACTGAGATATCCAACATTGAGCATTTGTAGCAATGTATGGAGTATATTTCTTTTTCATTCTGCTGTTTGTCATTGTGTTTGTATGATTAAAATGTTGTGTATTTTTGGTTTAATTGTTTAGTTTAATTTGATAAATAAATAGGTGCTATAAATAAACTGTGGTCAAGTTTAAACATTTTTAAGTAACCTCATACATATTATTTGGGGTTTTGAAATGTTCATGAATTATGTTGTGTAAATGTTAAAGGGAACATGTTTGAGATATTAAAAATTTAAATGCATTTTATCTCAATAAGAAGGTAGTGGTCGAATGGCAGCATTTTTCACTGTTTCTCTAGCGGCACCAACACGTTGATGAGGAGGTTCAGGTAGTTGACCAAGCATTATGTGTGGTCATGCATGAAATTATAATATGAGTGTAAACACCATGGAGAAAGCTGTAGGCACAACTCACTAAGCCAAGAAGTGACTGCACTAAACTATAAGATATAAAGATTTTTACTCTACCCCTAACTTATGAGGCTAGACTTAAGGCTAGAAAGCAATGTGTAAAGGGAGGAATTTTCAAGCTCTTTCTTCACCATTTTTGAGTCACTGAAATTCTCACATTTATTTAAACCTTGTCTTTATCTCCAAAATGTTTAGTTTTGTCTCATTCAAAAAGTTTTTCTACCTTATAACCAGCGACACATTTTTTTTTTAAAGATTTTAGAAGAGTGCACACACACGGTAAAACTTGATGTAACATTTTTATTTGAACAAGATATGGTTTTTGTTTAGCTGGTATTCCATGGAACCCCTGGTACATCTACAATGCCAGACACATCTAGATGCGCCAAATTATGGTTAGAGGAACACTTACGTGATTCTATTTTTTTTTTTTTTGCCATTTCCATCAGATCTCAACATTATAAACACATCTGGGATACCATGCAAAATAATGTGTTCTGCAGGACATATGGTGTTCAAAGGACATATTCATAGCTATATAGAAAGAATGAAACAAATAGGTCACATTAAGAAAGATGCAACATAATAGATCAGGAATCAGGAATTAACATGAGACAAACAACATAACCTGTGACATCAAACTCATATGTAGGCAGCAAACTATTTTATTAGCAAACTTATGTTAAGTCAGCAGTATGCACACCATATGCTATGTCAGCATATACCCAGCTTTGTGTCACACCATGGTGCACTGATAGAAGAGCAGCTCAGGCCAGTCATGTGTAAAAACTCAGAAGTAGACAGCTTCTTCCGCTGTTGGACATTGTGAACTTCTGTCCTCTGCCTCGATGAAACAGCTCATTATAGGCATGTTTGGTGTTCAAACTGTTTATTTCATTTTAAAGCTTCACCTGGCCAATGTGATTAATTCTGTTCATCAGAATGCTTGTCTGAATTTTACCGACAGAGTCAGGATGCAATAAAATGTAGCGCATATGTTCTATTCCAATTATTTCTGGATTTACTGAATGATATTTAACACCCCAGATTCTCCTTTTGATCTTGTCTAACTTTCTCACCTTGCTGTCATTCATGTTCTAAACTCCACCTGACAGAGCCATAATATGGTGCCACTGTATTTGTGAAAAGTGTTTGGCATTTGAAGGACAAAAGGCTCACACATCCTGAATGGAGCAATGGTTCAGGCTCCAACAAGCTCTGTCACTAAAGGTCTGCGGTGAATTTAAAGATATGCAAAGCTATGTGGAGTGCACAGTCAGATAAGCAAGAGCAGAACGAATTACGTTCCTGAAATACACAACCATTAACCTTTTCTGGCTTGTCAAAACTGCAGTGTGAGGCACATCTTTTTTGTTTTATTATAATAAAAAAGTAACAAATCTAACCATGAACGTATGGAATGTGTATTTATATTTAGTCATTCAGCAGAGCAAATAAAAAAAAAAATCAACTGTGTTTTTAAGAAGAACACAAAACTGTTATGAAAATAAAACTGAAATTAATAGATGGATTAAAACTGAATTGTTTATATGGTGTGTGGGATAGGGTTCCAGGATATATTCCATATCCACTGCAACCCTGACCAGGATAAAAATGGTTAACTTTGTGACCTAAGTTGAACGAAAAAATGGTTATAGGATTTCTTCTAACATACTAACCAATTGAGTGGAGTGTAGCAATATTTTATTGTACTAACCTGATGATTCCACATAATTTATATCTCATTATTTGGTGATTACGATAACACATTTGTGCTATTAATGTTAATAAGATGTTCTCCCAAAGTGTCTTAAAAGGGTATACTATCAGTGCTGTCACCGGAGTTTCAGTGCCCGTTTTCAGACTCTAATCACAGAGCTAATCGGAAGCTGGTGTTTCCCGCCAAATTCTGTTTATAAACCCCCGACCTTCATGGCTCGGCACGAAGTATTGTTCTTGCACCGGTTTACCTTGTGTGCATTTATACCGGGTCTTATTTCAGTATTGGATTAGCTGTTATTACCTTAGACTGTTTTTTTTTTTTTTTTTGGATTTCTGCCTCTGACACTCTGTTTGTTGATTGCCTGAACTCTGCCTGTATTTTGACCCTGATTCTGCCTAACGGTTTGGACTTGTTTGAACTGTTAATAAATACCCAGCGAGTGTATCTATCCCTGTCTCTGCATGTGAGTCCACACCATTACATGGTTATGTTGTGTTTGACTAAAGCTTGTAATAAAACACCCCTCATCTCCGATTTCCTATTCAGAAATTCAAGAAGTTCTCCTGAATCCCTAAGTTCAGCAAGTTAAGTCAATTAAACATTGCTGTTAACAACTTCAACAGTAAACAAATTAGCACTTGACACTAAACCTTTCAGTTATGCTGTACAGTATATAGGTGTATATGCTGTATATAGTGGTGTGCTGTAGATCAATATACAGGTATACAAGCTTGTTAGGGCTGGGCAATTAATCGAAATATAACCTAACCCGACCTTCAGACCGTCTAATCAAAATGATCTTGCCCATGTCAGTGCAAGTCATTTATTTTTAATCTTTTTTTTTTTACATTTCAGAGAACTTTCTAATTACATTAAAACTAAAATATGACCTTTTACATAAGGCGTAAAATACCAAGGCGTTTTCATACCAAGTGATATGTGCTTTGATTACAGTTCTTCAAAATATTCAATAAACAACCATAAATAGTTCATGTGTTTGTGTTTCCTTCGATTATTTTTTGAATAATACAGATATGTACTGTTTCATTAGAAAAATGTAATACATTAGTGCAATCTGTTAGTAAACTAGGAACAAAAAAAAAAAAAAATTGTTCATTAATCATGATACCGATTTGAGGTCATATCGCCCAGCCCCAATGCTTGTTAAAGCTATAAAACTGAATACACAGTTAATACAGTATTAAGAAGGCAAACGTACAATACTGATTACAGCTAACTGTCTGGATTGGTACCAGTGATGGGCAGTAGTTGTAGCCACTACATGTAGGGAAGCTATTAGTTTAACTACATTTTCCTGTAGCTTGACTGTAAAGTCGCTAATTACTGGATCAAATAACTTTCCTGTAGTTACGTTACTTTTTTGATCAAGTAGCGACCACAAAAAATACAATTTGCAGGACATGTCTGAGAAAGACAAGACTGCAGTATGATTTTGAAATAATCAGACAGAAATAAAGCATGTTTATGCACGAGCTTCTACTCTGCTTATGTGGCACACGCGTGCAGCACAAGAGGATGGAGGAAATGTGGCGGTACGAGCCTGTCTAAGATAGTTAGACAGATAGTTTTGTCTGTGTGGTTTTTATCATTGTGAAATTAGATTAGCATATACATGTGTTTTATCAGTAGGCTCCAGTTATTGTGAGTCCATTCAGAGTGATGTTCAAGGTCCTAATCCAGGGGTCTCCAAACTTTGTTTTCTCTGAGAGCTACTTTGACAAAATCAATGTGGCCAAGTGCTTCTGTACAACTATTTTACATTAGCATTTATCTATTAGCCTATTAATAATCTTACAGTTACTGTAGATCTTACATGCTTTATCACATACTAATCATTATCACATAATAGTAGGCAAATAACTTTTTTGTTTTATTCCCAGAAGTACGACTGTAGCTTTTATTTATGTCTCAATGCTTCAGTTAGACCATGGGCTCTTCTTCAATAACTGTTTTAACCAGGGTACCTGACTCATTTTGCACTAATCTGGCATTAGGTTGGTACAACGTGAAGTAGCTTCTGAGTAGTTAAGTTACTTTTGTCATATTTATGTAACTTAGCTTGCTACATTTCTTTGGATGGTAGCTTTTGTGTAGTAAAGCTTAATTTATTGTTGAGTACCTGATAGCTTAGCTCACTACATTTTAAAAGTAGCTTGCCCAACACTGACTGTTGCTAACAAAGATAACATGGAGACATCCATGTTTTCCCCGACTATGATTGCAAATAGTTCCAATGCATGTAGGTAAACAAATAACTAGATAATTCTCAGCTCAAACTGCCTGCCACTGAGGTACAATTAATGCAGCATTACCATCAGTCATCTTTTTTGCCACTGATATGACTTATACTATGTTATTATTCTGTAACTACTACTGTGATAATGACAAATAGAAGAGACAATGTTGTACGGATGTGTTTTAATGGGATGCTGAAATCCCTGAAGTAAGATTATAGCACATACCCAAAATCTGCAGTCACGCCCTGAACACAGTGTGCCCACTCGTTTCCATTTCAGGCCACCTGACTGAGGTGTTGTATAACAGGACATGGGAAGATAACAGAAAAGGGAGGTGGTGTAATCTCCTCTCTCATCAATGGCCTGTCATTCTTATCACTGATATCCTCAGAGTGAGGGCGAGCATGACTAATCTCTGTCAATTCAACATGATAACAAATGGATTTACTTCCTGAATTGGGAAATGAGTGCTAGTGCTAGTCTGTAACATGAAGGACCTAAAACCCTTGTGTGTCATATGTAGTAGTAATGGAACAAACATGTACATGATACAATCTAGATAAGCCATTTTAATATCCAACTTCAATATCAATATATACTTTTGTAACTGCTCCAGATGCTATTCACAAATAACAGCCTCAATGCACCTTCGCACCCAGTCTACAAATGTATGGCGCTGGTCTGGATCGATTACCACTATTCTACTAGACGTTAATCATTCAAGCCTCTAAAATTTCACATAAATTTATAATAAGATCCAAATTTAGTGACCATAACATTATGAAATGTATTTCTACTCAAACACATTCTACAAATAATACATATAATAATAGTATTTGTTAACACATTACATTTCCGTAGCCTCTATCTAACATGCAAAGTCAATTTACAGTATCTAAGAGAAAAGAAACACATGGAAGAAACTAGGAGGATAGACACATTTTATTTAAAATAAGTCTTTTAGGGCTGTGGATCTAAAAGATCTGCCCCAATGTGTTGGTCTGGTCTTAGGCACTTGATTGTTCTTGACCTTTCTCCTTGGTAATGCCCCATGACCCTTGACAGTGAGTAATAAATCAGCAGGCTGTGGTTGGACACCGCTCACTGCTCTAATTAACCCCCTGAAGCTAAGAGTGCTGCTCTCTGTAGGGTGATCGACTGTAGGTGCTGTATGCCTCACACACACCGGCAGGTGAGCTAAGTTTGGTTTCCACAGTAATTCAGCACCTCTTTCCCCCACAGCGATATAGTAATATGAATCAAATCAGCCGTGCATGAATAAACACAGGAAATTCCAACACTTTGTATGTGAGACTGTGAGACTTATGATTTATTTTCTCATTTAAACATTGCTCACATTGTTATTCTGTAATTCTCTGTAAGCGATATGCCACTAAAAATGCAGCGTCTGACAACCTTTTTTACCAACTCAATTTCTGCCTAAAATCACAACGCACAAAAAAAAAAATGCTATTCCAGCTCAGTGTTATTGGGATGCTGATACATTGGAGTTATCACAATCTGCCTTCAGACATTTTAGACCATTAAAGGCAATAGCAAAGCCAGCTGCTGTCTCACTCTCACTTTCTCACAGTACAACCATGCAAGGTAAATAAACTAATACATAATGCTTTCCTGCATAATGTCCTAGGCCGTGTCGAATAAAAGGTGCATAAAATGAAAAGCTTTTCTTGCATATTTATAGCAGTCTTCCTAGAACACAGTAAAGGACATTGAATTGATGGAAGAATGACCTTCTTTATGATAAGTACCAGTCTCATTAGTGATTTCTAAGCACGTTTCTACATATGAAAATGTGGCCTAAATTAATTGCCTTCTGTTAGCCAATCACTCAGTGCTGATTAGATGTTTCATCTAATCTGAGAGAATGACATGCTTTTGGCTGTAGATATTACAGGGAAGAACATGCTACAAATAATAATGCATTTATCCCACAAGATCAGCACAGAACTGGTAAGATTTGTCTGATTTGACATCAGTTCTTATAATATCTATATCTTTAAAATGTTTAAAATAAATAATAAATACAACTTTATATAAAACACTTTATAGCCCTAACACATTTTATCCATTGTATTCAGTTGAACATTTTATGTAACAATTTATCATAATGATTTATCACTAACATACAAAATATTAATTATAAAGAGTTGCTTTTAAATGCTAATCTGATTTAATTTGTGGCATCACTTTATTCTTTATTTATCATTTATTCATCATTTTGCCTCATTATACCACTACAATGGACTTGAAATGAAGCGATCAAGATGGAATTAAAGTGCAGACTGTCGGCTGTTATTTAACAGCTAGCATTATAATCTTACATTAACCAGCTAGGAACGTACATAGTACCCCAATTTTCACAAGCTCAAAATGAATTGGTCAGTTGACTAATAATGGTTGGTGCGGACTGTTTCCTCATTATTTTATGACAAATTATGAAGATAAAAAGACTGAAGTTGATTTCATGTTTTGAATTTGAATTTTAAAGTGGTTCATAGGAACATAGGTGAGAGAGTGAAGGAGGCTATCATTAAAGTGATAAAACAAAAACAGACCTAGCAGAGATATAGCAGAATTTGGTACAATCTTAAGAAGAATGGATGGAAGATACTACTCAATAAGCAGCAGGTAAAATGATCCCAAAATGTATTGACTGATTGCCTGATTGATGTGTATCTACACACCTGCCATGCACAACACACTTGTTATTGGGTCATATTATACTAATGGAAAAGGGGTTTAGGGAGGTGTGAGGCTAATGTGCTTTCTGGGAAGATTTAGTTCTAGCCATAGGTCAGCTGTGTCTGTCTGCATGTTTGTGTGTGTGTGTGTGTGTGTGTGTGTGTGTATTAATGAGACAGCTGTCTGGAGTCTGAGTCACTAATTGCTTCTATGAAAACTCTTTAATTGACAAGTTAGATATCAAGTCTATAGCAAAACTATACTATAAATGTGCTTAAATAGAAAACAGTTTTAACAAGTGCTATTTTACAAAAAGAGAATATGCTGCATTATTTATGTTGCACAAACAATGTATGGTGTATAAACCTTATAAACATGCTTAGAAATTATTCATTTCATTTACAGATTAATTTCATGTATTGTATATTGTTGTATTTCACTGTATATTGTATATGTCAGAAAGGCACATGAATCTGTTCACATTTTTCTAAAAAAAAGTGATTTACCAGCAAAAAACTGTTTCGAGGACCATTAGGTATTTTTGAGAAAATGTAATACCCGTTCTGTAACATTAAACATGATATTCTGGAAATAGATATCTGCAGAGTGAAGGGCTGCCTCCCGCCTTGCTCTTGCGTTACTGATTGAAGTTTGGAGCTGTTGTCACATTTGTCTAGCTCTCTGAGTGTGTGTGTGTGTGTGTGTGTGTGTGTGTATGTGTGAGAGTGAGAGAGAGAGAGAGAGAGAGAGAGAGAGACAGACAGACAGATGGAGGACATGAGAGAGAGACCACTGTGGGGAAAAATGAAAGGACACCATTGGATTGGCCCATCTGTTTTACTCACATAAGATTGCATTCTGTAAAATTATCTTTGAGAACAGTACTCAAATATTTTTTTCTAGAGTTTTAACACTTGGCAATAGACAGTAGATAGTCTATTCTATTCTAGTAACACTTCACAAAACCAAGCACTACAATCAGCCTGAAAATAATGGCTGACAAAGCTGTAGCCATGCCACAGTGACAGGTTTGGCATGAACTATTCAACACTATGACTGCTGAAAATGATGTATTGAAAACGCTTTTAAGCACCCGATAAAGAGTGGTACAAATCTGTACCATACTATTGCATACCATTAAAAATCAGTGGCTTTTTTAAATGTGATGCAGTCATGGTCAGACTGATTGGTCATATGTATATTGGTTCTGTGGGCAGAATTTCTTTTTAACAGACCATTAACATTTGCCCCCTTGGTAATGACATGGGTTGAAAGTGTAATGATGATGAACGTCAATCTGTTGTGATAAGTGCAGCTCTGATGCCATGAGTGCAACATATTTGGAAAAGGCATATTAAAGGAGGCTACGAGAAATTTAATGTTAAAACGATTACTGAAAGCTATATTCATATATTGCATA
>JAOVVF010000044.1:14764597-14789624 GCA_028565595.1 Duopalatinus emarginatus
AAATCAGTGTCATAGCTACCTGCATCTTCACCTCATTTCTGTATAATGGAGCAAATCTGCTCTCACAAATGGACACAGAGATTTGACAGAGATTTGGCAGGTCATCTGAACCTGTGGGTCTGGCCTATCAGAATGAATCACTTGCTGAAGACTGTGGATTAAATATGGACAAATAACTGCCGTGCGAAACATGCATAGAAGAATCACATTAGAAATGTGTCCAGTGTGAAATGTCTGTCTCTGAACCAGTGCTGTTTGCTAAATAAGTCAATGACCCTCTGGCTCTGATAGTGTGTGTGTGTGTGTGTGTGTGTGTGCGTGTGTGTGTGTGTGTGTGTGTGTGTTTGTGTGTGTGGATAAACAGCCAATATAGCAATATATCTATGCACAGATCATCTTTTTTCTTGACCATAATACTGACTAAACTTCACAAACGAAAAAGGACAGACATTTTTACTTAGGTGAAGTACACTGTCAAAATCTTCCATCAAAATTGAAAGTAATTACGCGATGTTATCATGTAAACTGAACAAATCTAAAATGAAACATATTTGTTCAACACGTTCTCACGAGTAATCAATTCGGTTATACAAATTATTCTCAATTCTTTGAAATGCTCTAACGTAAGTAATGTTTTATAATGTAAGTAATGTGAGATATTAAAATAGATTATTAAATGTGTGAGGTGACACAAAGTTAAAATACAGCAGAAGCAGTGCTGAACAGGACTAGAGCTCATCTACCCTAAATAAACATTATTTCACTTCTTGACTATTAAGTGATAATTTTCAATTTGATTGCCTACACAATTATCATCACTAATATAGCACATACATTTTCTGGACATTGCAAATCATGTTTGTTGGCATCCCTCTGAGGTCAAATAACACTATGACGTGCTATTCATGTTCCATAATAGACACAGCTTTAAGAAATCAGTCTAGACAAATCAGATGCGTAAGCAATAATAAATTCTTATTTGAAACCATATCAATCCTTAAGATACAACAGGTACAGACTCATTCATACATGAGAAGCAACTGTTCAGTTTTCATTTATCTAATCACCTGCCATCCTTCCTGTGTCCTCTCAGATACAACATAACTGTGCATAACTGTAGGCCTGCTTGTGTTACTTATTAACTGTTATTACCTTGGACTCCTGACATGGTGCTGACTCATTGGTTTGCAGTCATCTAAACCAAGAAATTCTGTCTAGGATGATATAATGAAATAGCAGAAAGGTACTACAGTTTGTCTTAAGGATTAGCATCTTTAAAGTTACAAAAGTGACAATTATGACTTATATGACTACCACATGTTCAGTTTGTGGAAAGCTTTTATGTCTTCCAATGTAAATGAACTTATAGTTAGAATTCTAGTGTCTGTCAGTATGCAGCTCAGGTGGGGCATGAGCAATCAGGCATATTCAGAAAGATTCGTAACTCTCCAATGCATGGCATGGTAATCCCTCCCAAAGCTGCACAAAAGTAGTCATGAGAAAGAAGTGATAAGATGACACAAGGTGTTCAGTTACACTCTGTGATCTCTGTTTATCCTGTGGCATTGTCTGTCTCATTTGTTTGTTATTCAGCACTTGACTCAACTAAAGTAACCTGAACATATTAAAAAGATGCCAAATGCAAGAGCTCATAAAGTAAAGTCAGTAGACACTAAAGAAATAATAACAAACAAAAAAGTCAGTATGATGATTTGAAAGTCACTGAGCTGTAGGTCAACCTATGGAAAAAAGAGCTGGGACTGTTTCGCTTGTATCTGGACAGTAAAAGCTACAGTATATTTGCATAGTCAAAAGTTTAGAAAAGGTGGGGTAAAAAAAGAAAATTCAGTATAACAAATTAACAAATATAACAAATTATGGTAAATCGCTAGATTTGTTTAAAAGAACATCTACTACTACACAGTCTTTCAGCCTATTGGTATATATTTGTTGTTATTTATTCAACAATATTTAATACACCTAGTGGTAAATAAATAAGACATGTGTGTACATTCTTCTGATTAATCAGGCAATTTTTTTCACCTTCTACAAAAAAACAAACTTGTGGATATTTCTCCTGAGATTACAGTAAAGATGGGTTCTTCTTGCTAAGTAAACATAATCTAAATCACTTCCACATAAAGAGCATGTTTTTGTGTCTAGGACAGATGGTCAACAATAGTCATCTCACTGCACAACATGCATTTTAAATTGTTTAATCAAATTATTAAAAAGCTTTTTTAATCATAATATTTAAAGGTGTGGTGGGCAAATATGGAACATGTGGCATAAATTACATGGCCCTCACACAACACGTGCGCAAAATGTATATTGACCATTGGGAAAAAAATATTCCTTCCCCACCACATGCTCAGCCAATAAGAAGACACCACTGTGCTCTCTCTCTCTCTCTCTCTCTCTCTCTCTCTCTCTCTCTCTCTCTCTCTCTCGCTCGCTCTCTCTACAAAGTCCAACTCTGTCCTCTTCCCACAGTCTGACTGTCCACTTTACAGCCTGGAATCATGCACAGCAAGGGAAATTCATGGTAAAGCTGCTTTAATCCAGTCATATCTAAATATTTTTTTTCTAACTGTATATATAGAAATTATTCATATTTAGTATTAAACATCTACTGCATAACTACTTAATTAATGTATACTTTTTACAAGAAGTCTATACTTCTGGCTACCTTTTACAGCACTTTTTTTCACAGCAGCCTTGGGTATTATAGTACAGTGGAAAATAATATTAGTGTCATGCACAAATTATTTTTTTTTCTAAACCAAGAATATTAATTTGGCAACAGTTTTAATAATGTTGTTTGCTTTTCATACAATACAAAAGAGTTCATACAATATTAAATCCATACCAAATTGGTTGATCTGTTGATATGAAGCTTTTGAAATAGCATAATGGCATAAAGGTATTGAATAATAGAAGAAAAAGTAGCAGTCTAATTCTTATAGTATGTGCCAAAAAAAACCCATTAAAAACATGCATGTGGTTAGGTATACAAACAACAGTCTGATAGAAAGATGGAAAGGCATTAAAGGGAAAACATGTAGAAGGTTAATAGGGAAAATAGACAGAGGTGACACAGAGTTCACCAGCTGAGTGGTCATTTCTCCTGCAACATTGTTTCCCACTATAGATTCAAGCTATATTGTGCTGAGATTAAAACAGTACATGAACTATATTTCTTCTAGACAAAGATAAAAGTCAAGTTCTCACAGAAATGGTTGTTTACTGATCATTATGCACATCAAGTAATTATGGTCAGCCATAGTCTCTTAAGAAACCAGCCCTGTTATCGGAATTCCTACACAAAACATGACTGAAGTTCCCTTAAGCAAGGCACCTAATCCCCAGTTGTTCCTATGGATGGGGTTGCCCACAGCTCTAGGCAAGTGTATTCAGTACCTCCTAATGTGTGGTTTACTGCACGGATGGGTTAAATGCAGAGGTCAAATGTGTCTGTGTGCAAGCACAGTGTTCAGTGTGTCACTTCAGTTTCACTTATGTCTGGTCAAATTATAAGCAAAAATCTGCTTAAAGATAAGTAAAAAACTTTGGGGAGAGAGGGGCATTTATTATGGAAAGCGGTAAATACAAAGTGAATGCCCATTAAATTGTATTACAAATAGGTCAAAACATTTAAGATCATGCTTGAGGTCAGGAAAAAAAAATGTTATATCATAAAGGAGGTCCTGAATAGTTGTAGCCCCATAATATGTTCGAAACGTACACTCTGTCAGTGGATGTTGAATGTCACCCAAACTGGTGCACCTCTACATCAATTTCAGTGAAGCACTTCAAGTTATTACCATAATAATGGCAACAGTGCACATCCTAGAAAATAAAAACCTGTGCCATACTAAAAAGAAAATTATCAGAATTGATCGAATTATAAATCCATCATCATATAAATTTAAACCAAAACATATAATCTTGCATCCCTTTTGGACATATCTTAATTACTTTACATCAAATTAATTATTCTCCAATTTTTAATAATCCAACTTTTAAAATATAAAGGTTTTAAATTGGGTTGTTTTGACGTCAGCATGGTGGCACTGTGGATAGTGATGCCACACAGCTCCAGGGTCCATGAATCAATTCTGAGTTCATATTGTCTTTGTGGATGTTCTGCTTCTGCATGGTGTTCCTTCCAAAATCATACTGCTTACTGGATTATCTTTGCTCAGTTGCCCCTACGTGTGAATGTGTGTGTCACATATTCACACCTAATAATCACAGAATGTGATTAGTCTCTTTTTTCTGATTCAGTTGTTGCTCATTTGATGAGTGTAAGCTAGCCACAGAGTGGCTTCTGAGCAGGACTAGACACCGTCCGAAGATAGCTGTAATTTGTGGTTCTGGACTCAGCTTCCTTGCGGAGAGTGTCTCCAACAAGCAAGCCTTTCGCTATGAGGACATCCCTAATTTCCCTGTGAGCACAGGTATGGGTGAACTTTGTTGAAGTATGTTCCGTACATGTTTTAAATTGATTAGTTAAAAATGCTACACAGATTTAAACTTGCCCAAACTGCGTATTGTATATTAATCTAAATTTTATCGCCTGTTTGTTTTAGGTTAATTTATTCTTCTGCCAATTTGAGCTCACATATTGTCTCACATAAAGGGTCTAAAATGCTGATACTGAAATAAACCTAAAGAATATGTTTATTAAGATGTGCAAAGAGTCAATGTATGGGGCTGATGGGAAAGTTTAGAGCCTGCACTAGGTACACAGTGGTTTAACTGTGCCTCTCATTTTGTTGTGGTTAACAAATCATGCCCAAGTCTTGGTAAAATGAGCTCTAAATTCACAGGAATTAATAAGTACTGGCTATGAATAAAATATGATGACTTGGGTAAAAATAGTCCCTAATCTCTGCCAGAGGGGGTTCTTATTATGATATCTTGGACACATTTAAATATTTATGTAGTGAATTGAATAATCTTGATAAGTGTTAGAATGCACATAATGATATTTGTGTGTGTGTGTGTGTGTGTGTGTGTGTGTGTGTGTGTGTGTGTGTGTGTGTGTGTGTGTGTGTGTGTGCATGCTCATTTCAAATGAATCAAATAAATAATTACAACTGTTTTGACATGACTGTGTTTGTTTAATGTTTTAAGAAAATATTTATATTACAGTTATTACACCAAACCGTTTTTCTGTTTCTGATACAGCATTAATACTAATATGCTTTGAGACAAGTTGTGTCATGGTAATATTAAATATATATTAGTACCTTGGCTCAGACTGTTTAAAATCTGATCTGATTCCTTTCTTGTGTTTTAGGGTTGACACTTATACTCAGTATGATACTATAGTGCCATTATCAGTGGATCCTAATGATTTCAGTAAAATCAAGTAATCTTACATGAGTTTAAAAACAGTTAATGTTGATTTAATTTTATGTGTTCTCCAAAATGACCTCTTGAAAATTTTAAACAAATAGTATTTACCTTTTCATTATAATAAATGTTTTTTTACCACCCAGAAAATAGCCAACATATGCTGATTAAGCTGTTAATGACCTTAGATTAGAAAAAAAACATTTTCATGGTTACAGTAAAACAGTAACACCCTCTCCTCATACTGGAGCCATCTGTCAATCTTCAGCAACAAAAAAATGAAGTTCATAGAGTAGCAGAGGTAATGATCCAACTGCTATATCATTACAGTGCAGAATTTTAGGGCTAAGCAAATCTCAGAAGACAGAATTCAAGGTTGTTTTTGAAAAGGCTGAAACTAAAATATATTTTGCTCATTAAGCACTTTTTAAAATATAAAGTTTAATGATAAACAGGCATTTTACTGCCTTCAACACGGCATTATAATTAAAGTCGGACATATTAATAGGAGCACAAAGTTCATGACTTAGTAACATAAATATGGCACTGTAATTTATAAATTAATTACTGATAGTTGTTCACCACATACATGTCACTTTATATGATGGGTTATTGTTATATTGCTTCATATATCATGCAGTATTAGTCTGAGGACATATGAAACAAGATGTGTCACACAGGATGCAATGCAGTGTTCTAAAAGAAGCACTGGTCATCCTGGGTATAATTGACTGATATTTTCTTATATATGTTCTTGAAAAATCATATATATTCAGTTTACATATATGTACAAACAGTCACTGTAAAATGATATATGTCTTTCCTATGTATAGTTCCTGGCCATGATGGGCAGCTTGTGTTCGGTCATATAAAAGACAAGTCCTGTGTCTTTATGCAGGGCAGGTTCCATCTATATGAGGGTTATTCGTTGTGCAAGGTGAGTCTGAACTTTTCATGCCCCAATCCTAATGCTATAGCAGTCCTTTGACCCGAGGGCATTTAAACATTGCAAATAAAGTGCATTATGATTAGCTCACAATTAATCACATAAATAAAATTAATAAAGACATCGTCCCCAAATGTGTTCATCAGATTATAGGGATGATTCCCATTATACTTTGATGCCTTTAACTGTGATGCACTGTGAGCAAAATCCCTGTTCACAATTTTGTTCTGCTTCAACATTCTGTATGTGCCATAGGTTAGCTATGTAAGCTATTCAATCCTAATAAATGCAGGTAGAGGTGGCATTTATCTCTGTAGGCTATTGACCCTGGCACTCTTTCTGACTCCACAAGGACAATTGAACCAAGGGAAAGCTACTCCTATCTGCAAAACAGAATGGAGTTGGCACCTCGGGTATGGCTCATTAACTTTATCTGTCACAATCAGACGCTGTGCTGCATAAATATAGAGAGTACAAGCAGAGGCTGTTGATATTGGGGAGAAATATACTGCTCTCCTCCAATGTCACTACCATAAGAAGATAAGTGGGTATGAAAGTAGAATTATAAAAGCACGACTTAACAGCAGAAATCTAAACAAACAATTTTGCTGTATAAATGTAGTGCCATAAATGTTTTCATATACAGTATGCTGTAGACACATACTGACTAATAAAAAAAAAAAGTTCAATTGTTTAAAGTATTAGTATCATCAATCAGCCCCCTTGTGTATTGTATATACAGTATGCTGTGATTATGTAATGCATATCCATTGATTAAGAACTGTGTTGACTACTGAGTGAACCTATTAAAAAAATCATTTTTGTAATGGAAATTAACATCATGTCCTTCTTTCCACTGAGTGGTTAGCTTTGCAAAAGACAGAATAAATTGAGTTATAGGTTTGCTTAGCCTGGGTCACCTGAGAGAGGCGATCTGAAATTTACACGTCTACCGAGGGGACCATTTAAGTGTGCCAAGGACCTGCTTTTCATTACATCGCAGAGGGATCAACATCCTCCAGAAGTGCGGAAGAACTGCCAGAGTAATTGCACCTCTGACAATATGACACAACGCATTACAAACAGACATCACTGCCAGCATGTGTCTCTACAGCTGGGCAAGAGCACTTCACTCTTAATGCAGACTTAGGCATGAAATCAATCCATCTCCTGTCCTATTCAGCAGCAGCATTTCAAGGGGCCATCACTGTGAGAACTTGAAGCCTTCTACCTGGTATGGTAGATAAGATTACTCAAATTAGTGTGTGATTTCTGTGGCTGAAATTTCTAAGTAATGTAATTACACAGAAAGCTCTTTTAGGACTGCAGATTGCAGTGAACTTTTTTTTACTCCAGTTAAGGGTCCAAAGCTAGGGTCCAAAACAGAACCATTGCTCCTGTTCTCTGAATGAAAGAAATGGTCTTCCTCGCAGGCTGGTGGCTGATGTGCTATACAACAGAATTAACAACTATGTAGATATTGGCAATGACTAAATAGAGAGAAAATGGACCTGTAACACAAGCAACCCTAATTTTGACTGACAGTACAGCTTGATCATCTGCAGTAAGAGAGATTTGAACCGACTAATTTGAGGTACAAGAAAACAGGAAATGTTTCATTTCTACTGGTTTGGATGAAATCCTGTACCAACTCTCTGCTTTTTTCACTATTTAATGACAAGATTTTAGGAAGACCTGCCAATATACAAATGAAGCTGAATACACCACAAGAAGTTAAAATCATGCAGCATTTGTCAGAGCTTTGTCAGTCGTCTACACCCTCAATCACTTCATTTACTATACAGTTTTGCTAATCTATCCCTCATCTGACAGTCTTAAAATGAGAAGGATATGTTACCATGAAACCTTCTTTATTTACAGGTCAACATAAGAGTGCATGAAGTAGCATGCATGTAAACACAGCTTCATTAAGTGAGCTCTTCTTTGCTGACAGATTTGCTGTTGAGGGTAATTGGATAACAATGTTCCTAACCCTTCGCTGACCCCCGGTTATGTCAATTAGTAAGGCGCTTTCACAGAGTTGATGTAGTTAGTGTTGAATACACTTTTTTTTTTATTTCTGCAGCTTAAGTCTGATTACACCATTACTGCCCCGAAGACAAAGGGAACAGAGAAAAATACAGTAAATAAAGGAAAATAAAGGAAGTTGATACAACTGAAAGATTTCAAGAATTGTACAAGTTTGTTCTTAGTGCTGTTTCCTTTACATAGAATGTAACTAATGTTTGCTAATTCTTTCCAAAAATATCCAGTGCTAATTCCTTAGGCAGCCCTTTTCTTAACAGCGACCAATCTGGAAAATTAAAGGCAAAAAGATGCTTCCTCCAAAAGACAGACATCACAGTTTAATCTACTGCTGATGTGATGTGAAAGGACAGCTGACCTGCTTGCTCTGAGACACATGTAGACATAAACTACTGCTAATATAATGTCACACACTCTAACACAAAATTGGTTAAATCTAGAATTTCTAATATTAATTTAGTTTCTCCATTTGGGGGAATCCATAATAACTGAGTCTTTTCCTGTCCTGCTTTCTATGATAATCACTTAAACTAAGAAGCCTTGGCTATCCAAAGAAGCCTAAGATTGTTGAACATGAAGGTGCATGAAGGAGACTATGTAAACCTGTAAACAGGTGATTGGCTGTTGTAGTCTCACCCTTGGTTAATTGTACTGAAATAATTGCCCATCCATGAAGAAGGTTTATAAGCTGTAAATGTGTGTGATTTAATTTAGAGAATATTATGTCAGTGCTGTCAGCTGCAGCCTCCTGCCTTCACCAAGCTTCATCACTTCATCAAGTTAATTATTCATCTCTCTTTTTCCTCATTTTCTCTGTGTCTTACTGTCATGCACTTTGTGTGCCACAGAGTCTAATGGCCTTGTATCCACATTCTGTATTTATCTCGTTTAACATCACTAAAGCTTCTTTTTACCCCCTGCTCATAGCTGCAGCTGCTTCCCCCACCCTGTCTCCCTTTCTCTGTCTCTCTCTCTCTCTCTCTCTCTCTCTCTCTCTCTTATTGACACAAGATAAATATTTAAAAATGAAATAGAGGGGTATGGTTAATTATCATTTAAGAACAATGTGACAGATCTTGTAGCACTTTTTTCTCCACAATGTTGTCTTCAGTGTTTTGACTTCAGAACTTGATTCTTGCATGATTGTACATGGTAATTAGACTGTAGTAATAATGACAAGAAATTTGGTGGTGAGCAAATATTTCACTGTATTTTAAAGATGGAAGAAACTTGGAACTTTTGGCTTAAGTTAAAACATGGCTCATACAACAGGAACACTATTAATAATAAGGTACAAAAAAAAGGTCAGTTTTAATTGCAGGTTGTCTTCAAAGTGTAACAGGTGACACACTGATACAGTGGGTATTGTTTGCTCCTTAAAACTTAAGCATCATCCTTAGGTCCTTACTCTCAGGTATTGCCTGTTTGAAATTTCATATATTCTCTAGGAGTTTATGTGAGTTTCCTCCATGTTTCCAGTTTCCTCCCACTGTCAGGTAGGTTAATTGTGTCCTTGGTGCCTAGTAATTGGGGGGATTATGATTGTCTACATGTGCTATAGGCCTTTATATTTATCGGGGCAGCTATCGCTTGAGGATAGGAACCTGGTCGATCCCCCGTACCAACGAGACAATAATGAAGTGCCCTTGAGCAGGGCACCTAACTTCTCAACTGCTCCCCAGGCACCATGCATAGGTGCTCCTCCCTGCTTCGGGCAAGTGTGTTCACTGCTACTAGTGTGTGAACTCACTAGTGTGTGTGTTTGATAGATTAAAAGCAGAGGCCAAATTCCTCTGTGTGCAATCACAGTAGGTCAATCACTTCACTCTTTACATTTATAACATATTCATGATTTGGATAAAATCTCAGTAATGTGATACAGAATTTACAGCTTTTTTTTCCAAAGACACGTTTTGTTGGAAACCATTCAGAAGAGACCTAAAACTTATAATACAAATTAGTTCTTGTTATAGTTCTTAATTGAATTGGTCATGTTCTCTGGAAACTACAGTGAAACTATTAAAACACACAGTAAACACAGTGTAAATCTAAATCATGTCTATATTCTGTGTCTTTTCTATCCAGGTCACATTACCTGTGCGTATTTTCAAGCTGATGGGAGTAGAGATGATAATAGTAACAAATGCATCAGGAGGCCTTTGTCAGGACTTCAAAGTTGGTGATATTATGATCATCAAGGACCACATTAACTTGCCAGGGTTTGCTGGACAACATCCACTATGTGGGCCCAATGATGAACGGTAGGATCTAGGAAATAGAAAGGGATTGGGATGCTTGATTAACATACATTTACCAGTAAAATTATGTGTTTCTTTTTATGAGTGCAGACTACAAATGTGACTGGTCTGATTTTAATAGAGAATAAAACTTACTTGTCATGTACTACATATACTATTATATAACTGTATTTAGGAGCTTAACATATTACATATAAAGTGAAAAAATTACTATGCTTACCTTCATCTTCTACAGATTTGGGATTAGGTTCCCATGCATGTCTGATGCATACAGCATAGAGCTAAGAAAGTTAGCTCTGGACATCAGCACTGAGCTGGGCTATTCTGACTTCATACGAGAGGGAGTTTACTGTATGGTCAGTGGACCCAATTTTGAGACTGTTGCTGAAGCACGGATGCTGCATATTCTCGGAAGCGACTCCGTGGGTAAAGGAAATTACACCCACACAACGCTATTGTCCTCACATTCACGTCATGAAAATGTAAACGGCTTAAAGACATACATACAGCGTACTGTATAAATCGAATCTAAAACTCAAATACAGCCCAATATCCACATCCAGCTAAGTTTTTTTTTTTAACATTAATAACAATTGTACACATTTGTTTAACTACGCTTTTAGCCAAGCATCTTTCATTGCCCTCTGTAGTGGTTTTATGAGGAGCTTAAAGGTCTGTCCAGGGATCCTACTGTCATCTCTGAATGTTATATACGGTTAACTGTATTATCTCTATAACGATGGCTGAGAATCCAGCAGGGTGTTGTTTCTCCTCATTAGGGAATACAAAACAGAACAGCTCGCTCTTATTAATGATGCAGTGCAGACTACTCTTTGGAGGTTTTTTAGAAATAATAATTAAATTGCAGTGTAATTAAGAGTGTCTGTCTTCTGTCATCCCTGCAGGTATGAGCACAATCCCTGAGGTGACTGTGGCCAAGCACTGTGGCCTACAAGTTTTAGGCCTCTCTCTAATTACCAACAAGGTGTCTCTGGACTACAGCAATGAGGAGAAGGTCAATCATGAGGAGGTGCTGCAGATCAGCAAGATGAGGGCTGAGATGCTCCAGAACATGCTCAACACTTTTATTGCTCGCTCCCACCAAGTGGAAGCCATAAACAACTGCTAGATATCCTTTATATGAACTCATGCAGACTGAATTTATCTATATTTTTTCTCGTCACAGGTTTTCAGAGCTTGTTACAGTTTCCTACTCAAACAGAGTGTGTAACAGTCAGTGTATTTTTTATGCAAACTACCCCTTACAGCAAATAAGGACACTGGACTCATACAAGCAACAATGAACTCTGCTTAGCTGCCTGGGAAGCAAAGAAGGAGCATGAGAAATGTTTTTTAGAAAAGGGAAATGTGTTATAAACCTTATAGCCACATAGTTGTAGTCTGTGTTTGTACAGCTAAAAATACATGTAAAGTGATGGCATTAAACCTGAACACCAACTGAAGCTTCAGTCTTTGGTTAAATATTTTGGTAAATATACTGCAACCTGACCAAGTCTGTGTATTATTTGTGACAGGGTCATCTCAAGTGCTGTGTAAAGCACAGAGCAGTGTTTTTTGCAAGGGTAGGGCTGAGAAAATGTAAATACAAATAAACTACAGAACCAATCCAGATCCAGTGAATCTAGCTCATTCATTGTCTAGGCTGCTTATTGTACTACTGGGTTGTAGGGGATGCTGGAGTCTACCCCAATTCTCACTGAGTGGAAGGCAGGGAAATACCCTGGACAGGTCACCAGTCCATTGCAGACACACAGACAAACACATTCACACATCAACACCTAGAGGAAATCACCAGTTTGCTTGACTACATGTCATGAAACTGGACATCCTAAAGGTAACCTACACAGACACAGGGAGAACATGCACACAGAAAAGACCATAGCTGCGTGGTCAATTAAGTAAACCAGGCCCTTCTTGCCATGTGTTGACCAACTGCACCACGGTTCGACCCTGAACCAGTTTAGCGTATTTAAATCACACTGTTTTTTCGAACAATATGTCAAATGTATCAGTATTTGCCATCTGTAAGCTCCACAGAGGTTCAAAGATTGGTGGCCAGGTACAAGGCTGCTGCTTTACTAATCACGGGTGCAATGAGCTTGGTTCAGATTAGCATGAAAACAGGTTTTCATGCATAAAACATTAGCTGAGGTATGTTTTTCTGCGACAAGCATGAAAATAAACCCACGGAACAAAGCAATAACCTGTAGCCAATTATTGTATCCTGTTTTCATGATTCTATGTATATCAACAACACAAAGAGGATGTTTAAATGACATGTAAATAGTCAGCTTGCAAACAGCTTTATTAAAAAAAGCTATTGACATTACTGTGAATAAGAAGCTTTATGTCATATATAGCTCAAACCAAGAGGGAAGACATACTAGTCATTTTGCCAAAAGTTGTGGTTGTATCTTTGGTGCTGAATGTATACCTACTTATGTTATATATTTTAAACATCTAAAACATTATCTTCTGTTTTATTGACTATTTTGCAATTAATTAGTCATGCACTTTAAGTAGAAATTATGAAGGCCCAGCAGGAACCTTTGCTGAAAAAGATCTGTTTTAATATCCACAGTAGGACTGCAAATGCACCAAGTCCATCCACTGTAAAATTACATGGATGTGCACTGTGAGATCTGAAAATGGCCAAATGCCATCTCTCAGATTAAGGAAAGGGGATGGGTGATATGTAATGTTTGGGGCTTATGGGAATTTGGATTTATTGCACATACATTAAATGAGTCATGCAGGCTTTATGCCAAATTCATGCTTGTAAGAGAACTTTTTCAACCCTTGTAAAAAAAAAAACCAGAATATATAATAGTACATTTGTACAGGACACCTGGCCAAGCATGAAGATTATAATTTGCTAAAATTCATCAATTATTTCCAATTATTGTTTCCATTTGATTGTTGCTTGACCATGCATTAAAAACAAATGATTAACACCTGATTAAAATTGAATTAATCTTTTATATTATTATTCAGGCTTACATTAATGGGAAACCAAATGATGCAATACAAATAGGCGTGGCAATTCCCATTGGATATGCCCAGTTTTGTGCAGTTGGTTTTAGGCTAGTTGCTCTACGGCAACAAAACATTTCCCCTTTTCACTTTTAAGAGGAAATATTTTACACAAAGATTTTGTAGACATCGTATCTGCTAATTTCATATCTTCTGTACTTGAAGGCTTGTTAATCGATTCAGCTGCACTGTGTAATAATGTACACATGTAGCTTTACTTGTATTATAACAATTGCCCAAGACGAAAAACGAGCAATAAGATTATTTCTTTTAGTTCTACAACAATCAAAATCTTTCTTTTTTTTTAATTAGCGGTGTTGTGTTATTTGATATACCTGATCTTATACCTGTTAGCTGAAAATATCACATCACCTCCACTCCTCAGCGACACCAACTGTCAAAATGTGACATATGATTCAGCAATCTTTTAAAGTTATCACTTGTCTTGTTTTTTTTTTTTATGTCATCTGTTGGTCTGAGCGTGAAATCAGTAACAATAATAATAATAATAATAATAATAATAATAATAATAATAATAATAATAATAGATTAAACTAGAATAGTCCATGTAAATATGTATTATTATTATTATTATTATTATTACTACTACAACTACTAGTAGTAGTAGTAGTAGTATCACTCACTAATGAATTCCACTTTTAGCTCTGTATTAATACTGCCAGTGACCTTGTTTGATTTTCTTAGAAAGTCAATTCAACTTTTATGCAAAGCACTACATTGCTAATGGTCTGAGTCAGCAGGAGACTGCAGTCATTTCCAGTAGTTGGTGACCCTTTGGCAGCTATGCAGAACAAAGGCCTACTTCATTTAAAGCCTGGCTTCAGTTCTTGTCAGAACATTCATCTCAACTCTATACTCATAACCACTTAAAGCAAAAATGACTAGCTGGGACAGTTGAGAGGCTTACCCTGGGAAGAAGAAACTGTTTCACAAGCAGCAATTTTATGTCCTCACATTGTCCACGGGTCCAAAATGGAAAAGTTCCAAAATTGGCTGAACAAAATGTGAAACATATTGATAGTGGGTATACCCAGGGCTGTCACAATTTTACTGCTCCAGCAAGATAAACTATTCAGAGGAGAATATATATATTCTCCACAGTGCACTCCTAGTCTGAAGCCAGTTGAACATAACATATGATCAAGTGGGACTATGGAATATAAATGTGAGGCAGTTTGGTGTGTGATATACTTAGACTCTCATGTTAGGGCATTTTCTCAGAATAAACTGTGCTGAAAAGAATATAAATTGTCTCCAAATCCTCATCAGTTCTGGACTCTTAGTCTGCAGGGTAAAAAGGTAACAAATTAAATAGGTATTGCAGAATACAAATGGCTAGATGCCCTGGAAATATTTCATTTTATATATATTTAGTGTAAGTGTTTTGGTAATTAATTTAGCTAGGATTCATCATGTGTTAAAGTAAGTCATGTGAAGAAATAATTTGTTATACATCTATCAGAAGTGAGAGACAAAATGAAATATAACTGATCTGAGTTGAGAATTACCACTTGTGCTGATTAGTTGGCAGTGATTTTATGTCGGCTACACTGGCTTCTGTGACTTATTGGTGCTTTAAGAGTAGGATAAGAATTCAAAACTGAGAATACTGAAATCACTAAATCATTCATGACTGTAAAAATTAACTTATGCTATTTGTGTGCTGAATTGTAAAACATAGCTTCTTATTGTCCTATTGCTAATATGACAGGAATTTATTTGCATAGATTTCCTCTAAAGTAAAGGCTCTACATATGTTACCAAATGCTAGTGAGACTATGCACTTATTAACCTGAGATATGAGTTCTCACATTACACTCTGCAGGTGTGTTTCATATTGTTCATGCCACATCTGGTGTGTCACATTTAACTGCCTGTCACCTGTGGATAAATAACTTGCAGGGTCTAAATGATCTACTATACTAGACCTATGTATACAGACTGCATCCTGTAATGTTACCAATAATGGTATTAAAGAAAGATGGTATTATTTACAGAAATCTGGACAAAAATACCTTATAGTCTTGATTTTTTTAATATTTCAAGGGATAAATTTTGGTGAACATCTGCTGTGCCAGAAGTCTCTGTTTGGCCCCCTTAGCCTGTCCATATCTGTACTACTTTCAGGCAGTGAGTAAGCCAGCGTCTGTTTTGTCTGGCACAGAGCACTGCTAGGAACACATGGAGTGCAATTAACACTCTGGTCACACAATTCAAGCTGAGCTAAGCTGTTGTTCACTTGAAAAGAATAATGAAAACAATATGAGAAGTCACTGGCAAATGAGCTGGACTAATATTTCATAACAACATATAATCCAAGAACGTTAAGGAAATTAGGTTAGGTTTGTAGTTTGTCAGGAATCCAATAAGTTGTGAAAAGCAAAAATAATAACAGCACTTTATGAGCAGGTATTACTCAGAATCCCTTGTTAACATTTACATGAATAGATCGTAAACTTAAAACCTCAAATGTATTCGACGTGCTTAAAAGCACAGGTGGATATTATACCCATGTGGCAGCATTGTTCTTTTCCAATGTGTTTTTTTTTACTCCTCTATCAAAGGAAAGAATTACCCACATTTTACACACAGGTATCATAACGTCTAGTAATGTCTATAAAAATACCCCAATACCCAAAAAGTATGTGGTATCCTCAGTAAGAAATAAAGAATATCTGATTTTATTTCACTACTATGCACCTTAAGCTACAAGTAGTGAGTAAATCCACAGGACTCATTACAGGTCTGTCATGTCTTAAAAAAACAAGGAATTCACTAGAAGTCAGCCCTATTGTGTGCTAATCACTATATGGAATTGTCCTTCATTTTGTTAATTTGGGGACTAAAAATCAAGGAGGTTAGGGAAATTATGAATTGATAAAGGATCCACTATCCAAGCCAAAATCCAATAAGGAAACACTCATACGACCTACTATACTATTTAGCCAACCTATGTATGAAAAACCTTGACCTTCTCAATTTATACATTTTACGTTTTGTATACATATAGTGTGTATAAAGTGTGAAGCACTTCATGAATCCTCTGGTGTGACTCACTCACATTTAGCTGGCTTATCGGATTTCTAGTTGGCACCCCCAAACCCCCCCCCCCCCAAATGATTGCTGATGTTTGATTAGCCTCCTTTCCCCAGTTGTTGCCAGTGACCCTAAAATGAGATCTAGATTGGATATTATGTAAGCTGCTTAAGTTAACATGGCTGAAAGAGCAGGAGTTTGGCTACGCTAACCTTCTCTCAAGATCTTTTGTGTGTCTTTCAGGTTCATCAGTTTCAAGAGGAGGCTGTGGATATACAACATAAAACCAAAAGTTACATATGTGGTTCTTACATATGTGGTTCCTAAACTGTTACCACAAAGTTGGAAACTTACAATTGTAGAGGGTGTCTTTGTATGTTGTACCATTACAATTTCCATTAACTACAACTAACATATGCAAAAAAGTGAGGTCCATGAGAATATGGTATGCCAAGGTTAGAATATAAGAATTTGGAAAGCATGTACTTCTTTATAACAACTTTTCTTATGTTGTGCAAAAGCACTGGATTAAACAACCCAACCAGGCAAATCTCTGTCCTTGAGCTAACTGTATAGATGACCACTGGCAGAGCATTACGTTAAGTCATTGTATTGGACCTAAAGGAAGTGAAGACTCATTAGTACTGAAAATAAATATGATTTATTTATGAATATATAAATAAGATTTGCATCTAATGGTCTACTGTGAATAAATGTTCTGTCTATAAATGTATTAAGGCAATTCACACTATGCCAGAGACTCACTGTGGGGTTTGATTTCTTGAAGGGACCCATATTAAAGAATGAATTATGACAGATTTGAGGATGTAAACACAATTCACATTTACATTCATGCAGTGTGACAGATGTTATTATCCAGAGTGACTTAGCAAAGTGCTTTGAAGTGTCTATCAATATACAGAAATCACCCCTGTGCAATTTTGCCTACATGTCAAATAATTCAAAATTGTATCACCTTACAGTAACTGCATTATTTCTAAGTTGAACAGTAAGGTATTTGCTCTTGTGTAAAATTTAAAACAATTTAGATTTACTATATTAAAAATATAGTCCTAGCCATGTTCATGCCAGACATGTTGGACTCCATAAAAGCCCAATAAATTTATCTAGATCTCATCTCACCAAAAATGTGCAACAAATATTTATTAGGATTCTTTTTTATGTTCATTTAATCTTGTTTTGTGCTTAGAAGGGGTCCAACGTGTTTGGCATGAACCTGGCTAGAACTACCACAGTGAATGCATAGGCCTGACAGTGAAGAATGGAGGCGGGAGTGTGATGATATGGCACTGCATGGATGCAAAAGGTGTTGGGGAGATGACATTTATAAATGGCACAATGAATGCCTATGGATGTACCAAAATGCTGGCTGACAAGATGACATCCAATCTCCAGAAGCTTGGCAGTAGAGGAATATTCCAGCAAGTTAGCGATCCATAGTACACTGCCAAAATCACAAAAGAGTTTCTAAAAAAGAAAAACCTGAGAACTATAACATAACCAAGTATGTCACCTAATTTAAATAGAACAACTTTGGTGCATTTAAAGAGAAAGGTTTTTTTCCTGAAAAAAAGCAGCTAAAAAATTGTCTCTGAAGAAAATCTCCACAAATTTGTGCAACACTGGTATCTTCCATGCTGGGGAGGATTGAGTCTCTCATAAAAAAAAAAAAAAGTCTTAGTCTAAAAAGCTTTTGGGGAGCTAATGTAGTGGTCTATAATAATAATAATAAAAAAAAACATAAGGCTATAAATAATAAACCAATAATCAGTGCCTAGAGATAGACACGAGGCCTACACAAAATATTTTGCTGAGATTAGAGATAGGGTCAGACTCATCTGAAAGGATACGAAAGCAAATGTTTTTTGGCTGCAAAGCCTGAGGGACTGTATGCTGAATGACTAGGCACTTCCCTCGCAGTAGTAACAGCTGTGCCCTAGGATGCATGTGATGCATGTCAAATTGTTATACGTCATTTTCAGGTGCCAGATGTTGCTCATAAAGAGTTGTGAATTTCCTTGGTAAATGGGATTGTCCTGTGCCTTCATTTCAAACCACAGCATGAAGAGCAAATCCTAATTTAAATTCCACTCACATCTGTGCACATCAGCGTGTGTGCTTTGTCACTACCTGTGACCACAAGACTGCAGAAGCGCAGAGGCGTTTAGGATCCTCTCAGCATACAGAGGGGAGGAGGATGGGACGGCACAGCACCCTGGAATGATGGGTCTTTGGGGACAAAATTTATGCCCAATTCCTTATTCTCCTGTGGGAATTTGATTCTCTTTCACAGTTTGTACCCTACACTTAACTAATGGCTATAGTGTGAGGGATGGTTTTTAACCTCCATGGGTATATACTAAAAAAAAATGATGTGGTCAGTAAAGTTTAAGATCAGATCAGGTAATAGATTATGTACTATAGTGTGTTGGTTATAGTTTACATAAAACCTTATATTTCTCATGAAAACATGGTTTAATAGTTTATACTAAATTTAATGAACAGACATATTAGATTAAATTGTGTAGAGTGAGTGAAATGTTGGTACCAAACTGATTTCAGTCCTGAGCTCAGTTGAGAACTCAGAGTAAGATTTTGTTCATGCTACATGATTCGATACAAATGCTACATGATACGATACAAATCGTATTAACGTTATTAATTGACTGGGACACAATGTATGCATTTGAACTGTAGTAAATTCGATGATATTTTAATATCTTTTTATGCATTTTGTATTGTATTAGAACAAGAAGTAATATTGACCTACCCATAAAACAATTGCACAGAGAGGAATTTATAGGGCTGGAATAAGGCATGCTGGCTTTATTCCTTTCGTATGTTTTCTTACAACGTTGTCAAAATAAATCACAATGAAAGGCAACCACCTCACCTTTTTTGCTTTAATTTGTGCAGATTTCTCATAATATCAGGGTTAAAACGAGAGCGACAGAGTGAAGTGAAAGTGAACTATTTGCCTACTGGAATGGGACCTCCACATGTAACCCATCTGTGCAGTGAAACACACACACACCAGTAAACACTAGGGAGCAGTGAACACACTTGCCCGGAGCGAGGGGAAGCCTCAATCCTGGGGGAGTTGGGGGAGTTATGTGCCTTGCTCAAGGGCACCTCAGTCATGTCTTGCCCTGTGTGGGGATCAAACCCGAGGCCTTCTGGTCACAAGACCAGTGCCCTATCCACTACATTAAAAATGGATTGGCAAAAAATAACCCCGCAAGGCGAGTCAATCTCCTCAGCAGTGGGGCAGCCATAGGCTTGTGGTTAAGGAAACAGACTGGAAGGTCCTTGTTTCATAACTGAAGTGCCCTTCAAGCAAGGCACCTAAGAACCAACTTCTTCCTGGGCGTCGTGGATGGGGTTGCCCACCGTTCTGGGCACATATGTTTACTAACCCCTAATGTAAGCATTCACTGGTGTGTGTTTCACTGCATGTATGGGTTAAATGAGGATGTCCAATTCCTCTGTGTGCAAGCACAATGGTCAGTGAGTCACTTGATGGATTACTGTTGCAGAAATTAAATTAAAACGGTAGACATATGTCACCTCCATTAAACCCCCCCCCCCCCCACACACACACACACACACACATTTTTATATGAGCAGACATATTAGGGAATGACCCATGGTGATAGTCACGTGTTGATTTAGACTCTGATCTGCAGGTGAAGGGTGGGATGAAGGTGAGGGTGAAATTTTGTCCCGGTTGGCCCAGCATAAGGCTGTTATTGTGGGTTATATAGAGAGAGTGCGGCGATCAGAGCGGCGCTGTCTCAAGTGTTAGAGCATCGCAACAGCATCAGCGCGGGAAGAACATGGCCAGCTCTTACCTACAGGGAGTGGAGATTTCTGCCTCTCAGTTCCTGGATATCTTTCATCATTATGACAATGACGGTAAAGTGCTTTCTATTTCATGGAATGAAGACTGTGTGAAGTTTAAACATTTTCTCCGGATTATTTTATGCTGCTTGTTTTTTTTTTTCAGCGAGTTTGCAACTTTATTTTTTTTCCCCGCAGGATTTAAAAAAAAAAAAAAAAAACATTAATTTTATATGAACCTTATTGTATCATATCAAATACAATCTCATAGCCACGTGGTCAGGTTTTTATTTGCATTCATTTGTCCAGAATATTATCTGGTGAATTATGTTAAAATATACAATCAGGTGTTTTTTAATGCACTAAAACTAAATTCACATTTTTTTCTGAATGGTCACTGATACCACTGATATTCTCCCAGGTAATGGGTATATCGAGGGAAAGGAGTTACAGAACTTTATTAAGGAACTTCAGCAAGCTCGGAAACAAGCAGGCCTGGTAAGTCTTCTATTACTCATAAAGCATGATCTAACTTCTGCAACTACAATCAAATATTAGGCTATAAATGATTAAAATGATCATACAATCCTGACTGTACTATAGAGAAGCACAGCAGTGTATGGTTATGAATATATTCTATTTTGCCACTGAATTACTTGCATCAATGCACCAATGCATCCATTTAAAAAACTGTACTGTAAAAACACAGTACCTTTTTAAAAAAATTCACTATGAAGTGAGATGACTATGAAGACAGAAGATAACAATGTTTTCTAATATTAACCTAAATTAATCTGGCTATGTTTGGCACTTGGGTCTTCTGGATGTTGTTTTCAGCTAAATGTGTAATAAATGAATAAAATCAGAATGTAGCTAGAGTGAATGGGTAGAGGTGTATGATCAGTCTATAAGAAATGATGGGCAGAAGCATATAGTCAGTCAATTAGAAACACTGGATGGAGGTGTATAGTCAGTCTTCTTGAACAGATGGGTAATTTTTATTCAGAACCTGGACATTTTGAATCACAGGCCCAACATTGATTCTGGTGATCCTGTTACTATTTGGCCATAGACAAAAAACAAATGTATCAGTTTTTGTATATCTTTGTGCAGCACTTTAAAAGCTGCTAAATGTAAGAAGTTTACCATGTTGTAATGTACTTCCTAACCACTCCCTGGGCACAATGGATAGGGGCTGTGGACAAGTGTGCTCACTGTCCCTAGTATGTGCAGGTACGATAGGGTAATCACTTCACTTTCGCTTTCACTTTCAAAGGACACAGTAATTGCACTAACACTTGGCCCTTTTGTGAAAATGTATTAGATTTGTTTGCTATAAAATAAGAAAAAATCTGGACAATCTGGCAACCCTGAGATTAACTGTCCAAGGGCAACATGATTCCTGCGACTGGGACTTTTGTTACTGCTTTTTTCAGTTCCTATTTTTGACCACTAGGTGCAACAATAACTGTCTAGATTTTATTGACAGTAAGCACACTTGTGTGACTGTTAAGTATTTAGAAAAATAAGCAAATTTATATCTTGTATCTTATAAGTTTATACCTTATAAATGTGATTTTTTTTCTCCAGTATTTCAAATGTGTGGAGTTGAGAACTTTATAAAGATACCTTGCCCTGTAGACAAGCCATGACTGCCAGCTAGTAGAAATACAGTGTAGAAAACTATCATGTCTGCTTGCTTTAGTTTTGTATATTTCATTGCAGTTTCATTGCATGTTCACCATCAATCATGTTAGGTATGAGTCGGTGGACTATATCTGATTAGCTTTGCACTAAAATATGAAAATAAGAAAATGATAAATGTCTTAACTAATTTTTCTCTTACAATTAAACACAGCCCTCTCACTGCCTTAATCTTAGGCTCTCCCTGCTGTCTGCCAGTCACTGTCAAACTTCATTCTTGTATAATGTATTTTATGATTAAGGTTGAGATATCCGAGGTGATATATGATGTATGTTTATGAATTTCCTGATTATTTAATTTCTAGGTTTTGATTTATGATTTCATTACCTAATTATCTAGCTAGCTCATTAACATGATTATTTATAATGGTTATTAGTAATGGTAATTTAGCCTATGATGAAAAGCAGTAGGACTAAACAAATAGTAGCTGAAATAGGCCACATTGTCTTCTTGATTTCTTTTATATTTTGGGAAAACAAAAGCTGACAATTTTAGGTTCTTTTCTCTTGCTCTGTGTGAACAAACAATTGACAATAATAGCTATTTTTTTAAATGTGTAATATGCATATTAAATAATTGTTGGCTGACGCTTGAAGTCCTAAAACCAAAAGATCTTAGTCATCATGTCCAGACTAGAGCCACTTTTTCATTTTTGTATTCTGTGGCACTGTCCTGATAGGTGACTGACAGGTGGAAGGCTGTCAGAATAAATACGTGGTGAATTGCACAACAGAATCAGAGCAGTAGTGAAAATATATAATGGTAAATAGGGAACGTATTGTTTCCCTCATTAAAATGTTGGCATGTATATAAGACAATACCATGTTAATGATTTTGCCAGTTACTTCAAAGAATGTTGATGTGATATATATTCATGCAGTGAAAAAATAATAATTTCCCAGTTTGCATAATTATTTAACAATATATAAAGCACCCAAGTCACTCTGTAACTGAAATATTAATACTAATATGTAAAGTAGCAAATGAATTAAAATATTTATGTAAATCAATAATACTTTACATGATAAGAACTTCTGTCTGCCATTTTGGATGTTTCAATTTGGATTCTGAGGATTTACTGCTTATATATTTTTAATGGAAACGTTATAGCACATTATGTGACTATGTAGAGATTAGTTGATACTTACAATACAACAGTAAAAACATGACCAAATCATTACTATGCACATTATATCATAGTGTAATGTTCAGTAGTACAGTAAAAGTGGCAGATGATGAAAAATTAACATCAAATCTGCTGAATATTTTATTTAATCCGTTATGTACATTTAAATTGAATCTGCTGATATCAGGTCTGTGGAGGATTATGTGTCCCTAAAAATCCAATACAGCTCTGATTTGTCCAAACAGTGATGGCTCATATATATATAAACACCTGGTGATAAATAAAAGCTGTACAGTTTCTCCAGCTTTATTTTAGGATGTTGTGATGGTGACATTCTTCTATCTCACGATGTATTCTCTGTATTCACTGACCTTCAGGTGCAGATTAAAGATAAGGTTCTTGTGCAGTTGCAGAAGTGGTCTAATTTATGATAAGACAAGCACTTTAAGATGAGCCTGAAAAAAAATCCAGAAACTCACACACAAATCTCATCTCATCTAATCTAAGTTTGCTTTGTCAGCAAAGAACAAAGTGTTTTATTCCTTTCATACCACAGTAATTTGCTAACACTACACCTCATCTATTTTATCTGCATATAGTTACATTTGGTGGAACAACTGCAAAACAAGTTAGTTCTTGTTATTATGCTGTTATCTTTTATCTGTTATTTGATATTGTTACATTACAACAGCTGTAAAAAGTAGTCCCTTACCAACCACATTTTCCTATGCCAAAGATATTACACACATACAGTAGTAAAGTTAGTGTTTGACATCTCTGTGTGTGCACTAATATGTATAAACCCATACAGTACTGTTCTGTCAGAGGTGAAGATACAGCACATTCAAACTGTATAACAAAATCTATTACCATTATTACTTAAGTCTTTAAAGGTTACATTTATCTGGATTTTGTTTCATAATGTATTCTAATTTTGTTTCAACTTTATTAAAGTGACTAATATCTTTCCTTCTGTGCATTTTACAGGAACTAACAGACCAGATGAGGGCTTTTGTGGAGCAATATGAGAAAAATGCTGATGGAAAAATAGATATTATTGAAGTAAAGTATAATGGTTTTTATTTGTAATATAAAAGCAGAATTACTTAATTCAGTTTGTTCTTCTATTATGCCATAAATTGCGTTTTTATAGGCATATTTGTGTACAAAAACAAAAATTTGGCTCATAACAAAGGGTTTGTGTCTAGTGGTTAGCCCAGGCTAAGGAAATCAGAAAACCTAAATCAGATAACATGCAGACCGAGACCACTTCAGGTTCCCTTTAATTACATTGTCTGAGAGTTTATTTCTCCAAACTTTTGACACATGAGTAGACATGAAATGGGACAGCTGGAGTGCACAAGGCTGCACTTGACCAATAAATTATAATTCCCAGTCTAGACATTGCCTGGTTAAATTGCCAATTTCAGCCAAAGGCCACAGAGAGCTGTACAAGTTTTGGAGTAAAAGCATCTGCAGTAGACAGACACTCTCAAACTACAATTCAAGAAAATTGACTGAAATGATGTGCTCTGATAGACTAAATCTGATTCACTTTTCCTGTCACAATGATTTAATTACAGAAGTATTTTCTGACGTTTGCATGTGTGCAT
>JAOVVF010000044.1:14789687-14801260 GCA_028565595.1 Duopalatinus emarginatus
TATATATATGTTTGTGTGTGTGTGTGTGTGTGTACATTGTTGGTTTTTTTTTCAGTTGGTACAAATACTACCTACAGAGGAAAATTTCTTGCTATTTTTCCGTCAACAACTGAAGTCCTGTACAGAATTTATGGAGGTAATATTGACTGGATATTGGATATTGATTGAATTGAATAGCCTGTAAATGACAGTCATTTACAAGGAACAATAAATAGCAAAATGAAAACAAAATAACAAACAGTACCCACTACTGAGCCTTTTGAAATGGGAGATAAAAATTGGGATTAAAAATACAAATGGATGTGTCTAATAGATCCACCTAGCATTGTTAATAGCTATGCACTGTCAGATTTGGACAGAAGGTATAATAAAGCAAAACTCTAAAAGTAGTTTTTTACTACATTGCTTTGCATTTCAGTTCACTGAATACACACATGCTAACACAAAAACCTCTCTTTAACAGGCCTGGAGAAATTATGATGCTGATCACAGTGGCTACATCGAAGCTGATGAGCTTAAGGTAAGACGAAATGGTGTCCTGATCAGAGAGGTACAAGTTTAATAATCATCTTACTCTGTCAAATGTACACCTCAGGGCTTTTCATACTGCAGTATAAAACAGATATTTTCTAAGTCTTATATTCCAGCTGCCAGTATAACTGAAATACAACCCTTCAGGCCAATATGCCAAGAACTAGCTGCCTGCTTTCACTCCACAGATCCTGTATTGATTGTCACTCAAACACTGCTGACCTTTTTCAATCGCATATGACAGCAAGTTTTAGATGTAAAGCTTTGATTTATGACTTGGTCAGTTATAGCCAAGTAAACCATTACCACTCTGTCAAGTGCTGGCCTTTTCTGTGGACAATAATACTGTGTCTCGTTGGGCGCCTTAACATTATTAATAGAGACGTGCATGAAGAGGTTGTGAGAAGCTGTAACACTTCCACTGACCTATAAAATGTTAAAATGTATAAATGTATCCAGATAAGGTTATAAAGAAGATCAAAAGAACAAGAACTGATTACTAAGTCAGAGATTTAGGTGTAGCTCCAGGTTGAGTTAATAAATTATGTCTTTTCTCCAGAAAGGTCAGTAGAATGTCTGCAGAGTGGAGGCTATATACGTTTGGAGATACCATGATAGTCACACTTGAGAGTGTGAGAGTAATACAAAACTAATGCTGTTGAATGGCTGCTGAATCAGCAGTTCACTATTAGAGTATAATGCGCTTGAGCTAACGCTGATTTTGTTCAGTAAGTCCTAATGAGAATTCACTGTCACTTCACTTCACTGTCACCATTTCAGAATTTTCTGAGAGACCTGCTTCAGAGAGCAAAAAAACCTTTTGATGAGAAGAAGTTAGAGGAATACACATCAACCACGGTAGAGGATCCACAAAAATCACTTTAGCCATTTTGCTAACTATTGCTAATGCTAATGATATTTATAATGCTATTATATATGCTATTGAAAGCACTTTGTTTCTTGCAGCTAAAAATTTTCGATTTGAACAATGATGGAAAATTGTGTCTGGCAGAAATGGCAAGGTTTGTCTAATCATATTTTTTAAAAAATTGGCAGTATATCAGATTTAATTCTATTCCAGCATGTCTAATAATATCATTTTTTTAAATAACAGACTACTCCCAGACCAAGAGAACTTTCTACTGAAATTTCAGGTTAGATTTTTTTAAGGTTGAATATGCTTATATATTGCAAATATGCTTATATATTACAGCACTAATGTTCTTCTAATTCTTCCTACAGGGAGTAAAAATGGCTGGAAAAGACTTCAACAAGATTTTTGAGTTATATGATAAGGTAAGTACTGGCACCATAGTCATCTTATGATGTTACCATGAGCATGCTTATATAAAATAATACCACAATACCAAACTACTATACTACTATATACTACTATTTAGCCTATTTAGCAGCATGAGATTAAAGCATAAACATGAGTACCCAAATCACTGAGGCATCCTCAGGATGTAATTTTGAATTTTGGGGTCCTTAAGGTAGCAGTTATTAGTATGCATAGTGTGTGTCCTGTCTGGATATCACCTCCAGCACTATTGGAGTTCTTGGCTCTGGCTTCACAATGTATTAGTGTGTCCCTGAATAGGGCGAATTCTGTGCTGCTGATGACAGCACCTCTGATCCTTATTGACTGGCAGCTTCAGGTTGCACACTCACCTCCCTCCTCGCAAACACACAGTGTAGGTTGCTGGGATATCTGAATACCCAGAGAAGAGATTTGGCATGAAAGAAGACAGCACATACTCATTAGCAGAACTATGAGGTGTCTCGAAGCAGGCTGTCGTGCTGTTGGCACATTTGGCACACATCTGGTTCGGCCGTATATTGTTTGCTGATTAATTTTGCCCCCATTAAGCTCTACCCGTCATTCTGATGGAAATGGACAAAGGGTCACACTACTGCATTCAGGTTGATAGTGACAGTGTGTGATGAATGATACCTGCACCGTGATGCTTACCGCAAGCAGTTCCAAATCATTAACATCAAGACCAACTTACTGTGCTTTTCAGAACGGTAGATAATAGCGTATTTTTGCATTCATGCATTCATCCTTAAGCCTAATTTGTTTGTTTGTAGCAAGAAATGAACAGTGTAGCAGCTAGCATGGCATTAGACTGACTCTATGCATAATCAATCATCAATGCTTTGCTTCTCTCATTTTTTTTTAGCTGAGAGCACTACAGCATTTCTAATGTCTGAATAGAGATTAAAATGATACGGCAGTAAAATGGTATGACACTGATTTTACTGTGTAATTGAGAAACATTTATTTTTACCTGCATTCCCATTTCCCTTTGTTTCCTCCAGGACAGGAATGGCTATATGGACGAGAATGAGCTGGATGCCCTCCTCAAAGACCTATGTGAGAAGAACAAAAAGGTTAGACTCTATTCCACAAGCTGTCCGAAAGATTTAGCTTTAGCAGATTGCCTTGAAACTCACATTTTTGTCAGTGCTGGGCTTGTACCAACACAATTTCTTGAAGCAGACTCATGAAAGCATGCTAACATCAGTCAAAATCCAATCTCCTGCTTTGTGTGTGCCCTGCATACCGATGTGCCACTACAGCAGTACTTACAAAAGGCTTATTTTAGTCCATAACATCTTTCAACATACATATCTAAACATTTGTGGGTTTTATTTATTTGTATGGACCTTTTATCTACACTCACTGAGCATTTCTTTATTAGAAACACCAGTACACCTATCCATTAATGTGATTATCTAATCAGCCAATTGTGTGGCAGCAGTGCAGAGCATGAAATCATGCAAATATAAGCCAGCAGCTTCAGGTAATGTTCACATCAACTATCAGAATGGGGAAAAATCCCACACAGTTAACCTATGGTTCCATGATTGTTGCTGCCAGATGGTCTGGTTTGAGTATTTCTATAACTGCTGATCTCCTGGGATTTTCGCACACAACAGTCTCTAGAGTTTATTGAAAATGGTACAAAAAGGAAATCCATCCTTTGAGCACAAGTTTTACAGACAGAAAGGCTTTGTTTACGGGTGAGATAAACAGACTGGTTTGCCCTGACAGAAAGTAAACTCAGATAACCACTCTTTACGTTCTTGGTGAGCAGAAAATCATCTCAACATGTCGAACCCTAAGGCGGATGGGCTACAACAGCAGATCATGTTAAGTTACACTTCTGTCAGCCATGAACAAAAATCTATGGCTGCAGAGGGCACAGGCTCACCAAAACAGTATAACCAGGTCTGATGAATCTGAATTTCTGCTGAGGCATACAGAAATCAGGGGTCAGAATTTGACACGAACAGCATGAATCCATAGACCCAGTCTGCCTTGTGTCAACAATCTTGGCTAGTGGATGTGGTGTAATGGTGTGAAGAATGTTTTCTTGGCAGTTTGGCCCCATTAATACCAATCAATCATCACTTGAATGCACACAGAGTATTTGAGTATTGTTGCTGACCATGTGCATTCCTGACCACAATTTACCCTTCTTCTAATATCTATTTACTGCATGATAATGCACCATGTAATAAAGCCAATGTTATCTCAAGCCAGTTGCCTGAACATGACAATGAGTTCAGTGTGCTTCAGTGGCCTTTCAGTCACCGGATCTGAATCCAATAAAACATATTTGTTGTAGAACGGAAGATTTGCAGCATGAAAGTGCAACTGAAAAATCGACAGGACTTGTATGATATAATGTCAGTGTGGACCAGAATCTCAATGCAGTGTTTCCAATATCTTGTGCAATCCAAGCCGAGCTGAGCTGAGGCTGGTTTGAGAGCAAAGTGAGGTCTTGCCCAGTATTAATATAGTATTCCTATTAAAGAATACTCACTTTTTATGACAAACATTCATCTAAGGATTATAAAATATACATACAGTATTCAAAGATATTTAGTCAGTTGTCAGTTGTATGTGTGTTTGCGTTTATATATCTGTTGCCACAGCATTTGGGTTTACAGTTAAAGGACTATAGATCATTTCCAGCATGTACAGTGAGCATTAAAGTGTTAAACATCCTTTACCTTTTCATCAAGGTGAATATTATGGTATAATGGTTATCAACCATGCAGTAACACTGTGGTGTTCCAGCACAACACCCTCTAATATGTCACTGCCATGTCAGTGTCATCCAAATAATATCTGCTCAGCTGTGATTCTGTTTCACTAATATACCATGTGGAGGAGGGATGCTGATTGTCATTGTGTTTTAGCCGTAATTAATAGAGGTTTTAGGCTGATTTTAATGCTTCACAACATTGAGAGGGCATTAAAATATGACAGTTATACTGGACTCTCAGTGCAAACTGTTTTATATCTGACAGGTTCTAGAAGTCAACAAAATCCCTATATATAAAAAGGCGATCATGGCTCTGTCAGATGGAGGGAAACTCTACAGAACGGAGCTGGCTCTGGTGCTGTGTGCTGAAGACATGTGAGATTCGTCCATCAGTTAACGTCTCTCAACCTCCTACATCCTCTCCATCCACATCCCACTGCCAGCAAAGCTCACTCATCAAGTGAACATAGCTAAACACTGGATGTATTTCTGTTCATTTAAGGAACGTGTAATGTACAGGCTGAGTGTATCTAGGTATGCAGACCAGAGACCGATGCCACATACTTTTCAATCTATTATTTCTATACCGTTTCTAAATGTACAGATTTTGTAAAGACAAAATTAATACAATACTTAAGAAGACCAGAATCTTGGTTACTACATTCATGAAACATGTCACACCCAGAATATCTGAGACATTTCCCCAAAATACTGATGCTCCATGTGTATTAACTATATTCAGATCATAATTCAGCACAGAATCGGTCAATCATTTCATAATAAAATTAATCTACCTTATAATATAGCCAAAGCAATAAAGTGGTAGAGGAATGTGGATAAGATGAAGCTGTAAAATAGAAAAGTACTTGTTTGTAAAATGCAGCAGGCTAAAATTCTGTTCGCAGTGCATGTTTGCGACTGAAGGCACATCTTGCTGTGAGGCATTAACAAGTCCAGCAAGATTCTATAAGCACATACCACATCGATATGAACTGCATTGCCCAGCCAACTCTCCAGTCTCATATTTTTCTGTATTTGCACTGTAATGAATGATGTGCTGACCCCCGTAACACTGTGTATGAGGATATTGTACTTAATAAAGCACTATCTGAAAGACTAGTGTTGTGGTTTGTTCCTATTGACATAACATACAGCCTTTAGCATCAGGAAAACCAGTATGTGCAACTAAAACAACTCTTAGTAAATATTTAAACATTTTGTAATACTAAGCATGTTCTTAAACCTTTCATAGCCACAGAACCCCTCAAGCCCCTCAGCACAGTTTATTTAAATAATAATAATGCTACATAAATACAATATTAACATTTACAATGATGTTTTGTTAAACCATAGAGTACTATTTTATTCTTGAACATTTAACCAAACATGGACCAAATTAAGTCTATGTTGGCATTATTAGAGGCTTACTTATTTGTTGAATTTTGATTAAATCTATTGAAATCAGGGGACGAGTCAGACTGATAGGAAATTAATCATCATCACCACTTTGATAATACCAAGTTTCTGTTGTTATTACAACAAACTCAACCCTGCTTCCCAGACCTCTGGGGGTTCCCAGACCATATACTGTGAAGCATGGCTCTAAAGCAATTGAGATAAATGGTAAGATCCACAGTAGAAATGCAATCTAAAGGGGAAAAAAAAACATCTCATGATCTTATCTTATAATTGAGCTGCTGCCTCTTAAAGAAAGGTACAGCCAAGTCTTATCTTTAAGATTTGTGAACACACCTATGACAGTGCACAGAATATTATGTTCACTCATGTTCCATTAAAATGAGGTTATTATGAGCATTCATTCTGAAATAATATGAACAACAGATAAAATATGTTGTTACTGATCCATTTAACAGCATGAAAAATGCTCTCGACACCAATGCGTTTATTGGATAGTTCCAGTCAGAGATTAATCACTGAAGAAAAGAATGCATTTTGAGTTTAATGGTCCTCTACAAACCCTGTTTCTACTGTGTTCTAACCTATTAAACATTGTCAGCATTGCTCTATTAAAGCTACAAGGAAATTGACATTGTGAATGCACAGAAGAAAAAAACGTATTCCTTTTGCTAGTTTTACCGATGTTCCTATAAACTAGAAACAGATCTAAGCAACTCAAGAACGACACAAGTGGCCGATAGTGTCTATGCACAGATAAAATGAACCCAATGAACATGACGACACAAATATGACTTTTTACACTTACAGTTCAGTCATTCGTAGAAGCATATAGTAATACTAAGCCAGAATACTCCGAAGTTGCAATGTTCCATTCCATTATAGGAAATTTTGAATTAAGTATAAAGAAACAGTGCATTTTGTCTTCTTTATTATTATTATTATCATTATAAGTTAGCAAAAATAAGTAGTTCAAACAACATTAAATTTTAAATTAATCCTAGAATTGACAAATGTACAAGAATATAAACATTTATGTACAATTTTAAAGGAGTAGATTTGTTTTAACCATTACTAAAATTCTTGGAAGTGAAATTTAAAAATAAACAAAAAAATTACATGAAATGACAGTCTTGAAATAAGGCTATACAATATTCTTTATCTTTCTTTACCATGACCACTGTTTTACCTAAAAAGCAAGGGTAAGAAAGTGTCTTTACTGTACATGGGTTCAGCATGTTTCTTTATTTCCACTACAATAATGACATTATTGTGTTGCTTACTTAATAAAAAACTTTCACTCTAAGAAACCACCTTAATAAATTCCAGTGGTGTTATTTGTGACGTGGGGCATCTGCCAACAGTCCTCAGTCATTAAGAGCCCTTTGTTTTTCTTATCATCTCCTCAATCGCATCCCACTGCTCTTGTGTGACCTGTCGGATAAAAATAAATAAATAAACAAAGGCAAACATGAGTATTGCAGTGGATAGCGTAGTCACCTCACAGCAAGTAGGGTACAGGTTTGATTCCCTGGACAGGTAGTCAGGGTTTTTTTTTTCTGTCAAGTATGTAATGTATATGTGTTAGTGTGTGTATGTGTGTTCTCTCTGAGAGCTCCAGTTTCCTCCGGCAGTCTGAAGTCCGTCAGGTGAATTGGAGATACTAAACTGTCGAACATAAACATGATGGCAACTTAATAGTGAAGACTTTTTAAAAAAATCTCCTAAACCTTACCTGGCTCAGTGAATTGAATTCCCCAGCCATAAACACATATTCACCACCATCCATTCTGATGATCTACAAGAAATCCATAAATAAAGGACAGGGTCAAGAATGACCTTTAACACTGTGCAATTTTACTATAACACATTGGCAACTACAATGTAATCTACTTAAAGTGCACCCTTTCTCTGCCTCCCACAAACGCTCTTCCTGTCAGAGGGCACAGGAGAAGGTAGAACTATGTATTTAGCTTTCTCACACTGAAGCTGAAACAGGAGAAGTCCTAAGGGAAGCTGTTAGGTGAGCTGCAGTCTGAAGAGACAGCAGTTCTTTCCCACAAGGTCAAAGCACACTCACCGCACCAGACACCCAGCTGGCATAGTCACTGCAGAGGTAGGCAGCCAGATTGGCAATCTCCCCCGAAGTACCAAGGCGACCTACTGGTATCCTCTCAATCATTGACTTCTCGAACATGCCTGTGGGGTCCAGACGACTGAAAGCACCCTTCAAAATTCATAGAAAAAAAATGTTCATATAAAATGCCACAATGATGGCCCATCCAGACAGTATGCCGATGACAGGAGATATAAAACTCTGCTTTATAAAAGAGCAATACAGAACCGAGAGGCACAAATGGCCACCAAAACCATCAAAAAGCTGTGAATCTACATCACACAATTACCATCAGGGTGTGAATAATGCCTCATATTGCAAATATACAATTTCATATATTCATACACTTGCACACGATACCTTGGTTTTTATTGGTCCTGGCTGAATAACGTTGAACCTTATGCCATATCTTCCCCACTCTGCCGCCAGAGACCTGCAGATACAAAAGGAATCAGCTTGAATAATCATCAGTGTCTCTCATTCAAACAAACATGCAAATGCAAACACACATACACACTCACATAGCCATTATCTCCAAGGATACCATTCACTTATCCAGTAGACCAAGAGGGCAATAGAGACAAGTTGGTAGGTGAAACAAATATTATCAGGCTGCCTTTGGGGTTGTAGGGGGGGCAGGAGGGGTCAGGCCAAGGTAAATTGATCCATTTGTTTAAGCGGTTTTCTTGGACTGAGGAATCCAATCCACTGGACATATGATGCTTGATAGGTTCTAAAGAAATGGAAGGCCAAGATCACTGGGAAGTCCATTTTTATGTCTGATAATTTCTCCTTGATGGCATTATGTTAGGTGATATTGGGGCTTACAGCAATCATACTATAGAGCACAAGTATATTAACGATACATAAGAAGCTTGCTTTCTTACTGGGTTTTAGCTGATATTACATTCTAAACTCCAAAATGGTTTTTAATAAATTGATCCTAGCTGAAATGTAGAAAATTATTTTTTTAAGCAGCAGTGTCCGTTTTAATGTTAACTATTTGTTGAGAGAATTCCTGTACACCATTGCTTGTACTACATTCCTTCCTCTACACAGACCAAAGCAGCTTGTGAGGTAATTTACAGCATCACTACTAGACTGCAGACACACCAAAGGTTTTCTGTCTATCGCTGACAACTTCAACCAGATCACTCAGTCCTTCAAATTTGCTACTTTTTACCAGTAAGTTATGTTCAATCAGAAGGAACATTGGACTTATGTAGACTGTATGCAAATGATAGAAATAAATAAATGGGTGGAAATCAGCAGAGTCATATTTATTTCAGATTACCACAATCTGGTTTTGCTACACACCAGCTGTCCATCAACCTCTGACACTCAAATGAACAGCTAGGACATGTGTTTCTGAAGTAGTGCAGAGTCTGCTTGACTGTTTGAGGAACACAGAATGGGATGTACTCCGTAATCTACATGGTGAGGACATTAACAGAATGCCTAAGTGTGTTGGGGATTATATTCATTGTTGTGTTAAAAACATTGTTTTCACCAGAGATATTCACTGCATGCATAACTAGTGACCTGAAAGCACTCCTAAACCAAAAGAGAGCTTTTAAAGCAAGGGACAAGGGTGACATTAGATCGCTTCAGGAACAGCAACAAGCAAACTGATAGGAAGTACAGATTGGGCCAATGACCTAAACCAGTTTAACACCAGGGTTCCATCTGTCTCCCATGTACAAAACCTTCTGAGCTGTGAAGTCCTACAGCGACTCTTCAGCATGAGCCTAACTCTATAAAAGCTCATATTCTGAAACGTCTATTCTGGTTCTTAGTCCAGAAGAAAACATTTAACCTTACACATGATGAAGATGTTAGAGATGTTGGTTCTTGTCTATCCCAGATGCCCTGGAGTGCAAATGAAAGTGGTGGAATCTGACAGGTACCTTAGAACGCACATAGACAGATTTGTTTTTGACAAAGTTCAGGTTGTTCAATGCAGGGAACAGGGTGCTATGTAAGCTCTACCAGTGGGGTGTAGTGGGCGCTGCCTTTTACAAAGCAGTATCCTCGTACAGTGTACAGTATTTTGGTACAGTGGCATCAACGCAGGAGATGCCAGCAGACTAAATAGACTTATAAGGAAAGCTGGAAAGATCACTGAGACCAATCTGGACTTATGGAAGCAGTTTTTCAGCATAGAACTGCAGCCCACCATCAACAAAGTTTATTACTCTCTTCATGAACACAATCATGCAGTGAAGCACTCATCAGATCCAGACTTATCCAGTTGTAGTGCAGCTAAGAGCAGCACAGGAGATGAATCTAACCCACCACTATCAGACTGTACTCATCCACTCTTAACTGTGCAAAACCGTTTTTCAAAATTCTGCTGCACTCTATTTATTATTATTTATTGTTTCCCATGGACAAATTAACAGTCACCTTTTGATCATCACATGCACTACAACCTCTTATGTTTAGTTCTTAGCATCATGTTATTAAACCGGATAAGTTTAATAACTCTGGGTAAAGCAATCCATGTTCTCTGTACATTCTCAGTGTCTGTGATTTCTGTACTGTTGCAACAAAACAATATTCTCTTTATTATCTGCCTGTTAGTCTATCTATCTATCTATCTATCTATCTATCATGTTTAATTATACTAATATATAAGCATACCAGACATGCAATAAATTCTCATTGGATAGTATAAGCAGAAAAATGTAAACATTATTACTACTGTACATTTTGGACATTGTATACATGATTCCAAATCTAACCTAAATCTATAAGGTATTCCAGGCAGTGAGAGCAGATGCAATGATAAAGATTCCCATTAATCACTGTGATGTTTGCTCCACCCCTAGTACACACAGGTTGGGTAAAATACCACAGCCATCAAAACATCAGCACATGCACAGAATTCAAAATAAGAATGAAGGAGACCATTCAATTATGACAACGAGGGCTGTGTGTGGTCAGACCATAGTACTTATGCATAGTACTACTGCAGGAAGATAAAACCTGAATAGATATACATACATACACATACATTTAAACATAGGTTATATAAATGGCTGTTTAGCAAACTGTAAAACAACCCTATTAATCTGTGAAAGTGCACAGAAATGTAATGTGCTTGTTTTAGCTATTGATTCAATATAAGTTCCTATTTTAGGTCCACAGAAGTGAACTGAAGGCTGTTTATTATTTGAAAGTCATTCAGTATTATTATTCTGGTTGTGTACATGCTTTCCTTGAGAGAATCTAATTTGAAATTCCCATTTAAAAACTACAACTTTTACTGTGTCTGATTATGATAATAAACATAAATGTAGTGTGACAAAGTGGAAAATGGTCACTGGTTAGTCTCTAACATACATTTAGTCTATTCCCCAACATACATTCAGCAGATTTAATCCTAAAACTGACTGATCATGTTAAAAAAGACCCTTGATTCAATTTACACTCAACATCCACATTTATTG
>JAOVVF010000044.1:14802294-14816050 GCA_028565595.1 Duopalatinus emarginatus
GCTCATAAATGTTTACCATTTTTAACAGCTCAAAAGTAACAATTATTAACCTCAATCTAGCCAACAAAAAAGAGTGACACCTTTCATGGGAGCTACACAGAGAACATGCTGCAGTTTATCTTCTGAGCTAAAAGGATGGGAAATTACCCATCTTCCACAGGTCTTCAAACATCTCTACATCACTATCAATAAGGGGGCCTATGTGAAAAATGTACTGACAGCATTCAATACTATACTACCATTCTAAACTCAGTTTTGCCGGACCACCAATCTAGTATCTGGGGGCAGTCATTGGCTTCTGATTAAGGAAACAGCCTTGTGACTGAAAGGTTGCGGTTCCAGCCCAGGAGCCAACAAGACACGACTGAGATGCCCTTGATCAAGGCACGTAAACTCCTAAGTTCTTCCTTACTAGTGTGTGGTGTATGCGTGTTCTCTGCACGGATATGTTAAGACCATAAGAATAGTGGTCAATGAGTGGTTAAGGCTTCACTAAAAGCAACAAAGATTGTCAAAAGAACTTTTAGTCGTTGACTTTCATGCTTTATTTTCATACTGAACTACACTGCTAAAAATGCAATTCTCACTATCAGCAGCTACACCACACCACAATAGGGACTGATTAACAATGACTCTGCATACAGTGATAACATGTCAGAACAATAAATAAGCTTCAAGTACAAGATAAACTGCAAGAGTCATTACGGATTGGATATAATAGGACAGAATGGAGATTAGGAAGCCTTCAATGCTGCATATATTTAGTAACCAAACATGGGAAATGGGTCAAGCATGTAGCACAATAAGACCTATTTCCATCACAGTGCGGGTTTGTTACACGGGTTTGTTCCATCACAGTGCGGGTTCTGTATTGTAATAAAAGAATCTCCAGGGATCACTTCAGTGGCAAATAGTACGCGACTATAAATGATTCTCAATCTGGCCAATAACTATACATTTATACATTTCTGTATAAATCTCCACACACCAACATGCTGAAGCTGTATTTCATTTAATTTTATTTAAGTTTGTGTGCAACAATTCATTTATACTACCATGACTGTGTAACTGTTCTCGGTATAATATTAATGTTATACAGTTAACTGTTAGTGCCAGTATATTATTAATATTTTTATATTGCCATTATATTATTTGGTTGTTAATTAATGTAAAACATGTGTCAATGCATTTGAGAATTTTACCTACTTGCACAGTGCCTCCACTCCTGCTTTAGCAGATGCACTGGGCATAACAAATCCAGATCCACTCTCAGCATAGATAGTGGTGATGGCCAGAAATGCAGCACCTGAAAACAACATTTGCACATTATTTTTGTATTTAAAACCAAGCTAACTATGGTTTAAAGATAGGAGTGACCATGGAAAACTACAATAATAAAAAAAATTGCCTTGATCAAAACCAACACAGCAAATATACAGTTTGCAAAATGTGGGTAACGGATCACAACAGAGACTAGCAATTTTTTTCTAATAAAGAAATTGCATGTAGAATAGAATACAATAGAATGCCTTTATTGTCACTCAAGGTTCTGAGTGCGCTAGGAGAGGAGGGGGGGGGGGGGGGTTGGGTAAGGGAAAATAAATATTCTATTGTCCAGCAATATACATTTGAATTTGTATTCGGTGTATTGCAGGCTGGTAATAAGTCCAGTGTTCACAGTATATTTATATGTTCTGACATTCATGGTAGAGAGTAGAGAGAAGGTCAAAATAATCACAAAGGGCTGTAGAATCCACACTGAGGCCAAATAAACTGAACATCTGTCTGATGTGCTTTAGTTTCATACACCAAAACAGACACACTCCAATTTTAAATATCAGAAATTAACTTATTATTCTTATACTTATAGCTGGCCTAAATTTGACCTTGACATTCTAGCCATCCCTTAATTTTTTTTTACCATGGAAAGACACTAAGATTTTTTTAATAGTATGACAGGCTACATAATTATCAGATGGCTGGTGAGAGAAGAACTGTTTATCACTGCTTTAAATAAATAAACTGACGTTAATTTGTTATTCCAGATCATTAACTATACCCTAACTTAATGCTGTCTCTGATGTATTCCTTATGGTAAATATATACCTAATGGGTCTAGTCTTTGTATAGTTACATTATAATCGAAACAATCACTTGTGCTGTGATAAAGGTGTCAAGTGTTTTAAATGTCACAAGAGTATTTGTTCAATTTCATATTATTCATGGTTATGGTGAAGTGTACTTAAACATACTGTTGTGCTAGTGCAACACTGCAACCTGATTATTTACTGCCATCTTGTGGTGGGATACTCAAAATTCAGCTTTTGTTAAAATGTCATATTTCAGAAAGTTATCTCCCAAGTTAAGGTCTAGGTTTAGAATTTTTAATAATGTCGAAAGCAAAGTATATCGTTTAAGTAAGCAATTAAATCTGCAAGCACTATAAAGTTTAATAATAACATCTTAACATAAGTGTGGTTTGAAACCTTTCTCAGCTTTGATTAGACGTTTCCCAATGTCCAGTGTGACATAGGCTGTGCCATTCAGAACTATGTCTGTTATGGTTTTCCATGCATTGGCTGAGAGCTTTTCAGATGGAGAAATAAAATTTCCTGCAGCATTGTTGATCACCACCTGAGTATGAAAGAGTACACAAGGTTCATGAGATTTCAAGACTCAGTATGTTCAGCACAAGACATTATTACAATTTTTTGCTTTAAAAACTATTTCAGCTCAAGGATCTGTAACACAATACTGGCAGTTGAGAACTGTACCTACGTACATCAGGAAGCCCAACTTCGGTGACCAGCTGGTCTACAGCAGCCTTTACAGAGGCTGGGTCCCTTACGTTACACTGCACAGCATGAACCTGCAACATGCACCATATTGTTCAGCATTATTTGTGGAAAGAATCACTTTTAAACTCAAGCACTGGTCATAGCATTTACAATACTACTTTAAAAATGCAAAATAATGTGTCAAATAAATCACAATGTATTGCATTGAATTAATGCCTAAATAAATTCATCTAATGTATAATTATAATTGTAATATGCAACCAGAAATCCTTACTCACTACCTTTGACCATGGAAATAAATTTATATAACAGGCAAATTTATAAATGAACTGCATTAAGCTCCAGTTATTACCTTATTCCCAGTCTGATTTGAAATTTCCTCAGCAGTTTGTTTCAGAACATCCAGGTTTCTGCAATAAGAAAAAGTCCCATTACATTCATAAAACTTGTTCATTCAGAACATATGCCAAGTTTATACTAATTAATTATATTATTTATTTAGGACAACGAAAGTGAAAAAGTCAGTGTAGCAAATTTACAATACAATTTCATGAGATGGCTAGAAATGTCATGGGGCACTTGTAAACTTGTGGTTAAGGAACCAGCCTTGTCATGAAAAGGTCCCCAGTTAAATTCCCGCACCAACAAGCTGCGACTGAAGTGCCCTTGAGCAAGGCACCTAACCCCGACAGGGTATGTCAGGTAGTGCAGTTTTCCAGAGAATGTGAATAAATGTGTGTACAGGTCTCTTACTGACCTGCTGGCGATCACACACTGTGCCCCGAGGGCAGACAAGGCAGTGGTCATGCCTTTACCCAGACCTGTTCCTCCTCCTGTGATGAAAGCCACTTTGTTTTTAAAAGTCCCAGGTGGAAGCATGACTCCGTCACACACAGGGAAGAATCTTGCCCGAGGAGCAGAACTTTCGCTCTGCCATAAAGCCTTCGTCCCATTTCCAATGAACTGTCAGGAAACATGAGAAGTGTCAGTCAGGTCAGTCAGTCAGGTCAGGGAGCAGAAGACATGAACTTTCACCTACTTCAGTACCAGCGACTGTATGGTTTTATTTATAATAATATTAAGATAAATTCTTAAATTAAATTCTAACATCATCATTAGCAAACTCGTTTGATAGAAGTGTAAAGTTCAGACAGACAGACAGACAGATAGACAGACAGATAGACAGATCGAGTGAGTTTCAGTGCAGTCCTCTTACCCGTGCATTAGATACACATGTCCGGAGAGATCTCAGTGAACATGATGACACTGACCACAGCACCATGATAAACAGGTCTACAGGATTACAAGTCAAACACTGAGGAACTAAGTGACAACTTCACAGAAAATGTCGGGGAACAATTTAATATGTTTAAATGAAAGACCCAGTGGGCGTCATTCTGCGTCCTCAGGACCGGTTTTAGGTGTCTGTGATAAACGCCTGATTAAATAGTCTTACAAAACGACTTCAAAGGTGCGTTACATATGACAGTTACTGTTTAAAAAGTTCGAGAATAAAGTTCTAATATTTTAGGATTAAAAGTTATACAGTTCGAGAATACAGTCGGATTATTTTATTTTTTTTAAAGTGTTATTCGACTGATCTGTGCCTGTGCACAATTTGTAGAAATACTTACTTACTTACTTACTTACTTACTTACTTACTTACTTATTTATTTATTTATTTATTTACCTACCTTTATTTCACCAGGCTGGTCATTAAGAACAAGTTCTTATTTACAATAACGAACTGGCAAGCAGCAGAAGCCACTTGAGAAACAACATATAAACATATAAAACACAATAATTTTAAACATTTCATTAAAAGCAGGTGCATGTGTCAGTAAAAAATTCTTTAACAAATTTCTTAAATTGTGAGATCGGGATAAAAGTCTCTAATTTGAAAGTTTTCTGTATTAAACTGTACAGTGTGCAGTGAATTATTTTTATATTTGTTTGCATAAAACATCACTAATAACAAACAGTTGTTTTACAACTATGAATAGGTTTGTGATAGGTTTCTTAAAACAACGCATAAACAAATAAATCATACGAATTAGCAATTTAATACATTTTGTAAATTGTTACCTGCAATTAATAAGTTTACTGTGTACTGTACACTGCGAGTAATTAAAATTTGCAGTACTTGTGCGCAAGTTGTGTGCAGACACAGATCACTCATAATATTTTGACTTGAATGTCAATTTTACATCCTTATTGTAGATATATTTATTTAAAACAAATAACTAACTAACTAACCAACTAACAAATTAGTTAATTCATTATTGGAGCAGGTCAGTCATCCAGCACCCCTGGAGCAGACAGGGTTAAAAGACTTAGTCTAGGGCCCAACAAGGGCCCAAATGTATCTTGATTTATCTTGTTTATTTTGACCCTAATACATAAGTTGTACTATATATAGAGTAAAATCTATTATGTTGTATCTTATAGTGCACTTATGTGTAGACAAGTGGGGACTACAGGGACTACAGTGCGAGTCCTTACTGGTCTTCATCATTCTGAGTGTAGACATGTCTTATGCTTTAGTTCTCTAACTGTCGAAGAGCCAGAGTACACACTAAACATTCATTCAGTACAGAACTAAATACCTCACAGTGACTGAATGTGGAGTATTGGAGCTCTGTTCCAACAAGTTTGCCCTGCCTGTACTTAGACATCGTTTTTAAATGTATCCTGGGGCAAAGCATTTTAAAAAAATTTAAGTAACAATATCTAGCATGCATAATGGAGAAGGGGCTGTCTGTCTGTCTGTCTTGTCTGACTGTCTGTCTGTCTGTCTATCTATCTATCTATCTATCTATCTATTTGCATGTCCTTCTGTCTGTCTTTGTGTAAGTTGTAAGTAGTTTTAAGTATCTATTTTATGTTTTTTGTATGTATTATTTTTATGCATTTTAAGAAGATTTGAGCTTAATTTTGTTATTATGTAATGTAATTATGCATTGGGATATACATGTACTGTTTTTATTTTTTTCATTTCATTTGTGTATTCGGAATGTTGATTAGTAATTGTAATACTTATTTTATTTGTACGGTTTTACATAGGGAAGTTTTTGGATACAAAAGAGTTAAGGAGGTGAAGTCTGCTGTTTCTCAATGTCAAGTAGGCATCCTTAACAGCTACAGTTTTAGTATGCTACATCATCAAGTCGTCTTTGAATCCTGATGAGGGACAATGTCTAGGAGCCTTTGAATTCAACCAAAGACTATGGCTGCTTCTCAAAATCAAGGAAGGATCCTAGTGTGCACTAGAAACAGGAGGGACCGTAAAGCAGTAGTTTCCCCTCCTGTAGGCGTTTCATTTGGGTCTGACAGAGTTGTTACAAATTGTTAGCCTGTTTCATGCCTCAAACACTAACGCACACAGCAGACTTACTCAAGCTCTTAGATCTCTCGGTTCAGGATAGGATTTAGGAACTGAACTAAAGTTAATATGACTTTAAGAGGTATTACACTGTTACTGTGCATCATGTGTCCTGCACACTGCCTGCTTGAGGAGAGCACACAGGCAAAGAATGAAACAAAAGGCAAGTATAGTACCTGGACTTTATACTTGACTTCTTAATTCATGTGCTTTAGATATCAAAGTTTTGATCAACAAATGTCTAATGTTTAACTGTATATTTGTATGCTAGTCTTATTAAGGTGTTTGTTTCATGCATGTTTAATAGACGTGCTGTTTGAATCAGAGGCTGCCTACAGCACTGCCATTGAAGAGCTGAGGAAAAAGATTGATGAGATTGTGAAGGATCTAAATGTCCTGAAAGAAGTCCATGCTCTACAATTGGGTACTGAATATAGCTTCTGCAATACTCACAGTTTAATTTTTTTAATTATGATATTATAATAATAATAATAATAATAATAATAATAATAATAATAATAATAATGTTGTGACCAATTCCTCCTCTGCTTTGCATTTACTGTGTTCCATTGTAATAGTCATTCTGCTGAACTCAGGGGTGTAAAAAAATAATATACTAAAAGGTATATACTGCATTAACATTTGTTTCCAATAAGCTAAATACAGCAGTACATTTATTGACCCCGAAAAAAAATTAATTAATTAATGCAACTGGCCTGTGCTATTAGTATGAACTAGGCTTATGTACACATCCACATATCTTAAAAAAAAGACCAGCAGCTTGTAAAAATAGTTGTAGTCCAGCTGGGCTCATAAAAATTCAAAAACATTACAAAATATGGTCTGTATTAAAAGCATCAGTTTTAAAACCCCTCTGAAACCCCTAAATTATTTGTAGTGCAGCCAGTTGTCATCAGAAGTCACATAATTAGTTTAATGAAAACCACCTGCGTACAATACAACGTGTGTCAAGACAAGACCTCTGAAGTTGTGTTGTGGTATTTGGGACTTGGACAATAGCAACAGATTCTTCTGTTGGATCAGACCAGATGAGCTAGCCTTCACACATCTCACACACATCAGATAGACTTGGTTAATATGGCTGTTTTGTTGTTATGGTTGCACTGGTTATTCTTCCTTGGATCACTTCAGGAAGGTATCAACCACTGCGTACCAGGAGCACCCCACAAGACCTGCTGTTTTGGAGATGCTCTGGGCCAGTTGGCTAGCCATCAAACTTTGGCCCTTGTCAAAGTTGTTTAGATCCTTACATTTGCTCATTTGTCCTGCTAACTTCAAGAATTAACTGCCAAACATATTTCACCTCATAAGATGAGATTGTAATGAGATAAACAATGTTATTCTCTTCAGTGTTATAATAATGTTAGGCCTGTCTGTGATTTTGATGTTCTTACTGATTGATTTGTCATGCAATCATAGTACAGATGCACCTGTTCCTAAAAGTTCATAGAGTCTGTAAGAGAACGTATCTAACCAAACATCATCACAAGCGCCATAATTTCCCACCTTATTGACCAAAATTGTTATGCTTGCGTTGTATGTCACCCTCCTAGAACCACAATACACTGCACTCCACTTAAACAACTGGTTGTCTTTTGAAACTTTAACATAGTTCTTTTGTAACACCTTCTATTGCAGTTTGCCTCAAAGGCATCAAGGTTCCCGGCAAGTGTTTCCTGGCCAGCCCAGTAAAGAAGAACTTTTATGAGGCTACTGATGATTGCATCTTAAGAGGTGGCAGCTTGAGCATTCCTGTTACCGGCAATGAAAATTACCACCTCTATGTCTATGTGCATGAGACAATTGGAAATGGGGAACAAATCTGGCTGGGTATCAATGACATGTTGAAGGAGGGGGAGTGGGTTGATAAAACAGGGTCCAGGATACGTTTCCAGAACTGGGAGACAGAGGTCACCAGTCAGCCTGCTGGTGGCCGCAACAACAATTGCGCCTTTATGTCAATCATAGACAGCGGGAAGTGGTTTGATGAGAACTGCCGTGCTGTGAAGGCCTTTGTCTGCGAGTTCAATATTGTCTGAGTTCCTGTTGCTCCTTATTAGCCTCAATAATGGCCTTTACACCTGAAAATAAAAGCTTTGGTCCATCATAAATACAGACAGCTTTGTATGAAGTGTAAAACCTGGTTTCTAACAAATAAGACGCAAGAACTCCATGTCAACAGTAACAATGGGGATTTGCTATTTGTATGGCAGAAATACACTTACAATATACTTTATAAAATATAACAGGACATAAGCTATTGAAGAGAGAGATTATTTCAGTATTTTGCCTTGCTGTTACCTCGAGTGGATCAACAGCAAAATCTAATCAGTTCTTTTGATGGCTAAAATTATTCCACAACATTCAGCCACTCATTCTAAAGATATCACATTAATGAGAATTTCAGGCAGACGCACATACAGCTGAATAGATGGACAACCCAAAAACATCATAGTTTATGTTTATTTTCAACTAAGACAATCTGTAATTCTTGTAATTTGTATATGACCCTAAAATGGATATGTATAAAAACACATCATTTACAGATACAATATTCATGTTAAAACTTGTCAGAAATTATTAATTTACAATATAGAGGAACTCATATTAGGAACTTCATGCAGGCTTTATGATGTTTATACAACAGTGCTGCTCTAATATGTACCCTTTCATTTTTGCTGCTCATGTCTAATAAATAAAATTACATTTCTTAGGTTAAAGAACAGAGTGATTACTTTGGAAATGTCATTCAGATGACGATTCAAAAGAATATAGTAATAAATAATGTATTCCTGTAAAAGAAGATTACTTCACTACACAAACGTTCAATAAAACAGATGTTATTAAGTGTTATAATATGGCACTTGCTGGTTCCAGAGGACTTTACAACACACTCATCCAGATGTGAAAATGAACTGGCATAATACTGACAACATCTGAACTTCAAATAAATATGCTTATTTATATAACTTGCATAAGTGGAGCTTTTTTGGTGTCCAAAAATAATCACTCACACGTACAAGTTAAATAAGCTTCTAGCATACACAGGTTATGCCTTTTATGTGACAAATCTAACCCAACAAAGTTAGTGATAGTGTCACTACCCCAGTAAACAAACAAGTACTAAAAGTGAAAGTGAAATATAAATAAACTGAAAATAATAAAAAAAAATTGAATAAAAACAGCCTAAGTGTGGTAGCTCACAATTAAGATGGGATACATATTTCATTGTCTCCATGTACCTCAGAGTAATGAAACATTTTGTATATTAACAGAAAGAGGTGATGGATATCAAGTCACAATTTCAAAATGTACAAATTCAGTCAAATGGGCTACAACATAAACAGATTAAAACATGTTCAGTAAAACAAAATATATTTTTCAGCAACAGTGTATTACAAGTTTTAGTCTTAAAAAATCCATAAATTAATCCTCCTCTGGCTCTCTTGGTGATCTCAGTTTGGTGCTTTCAGCTCTCATGTCTGGCACAGTTTCCTGATTCAGAACAGAGTCGCCTCCAGCTATTTCCTCATCAGCTTTCTGCTTGTCTTTACATGCCAGATTTTCTCCTGGCCTTACAGGCACATCTGGTGCACTCTGAGGCCCTGTGAAAGGTCTGTAGACCCCTACTTCTGGCACCTCGCCTCCTCCTTCCACTGTTAATGGCTGTGGTTCTGTGGGTCCAGTGAAATCCCGATACACACCCACAGCTGGCTTTCCAACCTCATTCATTTCTACACAGTCTTTAAGAAGATGTCCATATACCAAGTGGTCATCTATACTATGATAAATATGATAATCTTCATCCTCCGTTTCCTTGGGAAACCCATGAAGGCCTGGCAGGAAGGGATGGCTATTGGGATTGTACACCGAGACCTCAGGAGCTTTCTGTTTCTTCTTCTTTTTCCTGTTTTGTATTAAATGAACAATACATTTATGACCAGACTGTAATTCCAATTTAAAGTGATTTTGGACAAAGGCTTACCTCATAATACAGAACACTGCTAAAATGATTGCAATCAGCAGTAAAACTATACCCACAACACTCAGGATGATGCTCAAAAGCAGACCTGAAAACAAGCCATAAACATGTTCTCATCATGGCAGCACACTAATACTACACTATGTGTGTTACTGTAAGACTAAAAAACATGCTCCACTTTGTATGAATTACCAACAAAGAAAAAAGTGAGCAGAAAAAAAACCAAACAAGATCAGTGAAGACTGTACTTTTGCCTGTGTGCAAGATGACCTTGCTGACCACACTGAAGCCTCCTTTCTCTGGCAAGCAGTTTGACATGTTGAGGTAGAAACTTTCTGACACAACCACATCCTTAGGGTTTTGATCTTGCCAGCTGTACATCTTGTCTTGCGAATGCTGCCTGTGCAATTTAATGTATGCTGGTCGATTTTTACATGTGAGCTTGCTAACATTTGTAAAGCTCACATGAGCCTCAAGCTGTGTGGGAAACGAGACGAACCAAGAGACAGTGGCATATGTCTTCATTCCCAGTGGCCATGCTGGAGTTGCTAAGAGCACTGGTGTATCCTTCTTTGGCAAGACCGTAAAAATGTAGTGCTCTGAAACAGGAGAATATATGATATAGGACAATATAGATCAATATAAAAGAAGACATTCGTTATTTCATTTGTTTATCTATTTATCTATCAGACTCAATTGATCCCAAAGCAATCAATCAGTCTAAACATTCTAATACAAAGATATGGAAGTCTCAGTCACCTAAAAAGCTTAGCAAAAATATGTACAGTTTATGTAGCTATGTACATTTTCTATCACCAATATTTATTGACAGGACTATGATTGTTATGTATATATCAGCTGTGTTTATTATTATATTATACTGAAGACAACACAGGTTAGTTTTAATCTGCAACAGTTTAGTATTGACACTAAAACTATTTTTTTTCTTATAAGATGTATTCATATGACAATGTCTATTCAGAAAGTGGTGATTAAATCTAGAACTGTCTCTTAGCCAAATCAATATTATACACCATAACTATTGCTTCTGTGTGACTGTTTACCTTTTATAGATTTAGTAAATGAAACTTGTAAGAGGGAGTTGGTGATATGCCTTAAATTCTTGCCAGGTACAGGAGAAGCGCTCACTGTAATGTTTGCAACATTGATTTGCATTTTTTGAATTGCTCCCTGAGGACAAAACTGGCCAACAGTCATAGGTTGGGGCTCATTTTCTGACACAGTGAGAAGAACAGTGTTGTTGCATGTGTGGCCAGGCAGAGACTGCTGCAGGCCACCTGCTGAAGACACCAGCTCCACTGTGCCAGGGTGTGGGCCATGCAGGTGCCATCGGACCTTTTGTACAACACCCATGATGCATTTCTCCAATGCAGGCACCCCAAGAGATTCAGGTGATAGACAGTCTTTCCGCTGCTGACATACTGGTGATAATAAAAAATAGAGAAATAATGTCTTGTGTCAAATGCACTAATATGGATCTAAAAGGGTGGTTTTTAAAAAAAACCAATATGATATCTTACCTATAGTTTTGTTTATAGTGATGAGCAGGTCCTCCTCTTTGCACTTATTGAAAGATACAGTGAAGACCTTTGGGGAAATTATGGTGGCTGTCTCCTGAGCTACTGAATTCAGCTTTAAAATGCAATCTGATTTGGGTTTCTTTTTCGTTATGTGTATTAGTAGCCCCTTTTCCTTTTTCAGATCCACAGTACAGCGCACTGAAACCGTGACATATTTTATAGTTTGAAAGGCAGAAAAGCTTTTAAATGCATAAATCAATTTTACAGAAATGTACATAAAAGTTGAAGGCATGAGACTGAATTCCTGGAAGGTATGGAAAAGGTTCATGGCTGTATAAACAACTGACTAATGAAACAGGAGCCAGAACATACCAAAATGTAGAACTGACAGGAACTGGAGTCATCCAAATGACTCATTATTACCCATCAGTGATACAACAACCATGCAAGTATGACTGTTTAACATGTTTAGCAACAACTCTTGGTAGTAGCCAATCAAAGCAAGGTTTGGGGCATAAATGGGGAGGTAAGCCTGGCAAACAGTAAAAAGCCACACGTTAAACAGCAACCATCTGGTGATAGCAATGATAGAATCTTGAAACAACCGATCTGATTGGCATTTAAATATAAGACGTATCAATTAGACATTCCCCTAAATGTGTTCAGTTGCTTTAAGCCTTTATATAAATTATCATCTGCCTTTTTTCTGTCAGAATTATCTGCATCAAGTCAATGTTATTCATAAAGCACATCCAAAGAAACACTTTCCAAAGTAAGCGCTGTACAATAGAAATAATAACATAAATAAGACAAGAAAGTGCACTAACACAATAGGCCAAGATAAAAGCTAACAAACACAAAAACATTAGGATAAGCTAACTGAATGAGATAAATAAAATCTACTAAAAGAGATAAAAATATAAACTCATTGGCATTACACAATACACCTATAGCACTTCAACAGATTGAAAGAATAGAAATATTTTCAAATTAGGTTTAAAAATCGGCATAAAGCAGAGGGTAGGATATTGCATAGTCGAGAAGAAGTAACAGAAAATTCAATAATCCTTATGTCTCAAAGGAGAGTGAGTTCAAACAGTTAAAAGTAGACCTTGGCATTCTGGAGGAAGGCTGAGTATAAACAAGGTCTGAACTGTAGCTTAGGACTAGCCACTGTATAGCTTTAAAAATAATCATCATTTAAAATCAAAGATTCATAAGTAAGGCCAGATTCCTCACTATAACTTCTAAATCTATAATGTAAGTGTTCTGACATGACACCTGTTATAGACAATAGAACTTCCCCAAAGTAAATATTCCTCTAACCACCATTGTTCAAATGTGACTTCAAGCACTCTACAAAACTTGAGTACATTATAACCTTCATTGATTCATTAATTTTCATTAATTTAATTTCTTTGAGCACATGATCCTACTCGGGGATGTTCTTCTAGCAGATGTATTACTTCATAAACACATACACATTACGTATATTTAAAAAATAAAGCACTGAACCACACTTACCTTCACTGCCTTTCGGAACAGCAGAGATTTTGAAATGCAGAGTGAGACCAGTGGAGGTGGATTGTTTGTCTACTTTACAGTTCTGCAGTGAAAGATTGAAGGGACCCTGGTGGTCAGTTAGCTGTGCCTCACTCAGTTTTTTCACCAAGGTCTTGCCGAATAGTTGATACTCGATTCGTGTATCTTGCGTATCACACATGGGCTTAGTGTAGTTCAGTATTTGCACCGTTGAATAGTGCTTGTATGGAACTTGGAAGGCCCAAGTTATAAGGTCATCATCAGGAAAGCTCTCTGGGTAGTTTGGTGAAAAGAATTCTATGGATGATATCTCCTCCAGCAGGGTGATGTTGATAATCGCAGGTGCTGTTGAATAGTAACTGTAATGATTATACTGCAGCAGTACAAGCCAGGTGAAAAATTAACTAGACAATCACATATAACCATCGTATAAAAAATTCTACTGACAGGTAATTTATACTAGTTCTTCTTTTGCTCTACGTCTTGGTAT
>JAOVVF010000044.1:14816150-14832157 GCA_028565595.1 Duopalatinus emarginatus
ATATTTAAAAATTATATACATATTTACATGTTATATCCAGTCCTACTGATAAGCCAAAGCCCGCTGCATTTATCTGTTGTTTTCCAGGCACCTGCAAAGATACACTGCCTTTGCGAAGCACCTGTATGCTTTTAATGGTGCCCTGACGACAAAACTTCCCAAGTGTGGCTGTGCTCATAGATACGGTGTAGATGTGTTTATCTTGACACTGCTCTGTGGGTTGGATTTGTCTTAAACCAGATATGGTAAAGTCCAAGCAGAAAGCCTTGTGGCCATGGACAGTCAAGTTCCAGGTAAAGGTTCGGTTAAAATTTTGAAGAGACGGATAGTCCTCTGGGGTAATTGTACCATTACATGTAGCAGTGCATGCTGTAAGAAGAGATAGGGTCAGTGTTGGCCAACTGTAGAGTCAAATATTTTAGTGCTAGGTAAAATATTTAATCAAAATAAGTACCAATTTCTACGACCAAAATACAGACCAGCAAAGAGTAATAGCATGAAACTGTATATAAAATAGCTTAACATTTAAAGCTTTTTGTCTGCATGTTTAAAACTTATTTATAAGTAATAAAGCCATGTAGTACAAGAAGGGAAAAAACTTGGTTTACCAATGTGTTTTACAATTTCCACGATAAAGACGTCTTCTGGCTGTTCACAACTAAAAGTCACTGCCATGCTGCTTCTGACTGTCAGAGAGGGGTGGCATAGCTTTTCAACACAAACTTCACATTTTAACTGTGAAGCCGCATTTCTATTTATATGTATGGTAGAATCATTGGTGGGATTTATGGTAAATGCTGGACCTCCTGAAAAAAAATGATTGTTGATTAGAACCAGAAAACCAGTATATGAGCAAAAGGGTGAACTCATCAATATTAGACAGGTGGTCATAATGTTATGACTGACAACTACTAGAACTTTTACGACTTCCCATTCTAAATCCATATGCATTAAAGCTTTCTACCAGATTTGGGACTGTGTCTGTATATACTCCAAACCCCATTATATGTTTTAAATGGACTTGGATAGCAAGTAAACTCATTCATCAATAAATCTAAGTATTCTCTATGCTTTTAATCTTAGCTCCAATAACATTTATTTAATTCAGTGCATTTATACCAGTTTCTCTGTGACAGTAGATGATGTGTAAGTAAGACAGCTCGGTTGTATTTATTCAGAATAATTTTTCGTACAGTTCTCGGTGAAGTCTGACCTGATTTGTTATTAGCCGCAGTAATACTCTCTTGTCTAAACAAATTTAAAGGATGATTGAACAGACTCAAAACCATTTTCTATCTGACTGGAACAGATTATACCATACCTAAGTGTTTACACTACAGTGTTTAGTTCCACAGATCTAAATATAATTTAAAATGATGGGGTAATAAAACGAGGTTAAAAAGTTATAAATTTACATTTCTATCACATCATTTTTGAGGTGGGGAAATATTTTAATTCTGTGAAACAAACAAACCTCCACTACAGGTTTTGTTATTTTATTCTTACAAAACTAAATTTATTTGCCTAGAAAATCAGAACTCAGGAAATAATATATTATATCATTTCTGACAGAAATTAAGCTAATCACAGGCCTACTAAAACAACAGCAGGTTAGATATGACCAAATTCTGCTGTAACCTAATGAACATAGCCCCCCTGGTTAAAAAAAAATTATAGACAGATAAAAATAGATATGCTATTTGAACTGCCCCTGTTAGGTTTTATAGGTTTAAGCATGAAAGCATGAAAGTCAGTGGTGACTTCGACTATGTATAGCACGAGTGTACAGTCATTTACCTGAGACTGAGATTATCCACACCGACCACTGAAACAGTCCATAAAGAAACTTCATGTTGCCGAACAAACTCATGACTTGTCTCTCCTGTGTGCGTTAGGCTAAATGAATAACACGTTTCTCGCTATTGACGCCAAACCCTTTTTCAGTAAAGTTGGCTTCCTGGTTTTAGCCCTACAGTCGTTACTTTAATGTAGTTCCCTCAGGTAAGCAGAGGGATCCGCCCTTTCACAGCACTCATTTGAGTTACACTCATGGTAACGTCCTAATCCACATATTACCCGACTAAATAAGCTAGCATGCCAAATGCGATACTACAGGTCAAGTCGGCTATTTTTTAGGTGTTTTGGACGAAGCCTCTCTAGGGCAGACACATTCAGGTAAGTGGTGACCAATAGACTAGGTAGGCTCTGGTCTCTAATCCACTACTAAATGTCGTATTACCTGTTGCACAAACGTTTTATATAATAAAAAATATTAGTGTCCGTGTTTTCACAGGTAGCTAGACTTCAACATTTTATTAGCTCTTGTGAATATAAATACAGTTAAGCCACTGAGGACAATGTTTCTTTTTTAAAAAAAAAAATCCCCATAACAACGTTTCTACAGTCTTGTTCTTAATAATATGAAGAAGGTTTAGGATAAAAACAATACAAACATTTTAAGAGACAGGTGAATAAAACATAGGCTAATACTTCAGGCCTACTGTCTATTCATAGATTTAGAAAATCACATTGAGTCTAATATGCACATTGTACAGATTTTATAAAGACGTTTTTCACTTTTAAACATCATACTATTACTATCTGACAAAATACCCTATGTGCCAATTAGCTATATTGGCGCACGGTGAAGAAAGTAAGCCAGTTTGGTTATAAAATGGTTTATCTGGGTCTCCGCTGCTCCATTCCGTTAGGCAGGAAACCCGCGATGATGGGCACCGGCCATATGAGGGCAGCCACGCTCCATATGATTATGACCAGAGTCATAAAGCAGGCGACAAGCGTGGACTCAATGGGTTTACGATTCAGCCTCCAGCTCCGGTCCCCTTTGAGTTCGTCCAAGGCGAAGTCAAGGCAGCAGAAGTGCACGCTGTCCGCCGTGTCCGGTCTGGATCGACCAAAGCGCCTGAACCGGGAAAGACCGCATCCAATGCACAGCCTGAACTCCTGCTGCGCGCCCGCGACGCCTACGTGCTCGATGAAAACGGGGGACGCGGCGCGGTTGAAGGCGGCTGAGAAAAACGCCTTTCCGTGGCTGTTGGTGGTGTAGACGAGCACATCACAGCGCAAGCCCAAGTCTCCGTCCCAGCGTGCCACCAGCTTGGCCGGTAGCCTCTCCACGCTCACGTTGCATCTGGACGACGCGTCATCATCCTCGCTTGCGGCCACCGACCTTTTCGAGTACCCCACCTCCAAGCTGGCCAGAAAGCCGCTGGTGGAGTTAATGGGCGCTGCCACCAGCTTGTCATCGCTCCAGGCACCCGAGCGCGGTGCGAGACCCGCCACTGCGCTCAGAGTGAGCACGAGAGCGGCCGAGCGGCTCAGCATGATGGTGCGCGCCATGAATCCGAGGGCATGGCGCTCCGGACCGGGTGCCAAGGCACAATGTATATATAAGTTGTAGAGTTTTGAAAACGTCAAGTGCGCACAAGCGCAGAGACGTCAAATTTAAGCCACATCTCCAATAAGTTAGTATTGTGGTTTATTTTTGCGGGTGTCGTTTGTGCAAAAGCATAAGATCATCTGTACCAGCTCCATTTGAACGCACCTTCTTGTTCCTCCAGCTTCCAACGGCAACTCCAGCGCAGTGGACTCAGTGTGTGTGTGTGTGTGTGTGGAGCACGAATCAGAGCACACAGCCTATGATGGGTGGAGGGAGGCGGAGGAATATAAAGACGTGCTCATCTACACACATGACAGTTCACCGACGAGTCTTATATTATTTATTCTCTTAATTTACACAAGTTTTCTCTTATTTCATAATACCGTCAAAGCCACTTCTCTTATATCCACATGAACATCACAGATATATACATTGTAAAGCTGAATTTCTGAGTCGATTTAAACATATGAAAGAAATTAGCCCTGTAATAAAGTGTTGAATAAACACCTACAGAGTTAGACTGCCTATTACAGTGTTCACTGTTTTACAGATGGAGTGGATATGAAGTGGTTTCAACCTTATAAGTGTTGATTCAACACTGCAAATTTAGCTGAGAAGTACTTTATTTACCAAAAAAGATACAGATGAGTCCTCTTGCTGAATTAGTAGGAATAGTTACAGTAAAATAATAAATAATTAAATGTTTGTTTGTTTGCTTACCAAACTCTAATATATTATTAGCTCAGTTATAAATTGCTGAATTGATCTGTAATGTGGGTAAACGTGCACTAATAACTAAATTTTCTACAGCAGCCGGTCATGTTTTTTTTTCTTTACATTAATAATACGGTAGATACAGTAGATGTTTATTGCATTACATGCTACTTTTTATTTATTACCATTAATAATCTTTTTTTTTTGTAATATCATATTCATCTCAGATATCTGGTACATGGTGTAACACTGATTCTTTTAGGAGACCATAAAACCATTCATTTTGTTTCCAATCACGAAGATGGCACAGTCGTTCTTTGTGAAGTTTGCATGTTCTACCCATGCTTGAGTGGGTTTCCTCTGGGTACTCCAGTTTCCTCTCACAGTCCAAAGACATGCACGTTAGGTTGATTGGTCACTTTAAATTGCCCATAAGAGACTTACTTGTAGTACGACCTTTCTTGCATTCATTGTATTTCACAAATGTATTTAACATGTTTCATTATAAATAAATATTTTAATTTATGATATTGCACATGAATAGCATGAGATAATCATCTGGTATTACCTCACAGAACATCCGATATCCATCTTCAAAATCAGCTCATTGTAAATACACGTGCAGTCCAATTTGCTGCAATTACTGCACCAAAAATTTGTGAAGTCACTCATAACAGGCTAGTGTCACTTCAAAGCAGGTGCTAAAAATGAATGTGTTTGAGCAGATGTCAGGTCAGATGACCTTAATTTGTAAATGAATTTGGTCGAAGTGTTCTCTGCATCACCATAAGCAGGCTCTCTTTGACAAAACTCAATGAATCTGAAGCAGGTGGCCACTTTGAAACTCATTCACATCAACTGCCTTTTAAACCTCCAGAACAGAGACATCTATGTCAATATTCTCCATCTTAAGGCAAAATGAAACGAGATTTAAAACATAATTTAAATCACAGAACCTTGAAGAAATACCCTATTTCTGAGGTGGAGGTTGTTGAACCACAGAAGAGATAGCTTTGTCTGGACAGATTGCATCATTTCTTCAATGTTCTTTTTGTCCCAAGCTGAAATGCCTCCTGGGATCCCAGTGTCTGGCTCAATATCCGAAACTTATCTCTTAACACCATCTAACCACCATCTGTGTAGAACTTTATTATGAACTGAAAAACTCAATCTTATGAAAGTCTCACAAAAAATAAATAAATCATAGTTCTTTTTGGATAATTTGGATTTTTGGATAATTTGGCTTGATCGGCTTAATATTGATGCAAATGCAGGATATGATAAAGGATATGATTGGGAATTGTTCAGTTAACCTCAATTAATTAATTAATTGATTTAGGTTAATTAATTGAATTAATTAACACTTAAGTAACCAGTATGTGCAAGTGACAGGTCAGGTTATTATTTGTCATTCCTGTGCATAACATGTATAACATGTGTACATTGGAACTAAATGTATGCATGGTGCAACATATAATATGGTAGTACAGTACACTAGACTACATAAGGTGATAATAAATAAGAATGGGGCAATATACAATAAGTTGACTGGGGAGAATCACTTTATGCAAAAGTAAGAAGAATAAGCCCAAGCTTTCATGTTGCCTGAGGATTATGTATGACACCTGAATGAATTGGGGTTTTTTGTTCCAGTGCTGCTGAAATGGCTTAATTTGTGCTGGAGTCCTGCCTCCCATCGTTTGATGTTTAGGCCAAATGACGTGAAAGACGTGGGTCACATTAGCCTTCCATTTACACCTGAAAGAAGCTCTTCTCTATTTATCTCTATTGTTTATCATATTACTATTCATTATTCCTTATCTTAGCTCTTTACTCCCTGCCATCTTAACCTCCCCACTAAAAACTCACACACATTGTTCAAATTGTCAGTCTTCTGATAGGTTCAGACACTCAGGCAGCCAGCAGAAGAAAAATGTAAATTACTTTCTTGTTCATTAATTATGCTATAAAAATGTAAATTGGTTCAGTGCCAAAAATGCTAATGGAACAGAGATAAAAAGTCTCTTGTGCCAAGAGAATATAAAAGATTCATTTTCCTAAATGTAGTTCTGCTTTCAAGAAAAAAAAGACCTCATGGTTTTTGTGATTTCCAGTGACTTTTAGTGCAAGGCCACCCTTATTCTTAGCATAGCAGCCAAAGACGCCTGCCTTTATTAGATTCAGGAAACTTCATGACTAAAAGCTTTTGCTGTAGTATAGATGAGGCTTCAGAAACGTATTGATTTTCTTCAAGAATTTGTTTTGCTGTGCAGATGACTAATCATGTTGTTGCCCAATGCCCAGGAAGACAACTTCATTTCCAATTCCCTTTTCACACTGTCACAGATGATTATGCCTACATACACATATTAAATCATGTTTGTTGCTCTTTAAAGTTTTTACCGCTTTCTGGGAATTCAGAGCACATTTATAAGTATTGTTGTTCAATATTTATTCATGAAATGCTGTTTACATGTCTAGTCAATGCTACACTTGAGTCAACAGGTATGAGACAGACAAGCTCAGCTGGGGCATGGCCTCTGGAGCATAGTCTCTGCACATCCACTCTTCCAAACTGTCTTGTAAGTAGTCAAAGGATCAGAATACTAATTAGTTACATTAATTAACGAAGGGGCCATGTTGATGCAGATCGTCAAAGAGCATGGGGCAGGAAGAAAACAGGAAGAATGTAGAGCACTGGGGAAGTGTTTATCTCTCACAGGAGTCCTGCAGATCTGTCAGCCGGATGAGTCATCACAGAACACACAAGTGACAAGTGGCATCAAAAACACTGATTACAAACCAACTACACTGACAAATGGTATGCTTTAGTCCTATAGGCATAGGCATCCTTGAGAAAATGTCAATTTAAAGATGCAAGGCAAATGTGCATCAGGATTTAACAGAGAGCAGCATTAAAAACAATAATTTCCATTAGATAAGGATAAGCCATCAGTTGGGTCTTTCAATTTTGGTTTAATAAAAAAAAAAACACTTTAACGTTGAATATCACAGGAGAACATATGCATTTCTGGGCTTCAAGTAATAGGTGATCTGACCACTTAACACTGTCACCTGTTTAACCTTAATCACCAAGTCAAAGTATTTCTCAACACTAAACAATGATTTAGTAAAATATGTGTTTATCTTTCCTCCCACTTCCATAAAACATGCAGATTGGCAGATTGGAATTTTCCCCCTACTATAAAGTCTATGCTAAACATTATACTCTACACAGCTTAACTGGTGTTTTATTCCATGCCTGGTGATTCTTGTAGGGGCTCTGGATCTCCTGCAACCTTGGTCAGGAATTTTTAATTACTTAAATTCTAAATCAATAAATGAATAAATTAATAATAAACTAAATTACTAAATTATTTAATATGTGGTAACTATGATTTCAAAATGCCTTCATACTTGCAGGACATACATGTATGGTGGCCCTTATTTGTGATTCTGTCTTTTCAAGAAAGGAAACTGTACACTGTTTGACATGACAAATCAGGTCATGTCCATTTCCACAAAGAATCCCATCTCTCTCCCACACTTTTGTTTCCTATGTGACTGTCCACATCAGGTCTACGTCAGCCTTTAAAAACACAACAAACTGTGTGCTGATCAGCTTGCAGATGTCCTTACAGACATCTTCAGCATTTTCCTGAACCAAGCAGTTGTCCCTGTGTGCTTCAGGATGACCAATATCATCCCTGTGCCAAAGACATTGTCTGTGTCCTGCCTGAATTATTACTGGCCTGTTGCACTCATGCCCATTATCATGAAATGCTTTAAGCGCTTAGTCATGAAACACATAATCTTCACCCATTTTACTATGTCTACATGTTTAATGCCACCGTCCACGTTTCTCTGACTCAGCAGACAAAAAGTACAATTATGTAAGAATGCTGTTCATAGACGTCAGTTCAGCATTCAACATGATCATTACACAACAACTGATAAAAAATGTTAGCTGCTGGGTTTCAGTACCTTCGTCTGCAACTGGATCCTGGACTATTTGACCCCAGTCTGTTTGGTCTGTTCAGCACCACCAAACTGAACACTGGAGCTCTCCAGGGCTGTATGCTTGGTCCACTGCTGTTTACCCTGCTGATTCATGACTGTGCTACAAAGTACAGTTCAAATCACAATTCAAATCACATCATCAGATTTGATGAAGTCAATCCACTACAGTGGGCCTCATCAGCAACAACAGTGAGCCAGATTTCAGAATAGTGCAAAGACAATAATCTCCTAATGGTGAGAAGACTAAAAAGATGAATGTCAACTTCAGGAAGGTCAGAGTAGAGCACTCTGCACTACTAATCAACAGAATAACCATGGAGAGAGTCAACAGTTCTTGGTGTGCATGTAACTGAGGACCTCTCCTGGTCTATCAACACCATCTACCCTCCCATGATGGGCCAGCAGTGGCCATACTTTCTGCAAAGGCTCAAGAGAGCCAACCTTCCACCACTCATGTTGATAGAAAGTATTTCTATCAGCTGTTGGTTCAGGAACTGAAGGTACAATGAAAACAGCTAAAAATATCCCTGGGGTGTCTCTTCCCACCACCATGTAGAAAAAACACTGAATCTGAAAAGGCATTAGCAGTGTGGATGACTCCTTCACCCATTTTATTGACTCCTTCACTTTTGCCATTTGACAGAAGGTGGAGGAGCATCCATGCCAGAATCATTTAGTCAATTTATTAAACTTATCCAGACACTTTACTGAACTCATCCACTCACTTTTCTGAACTAAACCACTCACTTTACTAAACTAAACCAGTCACTTTACTAAACTTATCCAGTCACTTTACCGATTTAAACCAGTCATTTCACTGGATATTTATCATCCAGTCATTTTATTTAACTCATTTATAAAACATATTTGTGCTGTTATATTGCTGCTTAAATATTGCTGCATTTTACAATACACAGGTTTTAATTTTACGCCACAGTGTTCTGTGTATTTATTGATATGTGTATTTTCTGTATATTTGTCTCACAGAGGTGTGTGTTTACACTTTGTATAACACTATGTATAATTGCACTCTGTGTAGTCCTGTGTACTGTTTGTGTTAAACCATTGTCCTGGAGAAACAACATTTTGTTACAATGTATACAAGGTATAGAGAAAAATGACAATAAAATACACTTGACTTGTGTGAGTTGGAATGGAAATAAAGGCTGTTTGGAATATATGACCAAACATTTAACACATTTACGGTCTATGAGAAAAGGTCTTTCAGAAAACAGCACTCAGCACAGATATAAGGGGAATAATGTTTGATCAGATGAAAAGATGGCAGGCTGACCTTATTAAAAAGTCAATATAACAACAAAAAAGAAATGGTCATTTTCAGAGGATGCAGCCTCATCTAAGAGAGTGTAATCATTAAGATGAGCATTGATAAATGCTATTATTGTGAATACAATGCACAAGAAGATTCCCTAGGTTAAAATAAAAGGGGCTGTCACCACACTAGTCTAAGCTAATAATATACCTTCATCAACACACATGATTTATGATGATATACATAATTTATTTTCTAATTAGGTATTAGGAATCAGTTTTGTCCTCGTCTTTTTTTATTGATTGCATCATCTGGGTACATCAAATTTATCCTGAGTTAGTGTGTTGACTCACTGTGTGTACGTGCCTCTGAACAGGTCATGTGATTTATGCATCATTTTGATTTTTCTTTATTTATTTATTTATATTGGTCTGCCAAAGCCTGATAAAACTGGAGTACAGCAAAGCTGGATGCAGTTTCTTACACTCGATTCAGGCACATATCGACCTCATATTTAATAGTGACTGACCACTGTCCCACACCATCAAACATTTTTCTATTTATAACCCAAAGTTGAACAGTCAGTAATAAAGACTGATACGAGAATTAGACTTTTGTTCGTGGCATAGCTTAAATCCATATCGATGTTTGATTTTACAATAATGCTGAGACTCTTATCTATCTAAGAGACTCTTATCTTATCTATCTATCTATTTATCTATCTGTCTATCTATCTATCTATCTATCTATCTATCTATCTATCTATCTAGTAGATCTAGTAGATAGTGTGTTATATTGCATATAGTGTATAGTTTCATATATCAGCATCAGAAACTGTGTCTTTGACATTACAGTATCTGTACATACTAGTCACAAACACTATCAGACGTCATTTATGCTGTTACAATATTCTAAAATTATATTTTGCCCAGTAGCTTTGATTGTTAAGACTGTAACTTCTGTAATAATAAAGGTTGTTGCAACAGCATGGGGACTATTTGTTATAATTATGTCAGAGATTTAATTCCTTCCAGTTACTCTCGTTAGTGCCATTTTATATTGAGCTTTGGGTATCTGTGTGCTTTTTCCTCTGATGTATGATGTGTGAGCTGTGCCTCAGGTTCAGTAGGCTGATGTGAAAGCTGTGACTCGACTTGTGCCTTCATCTCCATCTTTTCTCCTTTGTTCTTGTTTGCTGTTTCACCGTATCATTTGTTGCAGTTATATGAGGATGGCAGGGCTTGACTGTAATTCACATGAAAACAGGCAAACAGATATTTCTCACTGAATACACAAGTAGCAAACACAATAATAACTGCACAGAAAAAAAATCTGCTTATGGCCATAGCCTACTGAGGATCTTACTGGAATTTTTAGCAGACTTGAAATACAGTTTACACTGGTTAATAACAACTTTTATGTCAAAATCATGGATTTAGATCTGTGTGAGAACAATGGTCTCATTGCTATAAGCTTGCTGATTGCTCTTGTGTGTTTGCTTCTCTTCAGCTTCACAAATCTAAACCCTTCAACTGAAAACAGGCTGGTGTTGTACAGATAAAAGCGTTGCTAAGGTAACAGGCCAAATTGTCCAGTGTCGGATTTCATGGCTGGTGGATATTACACTGAACTGAACATAAAATAAAACTGACAAACTTCAGGTTGAACCATTTTGTGAGCTGTCAATCATACATGCAATAAAATGCTCACTGCAATAAGCACATATATTTGGATTAAGCTGTTTCATGGGATCCACTGATTACCAATTACCATTATTTTCAGGCTGCTTGACACATAATGGCATTCTACGGCCTACACATACTATTTGCTTAGGAAAGTCATAGTTGGGGGCACCTTTGGTGAGAAAAGAAGTGGGAAAAAATGTTTGGCCAAATATAAAACCATTGTTTTTTAAAACATCAAAAATTGTTATAATAGTAACAATTTTTTACATTCATTACTCATTACAACTACTTAAATAAAACAAAGTTTAAATTTTAAAATTTGTGTGCAAGACATTATCATGGAAAGTCTGATACTTTTCTGATTACCTCATAATAGTGACATGTGGATTTTTATTTTAGTAAGAATTTCAACAATAACATAGGTGACGAAATAAAAACATAGTGGATGTGAGTAACAACTTCCTTCAACAAAAGAAGCAGAATTGTGTATTGAGCATGGGACAAGTTTCCCATAGACCAATTAATTAGTCTAATCATATTTAATATTTTATGTAAATGCAAATGTGTTCATATACTGTGAACATGCAACTGTTTGGCTTTAATAAAGACACAACCCACTGCAATAATGAAGCTGGAACTGGCAGAATGAATTTAACACCAGGGTTAAAAATTGTTGTCCAGTCATCAATATGGGAAATCACTCACTCACTTACTCCTTATCTAAGATGCTTATCCTACAACTGGGATAAGCATAAAACTATATGTTTTATTTAGGGAGGTCAGGAGTCCCCCCCCCCCCCAATCCTCTCATAATTTGAACTTTGAGTGTGGTAATACTGCTCGCTTTGCCTCTACATTTAGAGTCTGTACTTCACCATTATCTGTCAACACTAGTAGCCAAAAATGACTGCTATTTTATAGTGTCAGGATCTCTCCAATTACAGTAATACGGCAGCTTTGCCTAGAAATGCACTTGATTATGTGTGTGCGTGTGCGTGTGTGTGTGTGTTTTAACTCTTTTATATGATGTTTGAGCGACCTGTGCCTCAGGTTCAGTAAGCTAACGTCAGAAAGCTCGGATTCTGTTTGTGCTGTTTGTGCTTGTAGTTATGTAAATGAAAATGACAGGCTACACTTTGATTCATATAAAAGCAGTCAGACACGGATACCACACTCAGTACAGTGACCAAGCAACAGGGTTGCCAGCAAATTACCTTAAGGGTCTGCTTTTTCTGCAGCAGGCATTCTTGGCATTTTCGGGGCACACAAATAAATTCCTCTGTTATTAAAAAAACATTTAATATATTATGGAAACAAAGCTGTTGTAATTACTTAAGAAAATATAATTTTAAATGTACAGCATTAGTACATAGTACATACATACAGTAGTACATACATGAAATAGGAGGTACGAATATGAATGATTTGGGGGAAGTAGAGGAAAGTTAAAATAAATGTTTTAGTTCTATCTATATTATTTTTGTTTGAGCTTATATACATTTTCCTTATGCTGCATTATTGCTGGGAAACTTCTCAATGACCAGCAACAGATTTCACTGTAACTGTAACCTGTAATCTCTCCAGCAGGTCTGGGGTCTGGCCATGGATTTCTGTTTAGTGGGAGATGCCTAATACACCATGTGAATATCACTCTGGGGACATCCTGGGACTGCTCAAACCACCTCAACTGGCTTTTCTCAATTTAAAGGAAATAAATAGATGAAAATAGAGACACAAATGTCAAGGCACCCAATTATAGGCCTGCTTCAAATTCATAAACATAGACTACTTTCAATGTCTCCTGACAAAAAAGTGCAAGAGTCCAAAGGAATATAACCACCCAACTCTCAACCTAGTCAGTCTCCTGAAGTGAGAGCATGTCTACTGGGTTAATGAGTTCCTCAAAGTGATCCTTTCATCGTTCAACAACATTCCTACTAAAGGTCAACACTCTGCCACTAGCTTGCATGTAGTCTCTCTGAGGCACCACATATCATGAGTTATTATGATTGATACACATCTTTGGAAGATAATGTCATATATAATAATATCAAGTATTAGGATTTAGGCAGATCTGTCAAGGTTGTGCCTTGTCTCTACACCTATTTGTGGTTTTCGGTATCAAGATAAGGCAGCAAACGATGGAGAGGTTTCTAGTATAGAGGTATAGAGGTAACATTACTACATTAATGCTGGGAAACTTCTCAATGCCCACCAACAGATTTTAGCTTCTCATGAGGTTGTAGGTTGGTGTGCTACAGTGGTAACATCATTGGCTCCCATGTGAGAGATGTGGGTTCGATTCCCAGTCTGGGCAGCCAGTCTGTGCTAAACCAAGACTCTATGTTGGCCTACCTGTAATACCAATAACCTTGTAAGTCGCTCTGGATAAGAGCGTCTGCCAAATGCCATAAATGTAAATTACTATTGGTCAGATAATCTTCTATTGGCACCGTTTAAAGTAAACCTCCAATACACACTTGATTGGTTCACTGCTATGTGTAAAGTAACTGTACTGAAATATACCTTTTCAGATCAACAAGGCTTCTGCTTTAGACACCTCTTACATGATCAACATGATCAAAATTCAGAGAATGAATGACTGTATGGACAATGACTAAAGCCGGAATCTTAAAAGCAATCTTATAAATATCTAATAAACGGTAATAACCTCAGCAGAGGAAGATATTTTGAGCCTTTTAAAATATGTGCATGAGAATATATGCTTATATCCTTTTATATAAGCACATTTATTTTATAATTATTTTATACAAATAAAAATCAAAGATGTATTAAATAAAATGTTATGTTTTAGCCAGAGGAAACATTTAAAAGTAATACAATAATAGTTTATTTTACCCACACATTTAATTACTGTCCTTAAAACCTTTTTAAATAAAAACATAGTGTATTTTTATACCCTATTACCTGACCCCAATGTTTTGTAGAGGTTCAGAAGAAAAGCGCCACACTGAGGTTTGTCTTTGTACCGAAATCAATAAAGTTTTATTTGAACAACATGGCGGCGCCCTGTTAGCGGTGTGAGAACTGTCTAGCCGGGCACTGAGACAGATAAACCGAGGGTGACATGGATTGGACATGAATTAATATAGTCTGCATGACCAGGATAGTCTTCGGCACTGCTGTTATTGTGAGTACAGGGTCTGTTAGCTTGCTTTGTTTAAGTGAGGACTGTTATGTACTTTTTAGCTAGCTCCAGTGATTCCTAATACTTTCTAATAACTTAATGTTATTGTTTTTATTGTATTTTCTGCATGTAAAAGACAAACCTTTAAAAAAGAAAAAATAATGATTTGATGAGTTGAGTAGCAGGGGAATACAAAAATGTACAGTACTATAATAGTAGTATAATTTCAGAAGAAGACCACACTGACCGAAACCATGTGTTTTTGAAGACTTTGGAGAATGATGTTATATGTTACAAAATTACTTTTAAAATAAACAGCAGTGTTATCTGTTAGTTATCTGTGTGTTCCTGTAATCAGTGTTGCTGTCAAGCTGTAAATGAAAGTAAGAAGGTAAGGAAGGCAGTCTATATTGAAATGTTGACTAACCTTGAGGTTCTAGCCAGTGATAGCTTTGTACTTATTGAAGGTTATTGAAGAAGAGGATAATGTTTCAATGCTGCTAAACTGTTGTTGAACATCAGTTCAATGCATTATCTTTTTAAAGAACTGTAACCATAGCAACTCTCTCTCTCTCTTTCTGTCTCTCTCTCTCTCTCTCTCTCTCTCTCTCTCTCTCTCTCTCTCCCCCTCTCCCCCCTCTGTGTGTGTGTATGTTTGTGCTGTATTTCTCACTCTTTCTCCTTCATACACACTTGGTGTCCCACATTTTCTTTATTTTTACCCAATTTCACTCTCTTCTTCCCTCCCTCTTTTTACAAAATGTTATAAAAACCTGCTGGACCACTCGCTGTGTTACAGACTTGGGACTCAAAGCTTGTGGGTATTTGGTTAAGAATCATTGCTGCAAAACACCTTCATCATTACTAACTCACTGGTGTCAAAATAAAACCTTATCAAGATCAGTGGCATAAGTAAAGCCAGCAGAGAATATATGTGTCTGTAAACCAAACCACATATAGAGGACTGTAAGAAACTACACCCTGTTTCAGGCAGATTGACCCTGTTTGAACATAAACGTAGTGTCCAGGTTTAAAAGGAAGTTAGTTTGCCTTTGATTACCACCTTAAAAAGCTATTATTTCTGCTTTATTATTTAATTTCCAGTTTCCAAGGTGATTGCTTAATAATCCTTGTACAGTATCCCATGTTGCCATAGTGACACACAGTGATAAGGCTGGGTTAGTGCCTGTTCATTTAGTGTATTGACGGTGGATGATTAACAGTGCAGTAGTTCTGTCCCTGTGTGTTTTTTGAAATCCTATTTTGCAATACTCAAATCAGGACAAATATGGGCTAATAAAATTCATGTTGAAACAATGCTTCACTTAATAAATATAAACACTGCAACACAATATCACATGCTGTGGTCCCACACTGGCAAAAAAACAAACAAACAAACTCATGCAGATAAACAAAACACAAGTGAATTAGGAAAACGGCATCATCAATTTGATAACACATGGTCCAAATTTGAAAAATTCCGGTCACACAACTCGCTAACAGTGACATGAAACTGTTTTCAGAAAGTCCATCCATGTGTTTAAGAACGGGCAGTGTTTATAGATTATATGAGCACCTTTACTTTCTAGAAAGTACCAACTAGTCAGTCATCCACAGCAGTTTATAGAAAGCAGTCTTTTTATGAAAGCTTATTAACACAAACATTTACATGATTCTACAAACCGGATTTCAAAAAAGTTGGGACACTAAACAAATTGTGAATAAAAACTGAATGCAATGATGTGGAGATGGCAAATGTCAATATTT
>JAOVVF010000044.1:14846097-14865575 GCA_028565595.1 Duopalatinus emarginatus
CAGCCTTGTTTGCTTTGCTAATATTTGTAATATGTGTGTGCGTGTGTGTGTATTTGTATGCTCATGTACATAGAAAGTGGCAGAATTAATAATAAAAGTGTTCACTGTATTTTGGTATCTCTGTAGTCTTTCTCTTTCACACATACCAGGATATCTATACATACTTGGTTACAGTCTTATACATAGAATGATCTGTACCATCTGTACACAGCTACCATCAGGAATTATCCACCTACACACATCAAGCCATTAGGTCTTTGCCAGTCCCTGACCTTTACTTTACATTCTTGCTGTCCCGACAGTAACATCCAGTCCATGCGGGAGCAGCTGAACAGCCTGGGGCTGTGCTTTAATTGGGACAGGGTGAGTAGGGAGAAATCTGACGTGTGTATTTCTCCATAGGTGAAGAACCACGCTGCTTTCTGTACAGTCTGCTAACCTTGCATCATTTCTTCACCCCAACTATTGACTCTGATGCTTTGAGTTAATGTTGCCATGATGTTTCCTGAGGCACGTGTTTGTGAAAGTGACTGGTTACCATGTGAACAGACAGATGGTATTCCCAGTACTAACAGAAATAATGTCCCATTCTTCCAGAGCTGACACCTCGCTTTACTTGGCACACAAAGGAAAAATATGTTTGTTTTAGTGGTGTTCCTGCTAGCACTGTGTACTGATTGCACTGCTGTACATCGCTTTTTACGTGGTCAAAGTACACCGGTGTCTTCAATAACGATCATGCTATGTCATTTATTTAATCAACAGTTTGACATGTATTTAAATAATCTGATAATCTGATTGTGGAAAAACACTGGGTCTGTGTTAATAATCAGATTCTTTTGTAGCCAAGCATTTCCCAATAGGAGCAGTGATTTCATCACTGCTGTAAGTAGCTTGTGAGTAGTTAAATTATTTTATTGACCAAGTAAAAAAGCCGTGTTGATAATTGTGCTGCCAACAACTCGGCTCTCAAAAAAAAGGAATTTTTGTAGTTGCTCATAATTGTACATAATGCTGTCCTTTTCCACACTGTGTATATTGATTCAAGGGCAGGCTTTTCCCTTATCTCTGGTTATGTTTGTCCATATACACAGATGTACAAAAACTAATGACATTCAGTTATTGAACACCCTTTTCTTCAAATCTGCTAACAGCTATACACTGAAGTGCCAGAGAAACTGATACACCAGTCTAATACTTGGAAGGTCCCCCAGGCAGCATGGACTCCATGAGCTTTTGGAAATTAACACCATACTTGCTGCAGAATGATTCACAATATCTAGGAGGTCTAGGATATCTGTGTTCCACTGTGCATTGCATAGCATCCCAGATGTGTTCGATAACATTGAGATCTGGTGAGAATGGAGTGTTTCTCTAGCCATAATTTGGCATCTCTAGATGTGTGGTGGTCTTGTTGGAAAATGCCAGACTCATGAACATGAAATGAACACAAAGCATGAACAGGTTTAACTTTTCCTGTTCGCCTGTCAGAGACATTTGTAGGTGTACCAGGGGTCCCATGTCCCTATGTCAGCTAAAAAAAAACCTCAACCATTATAGAGCCATCACCAATTTGTACCAGTTTTTCTGGTCCTCGAGTGTAAGCTGGTATAAGATAATAAAATAAGCTGGTTGATCATATGAATAATCTACTAACTTGCTAGGTGATGCTGCATGGCTTGTACACACACTAATGTTCAAATGAAATCATTAGAGTTGCTCAGAAATATATATTTTTTTATTCTAATCTGTTGACAGGAAGTCACTACCTGCTCACCTGACTACTACAAGTGGACACAGTACTTGTTTGTAAAGCTTTATGAAGCAGGACTGGCCTATCAGAAGGAGGTAAGATATGATCTGAAGTGTAACCAATATTGATTAATTAAATTACTTGACTTCACAACGAAAGTATAGTTTATTAATCTATAGTATAGTAAAAAAATGGATGGAATCCATCTTGCCTTCCACATGCTGTGGCTTTGGAAACCTGCAGCATGTGGACATCAAGATGAATCCATCTTGCCTTCCACATGCTGTGGCTTTGGAAACCTGCAGCATGTGGACATCAAGATGAATCCATCTTGCCTTCCACATGCTGTGGCTTTGGAAACCTGCAGCATGTGGACATCAAGATGGATTCAATCAAGTATCAGAAAGGTCCTAGGAGAAAATGTCATGCCTTCTGTCAGGAAGCTGAAGCTTGGGCATCATTGAACCCTTCAGTAGGACAATAATCCCAAGCATACCTCAAAGCTTCATTTTAGAGGTACTGGAAGACTCTGAAGTGGACATCACAGTTGCCTGACTTGAACCACTATAGAAGATCTTTGGTGGGATTTAAAAAAGGCGGGTGCAGCACACAAACCCAAGATTAAAGATGAACTGGAGGCTGTTACCCATGAGGAATGGGCTAAGATTCACCAGGAACACTGCCAGAAGCTGGTGATGTTTACAGCAGATTATAACAGCAAATGGGTACTTTACTAAGTATTAAATATGCTTATTATAAAGGGGTTGATTAATTCTGAGGTTGTGGCATTTTGTGTTTAATTTGGAGAAGCTATTTGTTATATTAGTTGTGTTGAGCTCTTTAAAATTGTCCTGTTTAATTAGGTTATTTCAAACAGCCAAAAGTTTGTAAATTTTGCTAATAAACCTAATTTGCTATACATGTTCAGTTTAGTTTGTCTAAATATAGTGTGTATATTGCTGGGTGAGGGAGAGAAAGAGAGAGGGACACATGAGGAAAGTGTGAGATTCTATCCTCTGAGACATCGTGTGTTGTTTGCAAATTAAAGAGAATGTGGTGGGAACATTGGACAGTGCCTACCTAGTAGAACATAAGGGATGATTGTCTGAAAAATAAACATTGAGTTTTTTTGTATACCGTCCAACAAGATTTCCTGTAGTTCTTTCTGTCCCTGGTGTGAGGTTCACACAGGACTGTGTGTGTAAGTGTGCTTGTGTGGAGTGTGTCTGCATTAATCAGTAGGCTTTATTGTCATTTCTCTGATCACATATAGATGTAACAGTATACATGATATATAATAAATGTAGATGATCTGTTGTACTTTCTTCCAGTATAAAAAGCTGTTCTGCCCCGCCAGGCAACATTCTTCATGTGTACTGTGTTTCTAGCACCTTTTCCCCCGAGCACTATGATTTTACCTCCCTGAAGACATGCACAGATGCACATTTACAGTAAGTTCATCTTTTCTCACAGATAAATAAAACTAATACCAAAATGTGTATGTCTTTAGGCGCTGGTGAACTGGGACCCGGTGGATCAGACAGTCTTGGCTGATGAGCAGGTAGATGAAAACGGCTGCTCATGGCGGTCTGGTGCCCGTGTGGAGCAGAAGCTCCTTAGGCAATGGTTCATCAAAACGACCAACTATGCCAAGGTGAGTCAATACACATCTTGGCCACTTTCAACCCTTGAAGAAACCTCAACTCAAAGCACTGCCAGGGGAGGGAACATTTATAGTGCCTAGGAATCCTGCGTTTAACAATATGGCAAGAAAAAGACAGCCTTTGGCGAAGTTGTCTCTCAAGCTATAGGTGGAGCTGTTCAAATTGAGGGGTGGTATAATTCTGATTAGGGCCCCATGTGATGGCACAAAGGGCTCAAGGTCTGAATGGCTTGTTGAATCCCATGTTTTCCTATCTAGGCAGCCCACACAAAACTGACTGAGTTGCATTATTTCACAGTTGGTGGACTGGTAGACTCTCCAGATACCCACATGAATATAGACAAGGTTTTCCCTATATACTATGCATTCACTAAACATTTAAAATGTGTCTTTATGATCAACAGTATAGTGTAAAAAAGAGAATGGGGAGAAGTGTGCTATATATGTATGTACTATATACTTTTGTGTTTCCTGCATGTGATCAAATTCACTATGTTAGCAGTACATAACCACAAATTCCATTCTCTTTTATCTCTGAAAGCAGGAGAGATAGAGATTTAGAGCTCAATTTACAAATACATTTGCATGTAGAAAATCGAGATGTCATTCTGCACTCACTACAGGGACATATTTCACATAAACATACAGGTTTGCCCCATATGTCTTGTTTACTTCAAGTTATTTTTTTTTCTCAGTACAGGAAAAATGTTGATCTTAATGTCTGTGGAAATGTTATATATACTAATATTACTGATGTAATCAATAGTAATTTGGTTAGGGAACAATTCTCAAAGTATTCTTTTACCTTTTACTGCATAACTACATTCACAGCTACTTTTACTCCTGTAATTTGATCTGCTTTGACTTCAGTTTCAGCTCTTAGACTGTAGTTTAGGGCAGATTACAATAATGCAATGTTCACATTTTTCTTGTTGCAAAGCCCAGACACTCACTGCTGAACTGCTGAAAGGTTGTGAAGCATTCTCTTGGCCGGAGATTAGCCTGGCTGTTACAGAGATCTGTCGTGTTATAACTCTCTGTTCCTGCTATGCCTTTTAAGTAGTTGCAGTGCCAAATTGGAACATATCCTTGGCTTTATTTTGCCTCTCAGTGGTCAAGCAGCCAGTTTCACACATCTTAATTGACCATATTCATCCTTTGCCATTTTTAAATGAGGAAATTGACTTATGCTTCATGCTAGTAATATAATCTTTTTTTATAAAGTGGTTCCATTCACGAACATTAAAGGGTACATATTACACCAATTTCCCACAAGTTAATCAAGTTCCCTGGGGTCATTCTTTGGTCAAAATATCACATGGATTAAATAGTACAGGCATCTTCCCTGTCTAAAATTGTTCTTTCAAAGTGCTCAGTTTCAGTGCATGTTGCTTTAAGTAATGATGACAATGAGCCACTGCTCACCCTGCCCCCCCGTCTACCACGGATGTGGCCTATTCAGGTCAACCGTGATGTCCGATGTCCGTGTTTTGTCTCACATTACATTGAATCTAATATCACTGCTAGATGCTAGAGGAGTATGTTTAGGCTTACAGAAAGTGAATTACTTACATTCAAAGTACACAAATAACATAAGGAATTGTGTGTTGTTTTTTTCCCCTGTGAAACCTGTGTTGCTATCATATAAATGTTTTTAAATAAATGTATTCTCTCAGCTGTCCCCTGAGGCTGCAAACCGATGTAGCAATGTATGTTGGTCTGTACAGCTGACAGAGGTACATTTTCAATAACTCAATACTAAGGCATCTGTGACTTGTGACAAATGAACAAGCAATAAATGGCACCCCTTTCCAAATGAAAACCGAACTGTGGGTATTTCAGTGGAGGGGTTGTACTATTGTAATGAGGCCATTGTGGGACATCACAAAAGCCCAAAATCTTATGGCTTTTTGAATCCCGATATTTTCTTATTTAGACAGCCCATGTTTGTGTGTTGGTAGGCTCTCCAGAGCCTGTAGGTTGTGGGTTGGTAGGCTCTCCAGATACCCAAATGAATGTAGAAAAGAACTGAAAAGGTGGTTTTCATTATATGTTTCCTTTAAAACTATAGCTGTGGAAGCTCCTTGGAATTCTCTCCTTTAGACAGACAGCTGGATAGGCAGACAGACAGCTAGATAAGCTCTGTCTTGCTTGCTTCAAGAGTAAAATATAAACTTTGACATTTCTCATTTGGCTTAGTTGCAGTGATTAAGAAATCTAACTCTAAAACCTTAAAGGCCTGGTCTGTTCCTGTCAGAGTCATGTCTGGGTCAACAGCTCTCTAGGGTTTACCTTTTCTGAGTTGCTGTTTGAGCATCAGGTGTGGGGCTTTCTCAAGTTAGTCAGAGATTGGAGGCAAACTCCTACCCTTATAAATTATAAATTTGTGGTTAAAGATTTTTTTAACCTACTGACTGATGGAACCTCTAAAGGGTCTCTACAGAAGCTCTGCAGAATTATAGATGGCTTGGCATGTAGGCATATAAGATAAATTTGTCTAATGTCAATGCCAATAATTTAATTTGTGTAGTAGTTGCTGTTGTTGGTTTCTTTATTATAGTCTGCGTAATATGTTACAAGTCATTTTGATTACATGTAAGATCCAAGAGCATCAACTGTTATTTTGTTTTTCTTTTTTCAGATCAAAAGGAAATCTGAACTGAAATTTTGTTACTCTTTTATTCTTTGAAAAATAAAATGAAATTCAATGCAGCAACCTCTAAAAACTTTCTCATATGCAGTGTACGCTTCATCTGTTAATTTTAATGATATTAATTGGAAATAAAGTGAATTTGAATTAAATTTAAATCATATAATTAAAATTGCATTACAATTGAACTATTTGATTTTTTTTCCACTTACTTTTAACACATGTTGACTGTTAAATAAAGGCTTTTTCTTAACAATAAATTCTAATTATCACATATACATTGTAGCACAATGAAACACTTTTTTTTCGTATATCCCAGTTTGTTAAAAAGTTGGGGTCAGAGTGCAGGGTCAGCAATGATACAGCCCCATATAGCTCAAGTGGCAGCTTGGTAGTGATGATGCTTGAACTGTCTGATCCGTAACCCAGAGCCGTAACTGTTGAGCCACCAACTTGTATACCTGGGTGTGTAAAATCAATTCCTGGTTCATCATTAACAGTGTTTCCCAATAAGTATAGGCTTCCTCCCTGAACTGAAATGACCATGCTCTGACTGAATAATAGAAGTGGACTAGTGTGAATTTTGTACTGCCAATCAGTACTTGTTCCTGCAATCACATACAGAGCTGCGACTCCTGCAGGTCATCTGTCTTTCAAGCAGCACTGTTCGACTTGTCCTGATTATGAGGTCTATACATTCGCCCTCTTTCTTTTGTGCCGTGTTAAATCGGCCATATCCTTCCCAGCTACAGATCTTTCCATCTGAAAGAATCTGCACAGCGGCCAACTGATTTGACTGGGTCTTGCACCCTGATTGCAAGTATAACAGGATATACTCAAGGTGAAGATATGAGGCTTAGATTCCGCAAATCGCAACTAGGATCTTTCGATGAGTACCGCTAGGTTTTTTTACCGTAAAAGCTTCTGAATTATATTAATGCAACTGAGTATCACTTTGGGCTGCTATTGACTTGAAAAACTAAATCACCGTTGGAGTAGATTTGATTTCTTTTTTCCAGTCTGATCCACTGATGTTTTATTTTATCCTGGATGTTGATGTGGTTGTTGATTTTAGATCAACTTGTTTTCTTCAGGTCACTCATTATTCTAATGTTATGTTAATTATTATATAAACGAGAATAACAAATGAGTTATCTGCGTATCCTTTTTAACAGCTTCTGCAAATCAATTTAACAGTTAGGATTTGATTAAATAATTACTATTAAAATGAGGAAATTGCATGAGTGCATCTGTATTTGATCTGGTCAATGTCCTTTGTACAGTTTCTTTGGCATTCTCTTCCATTTGCTAAGATGGTAACGTTTTCATTGTGTCTAGGAGTGCTATTAGAATATGCATCTGCCTTTATGATGAGGCTGAGGCAGTTTTCTGAAGGTGGACTGATGTTATTTTTTGCGAGACATACGCTGTTTTCTTTTCCAAACACTAGAACAGTGTCTGTGTTGTGTGGATGTTTTTCTCTGTTGTCTCATTGTCAGATGTTTGGCATGTCAAGGTGGCCCATTTTGTTCCTGTGAATTCACAGATCCTCTCATTTACACAGCAGTAATGCTCTGTGTAAGGGAGAAATGAGGGAAGGATCATTACTGATTTAATGGTCTGAGCACCCATTACTCAAACACTTTAATTAGTGTGAGTGTATGCTGGTAAAGATGCATACATGCATGCAATGATACAATATGGAGTAATAAAAAAAATTCAGTCCATGTACTAAAATACACTGTTTATGTATAATTTAACTGAGGATGATAACATACGAGAATCATCAGATTAACCTAGATCTACATGATCCATGTATGAATGATGAATGGTCATATAAAAATATCTGTATTTAAAAGTCTGCTTTGTCATCATTGTATGCCGTAACAAGAATGAAATGTATCTACCTCCGGGCTACATTTAAAAGAAAACTGTAACAGACAGGAGGATTGCTAGCAATGATATAATCAGTATAGGCAACAGAACTGTACAATGCAATCAACACTATACAACATGCTCTATATACAACAAATATTCAATGAGAAAAAGACTATTAGGCACGTAAGTGTTTATATCAACATTGCATAACTACACATTCCATCTTCTGAAAAAGAAACAGCATTTCTTCAACAAGAAATTACACAGAGCTTAACCTACAAATGTCTTTGCCTGAACAATTTGTGAATTTGTGATTTCACATAAACAAGAGCTACTGCTAGATGTCCACTGTAAGTAAATTTTGAGATAAGTGTTTTTTCTCAGTGCAGGTAAAATGTAAAATTTTCACAACCCATTATGCACTGATCCACAGAGACATACACATCTCCTCTATCTGACATCCTTAGATGAACTTTTTTGCGCCGTTGCGTTGACTATGACTGACCATGACTAAGCAGTTACTAAGGATACATGACTGACCTATTTAGTGTATAGTTCAAAATATATCCAAATCTGGATGTTTTTGTCTTATTACCCAACCTTTTTCACTATCACTAATTCTACTGAGAGGTTCAGACTAGAGCATTAACAGTAAGAATGTTCACAACACAGACAAGTGTGTCTGGAGTGCCCTACAAGAGCTTTGAAGTACCATCTTCTTTGGGTAAATGGCAAAAATGACAGCCACTTTCCCCACTAAGACCAGACACCTGACCCTCTTTTCACTCCTGAGAGACTGCACGCTGTCTCCATTAATGAAAGAATGGCAACGCCAGGAGCGGCTGTAGGGTTCGAACAATTATTTTGTATTTGCCTTTCCTCTGGGGAGCCAAACCCCTCAGGGCCTGTTGTGCTAATGGAGAGTGACAGAGAGGAGAGAGATATCACAACAGGCAACGGCGACTGCTCATATCCCCTCTTTTCACTGCCTTTCAGCCCAGCTGAGCCACTTGGCCCCCATGATCGTTATTATGCATAGTTCCCATTTTGTTATTCACCTGTGCCAGCGCTCACTTCCTTCTAACCCAATGGCCTCACCACTTCTTCAGGGACTCTTTTCTCTTGTCTGGGTCAGACAGTGTTCAAGACGGTGTGTGCGCAGGTTATTTTATATTTGCGGACTGGAGTATGGGGATTAATAACTTTCTCTCCTTTGTTACTATACTGACTGTGTGTTATTAGAATGAAATTATAATATGGATGACTGATGATATTGAGATGGCTATTTAAAGAGCATTAGCTTTGAAATAAAACTGCAGCAAAAGCGCATCATGCATTCTGACACAGTGCCATGAGCGTTTACTGAGGTTAATAGAGCTCTACAAATTCCATTTAAGCACAAGGGGGCTTTTATATTTCTCTAATGCGGCTGTATATTGCCATGGCTTATCTTGCAGCCTCTCCTGGATGCCTTGGCGGATCTCCCGGAGTGGTATGGCGTGAAAGCGATGCAGGCCAACTGGATTGGGGAATGCTCAGGCTGCTATTTTGACCATTTGCTGAAGGTGAGCCTGCTTATTCTTCTGATTTTAAAAATCCCCCCACCCCCCTCCTCTTACTCTGTATTCATCTTTATCTTCCTTTTCTTCACTGTATTTAACTGTCCCGAGTCTTTGTACCCATGAATTTGCATCATGACGTCTGAACGATTTATTGCATTTTGTGCATTTTATTACACTTTGTGTCAGTTTGAGCTCAAGGCTATGTGTGGCGTGTGGCTCTGCCTCCATCTCCTTATGAGAAGAAATATGTTCAGTTAGCAATGGCCTTGCTTATTAAATTGTTAATTTCATTTCCGATGGGTTGTGCAGTTTGAGTGTGTAGGTGGGCTGAGACTGATATGGCCAGCATCGTTGTAGCATTTCTCAAACAGCTTTCATGTACAAGTAATATGCTGTACAAGAGAAACTGAATTATTGAAAACTGTACAGGTGTTACTCATAATTAAGTTTTTGTCATATAATCCAGGCAAATAATTTGTTCTTGTCTGACTATAATCCCCCTTTCCTTTCCTTTCTCTCTCTCTTTTTTGTCATTGTCTTTCTCTTTGTTCTTGGTTTAGTTGGATGGCAAAGAGACAGGTGAGGTGCTGGCTGCTTACTCGTTTTCCCCTGAAGCGGTGTTTGGAGCAGCGTTTGTCTCCATCCTGCCTTCGCATCGGCTGTTGCACGGCTCTAGTCCTGTGGGACCTGCCCTCCACAAAGCTCTTCAGCCTGGAAGAAGTGAGTGCACACACACACACACGCACCGTGCTTACACACACACACCAAAATAAATTGAGATGCCAGTTTATTAGGTACCCATTTACTATTTTAAGGGCACAGCAGATGTACTATGTTGAAATACACCAATCAGCCGTAAATGAAAAATTTCATTACAGTGGCACCTGTCAAGAGGTAGGCAGCAAGTAAACAGTATGTTAAGTTAAGTTGGCATAGTACATCTCCAGAACAGCAGGTCATGTGGAGTCCAAGCCTGGAAGAGTCAGAGCTGTTTTAATGTTATAGCTGATCATAGTATAAGCTTGTTATGAACAGTATAAAGGAATAGCCTGATGTAATAATAGTGCAATAACATTTTGTATAAATTTTATGGTGTGTGCCTGTTTAAGCCTTTAACAGGAAGCAAAGGGCAAAGCAACAGATTTTCACAAATCACATGTCATTTGTCACTAGTTTCTGTGTTTTAGATACCAGTGGAAGTGTTGTAGGTGTTTCATTGCATGTAAATAAAACACTGCTGTTATTTCTAATAAATCCACTACACTGAACAATGTTTTCTTACTGTTTAATGTCAGAAACCATGCAAACTGTGACTTTCTTTTCTATAAAAAAAAAAAACATGGCTATTATTCGAAGATGTTCTGCTGATGCACATGTTTTTGATAGAAATGAAAATATACAGGGCTTGTCTTATGAAGGCTTGGGTTGTAGCTTGAGTTGTAGGGTGCCCTTTCTTTACTGCACACATTCATCTCACTGCTGCAAGTAAACAAATTTATATAGAATTGAATACTGGTGTCTCAAGTCACCCAATGCATGCTAAGAGATGTGCCTGAATATTAATGACACCAGTGCTTTAGTGGCATACTATTTAGGACAGTACACTTGCCTACACCTGGATGTGTTGACCATTATGAAGTTGCTCCCTCTGCTCCCTTGGGGTTAAGAAACCCGCCTTAAGACCAGAAAGTCCCCTGTTTGAGCCCTGTGACTGCCAAGACTCAACTGAAGTGCCATTGAGCAAGACACCTAACCCCCAACTCAACCCCAGGCGCTGTGGATAATGGGGTTGCCAACAGCTCTGGGCATGTGTGCTCACTGCCTCCTAGTGTTCACTAGTGTGTATGTGTGTGTTTCACTGCACTGTTTGGGTTAAATGCGGAGGCGAATTCCACTGCAGAGTGGTCAAAAGAGTTCTCACTTTCACTTTCCTAGGTTATAAGTCAGGAGAGCATACACACACAGAGTGAATTAACATCAACACTCATGATGACTTCTGACCCACAGACTCACTGAGTAAGGTCACCGCACTTAACAAGTTCACCGGACGTGAGGTTCCAGTTGTCATCTCTGCCAAGACTGAGTTTCTGGGACATCTCGACACTGTGATAGGTGAGCTCTGATAAGTGTGAGAATTTGTAGCAGTGTGTGTCTAGTTTTCCCTGCTGTGGCTGTTTGTGATCCACTATACACTGGTAAACATGCCGCCATTTCCCAGCATGCTCTGCATAATTTTCATCAGCTGAATCCTACTGCTCTCATTTAGAAACTTCTTGCAAAAACTGTTGAGTGTGTTGTGGGAAAGAGTAAATAGGGGGGTGGGTACCAAGTGAGGAAACGTATATGTGTGTGTGCGCAGGGGGTGGGGGGGGGCTCGCAGGGAGGCTATGACTATAGGAGTGAGTCTATGATTAGGGGAGGGAGTCTGTGTGTAAAGAAATAAAAATAAGTAAGGGACTGTGAGGGTGTGAAGGAGCGATCGAGTGAGTAAGTAAGTAGGATTATATTATAGATCATAGTCCTGGTGTAATCTGTATGTATGTGCGTGCGTGTGTGCACGTGTATATGTGTGTGGCAGGCATCCCTGACAGCAGTGAAGAGGATGCGAGCATGGCCCATGAACTTGGTGTGAGCTGGGAATCAGTGGTGAAAAGTGAAGAAGATGAAAATGACACTCTAATCAACTCTGCTGAGGTACACACTCCTTAAGTGCACCATGTCCTAAACAAACTAACTACAGACACACTCTTTCCCTTCCCAGCCTGAAATATTTTTGGAAATGATACAGTTTGTAACTAGATGTCATGCATACTGATGTGGCTTTTGAGAGATAAGATAGTGGGGTGGTTAGAAACAGGCTATTTCATTCTTCATGATATGCCAGTCAGTTACAATGGGCATGTAGTGAAATGTTCGTCAAAGTCAGTGTCATGTTTGCTTGTTACTTGTATAAAAGACTTGGAGGCAGACTTTCACTTACAGTGGAGAGGAAATCAAACTGACAAGGCCTAGAATTTCTTTTTAACATGGCTGTGACACCAGATTCATGCCCAACAACCTCGAGTCAACTTAGAGCTGCACATTTAATATTACTTTTTAAGTCTTTGATTTATTTACAAACTTCACATTCTTGTGTTTTGATTGGTTCATTGCTTGTTTATTATTTAGCATTAAAAACGTCCATTTGGTCTATCTGACTAATTCAACACACTCGGTCTGTCTAATACAAAGATTTGAAAGAATGTGGTACCATAATACACGTATAAAATACAACATAATAGGTGTGTTTTTAGTCGTTTTAAAATACTATTATTAAAACTCGTTATTTGATTTCAACATGTGGCAAACAGCTATAATTATATTTTTTTATAATTGTTACTCATTATGAATATTATTGTAGTTCACAGGTCTGACCCGAGAGCAGGCCTTCTACTCAATTACCCAGAAAGCCCGGGAAACCAATGTCGGTGGTTACCTCACAAGTTCAAAGCTGAGGGACTGGCTGATCTCAAGGCAACGCTACTGGGGTACACCCATTCCCATAGTGCATTGTGGCTCATGTGGTCCTGTGCCAGTTGCTGTGGAGGAGTTGCCAGTCATGCTGCCTAAAGTGGCTTCGCTTACTGGTAAAGGGGCATCGCCCATGCTGTCTGCACAGGAATGGGTCAACTGCTCATGTCCCAGGTAAAACTCCACTCCCCTGATTCACACTTTAGACCTACTCAATTACCGATTTCCAGAATATTACAGTATGTGGTTGTAGAGGTATGATTAAGAGAAGTGACTGGCCATTCACCAAGGTGTGTGGAAAGATATTGTAGGAGAGTATAGATGCCATCAGAGCTGAGTCACAAAGTCTATAAGGATGTCTGGAGATATGGTTCCTCCTGAGGCTGAGCTGGTTTGAGTTTGAATCCCAGACCCTGAAGCACTGTTATGCAATATGTTTTAGAAGTTTTGTAATGCTAGAATCTTTGAAAATGACTTCTTTGGGCTAAATGCCAATCAGACTAAGGAAGAGATCATGGCAAAATATCCAGTCTGTGCAGAGCATGTTTTCTGAGTCACCTGAGACTCATTTCACGCCTCTGCATCAGTATGACAGGTTAAAGGAAAAAAAATGCACTTGCACAATTTTCCTCAGAACACAAATGCAGATAAGTCAAGACATGCTCCGTGTCTGACGCTTGCCTCATTTGGTCTAGCTGACAAACATGGCATGTTTATAGCCTCCAGCTTAGCTTAGCAGCTTAGTCACATTATAACAAGTCTCTTTAAAACACATAGTTTTGCGTAATAATTTCTTACCTAAACAGTGTTATCAAATATAAAAATAAATCTGTCTAGGGGAGCAGATAGTGTTGATTCCTCACATGTATGGAGTTTTGCAAGTTTTTTTTTGTGTCCATGTGGGTTTCCCTTGGGTTCTCTAATTTCCTTTAATCGTAGTTGCACTAAATTTCCCCAAAGATCCAAAGATATGAATGTCTTGTGCCCAGTTATGTGTGCTCTGGATCTGCCATGACCCTGAACCAGGATAAGTTATTGAGCATGAATTATGACTGAGTGAACTGGTGTAAGAATCTGAACAACTCTGACAAGGACTAGACAACTTTGATGGCTAGATGACTGAATCAAAGTATCTCCAAAATTATAGTTCTTAAGGGGTGTGTCCCGGTTTGTATTACCCAAAATGATCCAAGGAGGGACAACCAGTGAACCGGTAACAGGGTCATGTGTGCACACAGCTCACTGATGTGATTAGGCTGCGACAGCTAGTCAGCCCGGTCCTGTCCCACAGAAGATATACATAAGGATCTGTTCAGGGGTCTTGTGGAGTCCTTGATAGGTCAGAGCTGTTTTAGCAGGTGCTTTTAATGTTAAGAATGTTAGTTGTCTACGAAAATTTCTTGAGGTAGTGCCTACTTCTGTTCGATGTTATTTTACAACCCAAAATTATTTAAATTAAATATTCTGTTGTTTTGTGACTAATTCCAACAGACTATTCATTGAACCATTCCTCAGTGCCTCTATGTTTTAACTTATGTGGCTTTTGAGGCCCTGTTAGTTTTCTGAATAAGTCTTTGTCAGTCTGACTTGAAGTCAGACGGTTTTGCCACAGTGAAAATTTTAGTTGTTGTGCTTGATTGATTCTTGTAATTATGAACAGTCTAGAAGACCTCTTATCTGTTGAGAAAGTCGTTGTGACAGTTTGAGGTAAATGACTTCGGGTTTTACCTGATCCTCCCACATCCAATCAGACAGGCTACAAAGTGAAGATCGAGTGCAATATAAGGCTTATCATCCTAGTCTCTCCAAAGAGCTAAAAAAGGGGCAAGTCATTTCCTGAGCAGAGATATTGTCTCTGTCTGGTCTTGCTGTTAGCAGCCAGAGGACTAATTGAAAGCCTGCTGCAGGCCAACATTCTGATTCTAAGAAAGCTCATGAAAATAATTGAGACACAAAATCTGTACACACTCCTGTTTCGTGGTAGCCACCAACATTTCCACAATTACAGTTAAGTAAACTTTTTCCTTTCCAAATGAAATGAATGTCATGCCAATTTGAAGCCTTCTTACATGTGCATGGTTAAAGCACTCTAGGAGCATCTTATTACAGCAGATTGGCATAATGAGTTTGAAAATGATTCAAGCAAACCCGGAGCAGCTGAGTCTGGCTCACTTCAGCAAAGCACCACTCTATCCAAGAGCCAGTAGTGTGGGCAGACAAAAAACACACACCCACAGTTAGTCTCCTCTTCAGCCATCCTCAGCTGTTACTGTCTGTCTAATGGGGTCTCTCATCTCCTCACTGAGCAAATAGCTGCCATTATCTCAGTCAGGTACTGAGATATAATACTCCACCGTAGACCCTTTTGTGCCATGAATCTATGCGAGACAGAGACCTGAAATACACATTTACACATTTAGACTCATTTAACAAGAGACGAAACGGCTTAGAAATGCTAAAATCCACATTTTATATGCAGAGTATGACTGCCTCTTTTGCCGTTATAGATTCCTTATCTCGTGCATGCATCCATATCTACAGGACACATAAAGACCGGCACCTTGATTTCAAAGGATTGCCCTGCTACACCTTAAGGTTGTTGCTTAGCAATGTGGTGGCCTCAGGCTCAAACTGTAAGCATCAGATCAGGCATGGGGTGAACCATATACCATACGTTCACTGTGTATCACAATATTCTATATATTGCAACATGCATATGTGTAAAGAATAAATGTTTAAAAATATTATTTAATGAAGAAAGAAAAGTATCAGAGAATATGCTGAAATTCTGAACTAAAGGGCAAATTGTCTGAAAGCAAGTAAGCTGCTTTTAACTGTAGAGCATCAGTTGTCACCTGGCATACTGTGGTCAGACCCAGCAAAGTATTTCAGCAGACTGAAGTAAGAAAAATATTGTAGCAGAGCCAATAAAAATATGAAATAAGCTGACTGTATTCAGCTTCAGACTACAGATTAGCTACAGGGCTGGAGGCATTAGCTCAAAAAGGGGAAAGTTTTTACTGATTTTTTTCCCCCCAGGCTAATTACAGAAGTGACAAAAAGTGACATATTGTTGATGATGTGGACAGACCAAGGTGATTTTTTTTTTTTGTGGGATGCATTTTTGTTTGTATTATGGGATGCATTTCTGTTCACCTCAGTTCACCTGTGCAATGTCCTCTGGCCTCGTTCATCAAAAAGGCATTTTTGTGTAAATTGTTGACATAGCTGGATCACGCATCTACCACAGGTACACTTTCATGCTGTGAACATCCTGTCATATATCACATCCTAAAAGTGTTCTATTAGATTCAGATTCAAGGACTTGGTTAATCTAGCCTTACTGCTATCTCAAACCAGACATTTCCATCTGCAAAAAACTGCCACTTACTGGTTGCATTTTCTTTATGACACCATTTTAAGTAAACTCTGGAGAGTTTCTGAAGCACTCAACCCATCAATGTCACCGAGGTCACATTTTCCCAACATTCTGATGTTTAATGTAATTGTTAACCAATGCTCTTGACCTGTTTCTGCATGATGTTTTCATTGCTGCCACATTGGCTGATTGTCTGATTTGGATATTTGCATGAATAAGCAGGAGTGCAAGTGTTACTATTAAAGTGTTCACTCACAGAGCACCAGCAAAGCATTAGTGGGATTTATTATAATATCGATAGCAAGTAGGTGACCGTGATTGGTACTGATCAAGTCCACTGGAGGTTGGTGTGTTCATGTGGCCACTTTTTGTTCTGCACTCCTGTTTTGTCTCTTCTGTTGGGCAAGTTGTTCCTCTTATATTTGGTTTGAGTAACATTCTGTTTTCTTTGGAGGGAAGAAATGGAAGGTCGTAGTCCAATACATACACACAGTCACATATGCGGTGCGCTGCTCTGGGTCTTAAAATTTCCAGTCCTGTATCCAGTAGTAGTCAGTCCCTCAGTAATTCACTGGGCTGAGTGACAAGGATGAAGTGGCCCAATAGCTGACATTTCCAGTCTAGAATCCTGTTCAGTAGCTGACATTTCCAGTCTAGAATCCTGTTCAGTAGCTGACATTTCCAGTCTAGAATCCTGTTCAGTAGCTGACATTTCCAGTCTACTCTTTAGAAACGTTATTATACGTTGCTTGTTTTTTGCTTTTGCTATGTTTTTGGTTATGGTGTCATGCCGGGCAGTGTAAACCAACAAGATTAGGTTAAATAAATGCCTTTTGTAATGTATAGTTTACATGAAGTAAAAGTGTGATGCTTAAAATATTTTTTTTTTATTATGCTTTTATCTAGCATATCATTTTTGAAAATTTTATAAAAACTGAAAATGAAAGTAATGGGCTACTTTTTATTTCTTCAAATATAATATATTGAACATACACCGAAGTGCCATAAAAACTGGAAAAGATGAGACTATGCAAAATATAGACACTGGTGTTGGCTTTTTAATGGTATGTTTGTTTAGCTGGCATTCCATGAGACCCCTGGTGCTTCTACAAACGATTCTGACATGTAAACGCCATGTGTGCTTCCTTTCAGAGTTACACTCATTCATGTTCTTTAGTCATTTTGATGGGTTTGGCCTTTTCCAAAAGGACAATGCACCACCACACACATCTAGAGACATCACATTATAGTTAGAGGAACACTCATCTAAGTTTGGGGTTTTGCCATTTTCACCCAAGTCACCAGATCTCAACATTATCGAACACATCTTGGATGACATGCAGCACGAAATTTACACTCCAGATTATGACAGAATTGTGGACCGTTCTGTAGGAAATATGGTGTTCATTGTCTACAGAATATTGGAAGCTCATAGAGTCCATGCCTTTGTGGTGGACCTACCAAGTAACAGACTAGTGTACCAGTTTTTGGACATATCAGCGTACTTTGCTTTTATTTAGTGGTCTATTATTTGAGCAGCACCTTGTAAAACAGATGGGTGAATTACTAAGGAACAGCATATGATTTTCCATTGTGATTTCCATAGCTGCTGAACTGTTTACTGGTGTGTTCAGTTATAGCTGGGAATAAAGTATCTACCTGCAAAAAAATAGATATGTTTGATCGGTATAGATGTGTTTTTTTTATATATTGGATATATTAAGTCATACTTTTGTGTTTGTCTGTTTTTGCAACCCTGCCTTTTCACACTCAGTTCTTTATCCTCCTAGGTGTAAAGGTCCTGCTAAAAGAGAGACCGACACTATGGACACTTTTGTAGATTCTGCCTGGTACTATTTCAGATACACCGACCCACACAACTCGGAGAGGTAAGGACAAAAGTTCATGAGGTTTCTTTTCATCTACGGTTTTCTCTCACTTTCTGTTGACATTTCTTGACATTTAAGTAACGGAGTTGAGTTTAGCACAGATCTAGCAAATATGCAGTGTGTGGTTTATTATCCTCAGTGATAAGTGGTAATGGCATGAGGGTATTAAGGACATTATAATAATTTATTTCTCATTTTCAGGAAATTTTGATCATTCAAATTCGTACTCAACTTGTTAAAGGTTCAAATATTACATAGGGTGAATGAGTTACGGTAACACAGCTGAGCTAATGCTGTAGGGCACAAATATCATTTTTCATTAGCTTTAAGGAATAGCTCATGAGATGTTAAAAGGATTCACACATTTTGTGTGTGTTTGAGTACACCAAAACACACAGCTCTCATCCATCAAGCCTTGGACTCCACAAGCCCTCTGAGGATGTGCTGTGTTATTTGGCAACATTAGCAGCAGATCGTCCTGTGGATCCTCTATGGAATCAGGCTACACGGTCTTGCCTTTGCCTTTCAGTAAGCTTTGGGCACCCATGACCCTGTCGCTGGTTCATCGGTTGTTCTTCATTGGACTATTTTTGGTAGGTACTAACCACTGGGAACACCCCACAAAACCTGCTGTTTTAGAGAATTGGCTGTTCACGTTCTGCCTAATTTATACGACCCCTTGACAGGTGCAACTGTAACAAGATAGTCTAATTTGAGTTACTTTGGCAAGGACTAAATTGTGATGATTAGACAACTGGGTCAGGGAATCTCCACAACAGCAGGTCCTGGGGTGTTCCTGGTATGCAGGAAAAACCTACAAAAGTGGTCCAAAAAATGACAGTTGGTGAACCAGAAACAAGGTCATGGGCACACAACGCTCACTCATGAGCATAGTGTGTGAACACTAGCTCGTCTGGTCTGACCCTAGAGAAGATCCACAGAAGCTTCTGCTGCTGAAATTTTGGTGTCCACCATCAGAGGTCTTGTGGAGTCTGAATGTTGATGAGTCAGAGCTGTTTTGGCAGCTGTTTAGCTGCCAGGTGGATGTGAAGAATTTTTTGCCTTCACATCAGTGAACACACACAGCACCCCAGTTGTGGAATCACCCATATGGCACCATGACTAAAAAATTGATATTATATAAATATATAATTTCCTCCCCTCAAAAATCCAATTCTTTTTCAATTGCTCTCT
>JAOVVF010000044.1:14865675-14904722 GCA_028565595.1 Duopalatinus emarginatus
TCTCTACCACACTATTATATTTGTGCTAATCTTATATTGTTGGTTGTGATAAATTTTCCTCTTTTGATAACAGGTTGGTAACAGTGGAGCATCATTTCCTCTGAGCTGTTAGATTTCCATCCCTAATTCATCATTATCAATACTGTATATTTATGAATAGATCAGGGTCTATGCGATTTCAGGTGTATCATTGTGAAATTTTGTGGATGCAAAATGCATAGCTTTAGTCAGAGCCACAGAAAGTCAGTGTCAGTTTGATATGTTCATCCATCTAAAGTTCGCTGAAGTGTTTAGATGCACACATAGCCTCTACACATGCACAAAAAACCCAGCTGATTATCTCGTGATAACATTCTCTTATTTCTAAAATCTGTCTCTGGATGGCTATGCAATGATGTCCTCTAGTGGTGGCCCACATATGCATTCATTCTTACACACTAGTTTGAAGTCTAATTTATAAAAAAAATTTAGTTTGCAGACAATTTGTTCTTATGCTGATCCCACATTTCATCTGTGTCCTGTCTATTGCAGGCCTTTCGTTTGCTCTCTGGCTGACCAGTGGATGCCTGTGGATGTGTATATAGGAGGAAAAGAGCATGCAGTCATGCACCTGTACTATGCCCGTTTCCTCAGTCACTTCTGCAAGGATCAGGGTTTCGTCTCACACAAGTACATAACACAAATTATAGATGACATTTCATTTCACTGGTGAATTACAAAATTGTTGCACCAGTTAACTTGTGTTATGTGATGCGGTTCTGACAAAAACAACTTAGTCTGTCAGTGGCAATCTGACATGACAGAAATGGGTAATGCCTTCAATGTTGGATAAGACAGTACTGGGCCTCATTTGTCAACCTGGATAAGAACCGATTTATTTATAAATTATTTGCAAAAGCATTTTCAATTGATATTCTACAAAGTTTCCTGCATTTGTATAAATTTCCATATAATGAGACTCACTAATGTGATGATGCCTGCCAGACGCCTCACTGCTGAGGTGTTCCAGGCATGTCCAACCTGGAGGAGACCCTGAGGAAGACCCAGGACATGCTGAAGAGATCATATCTCTCGGCTGGCCTGGGAACGACCGGAAGTCCTAGAAGAGGTGGCTTGGGAGTGGGAGGCCTTGGGCTGCTGCCCTAATGAACCAGATCCAGGAGAAGCGGAAGATGTTATGGCTAGATGGATGGATTTTATATATGAATTATAAAATTAAATACCATAGTTATATTAAATGTGCACACAAACAAATTAGGTGTTTCTGAATCTTAGCCATTTCATATTAATGGCATGACAGAAAGCAATCTTAAAGATTAAGACAAATATGACTGGACGTTCAGACTGAGGAAATGCGGCTGCCTGACAAAAGTAACAATTTATTAGTGCCTCTGGTGGCTGGTGTACTTCAGTGGTCAAGCTACATTACTAAAAGATTTAGTGCACGCCATTTAGTTATCATTTCCTCATTTTTAGCTATGTGAGCTTTGTCCATTGTGGATTTTTGAGGGTGTCACTAAATGCAAATCAGCTCTTTCATGAATGCAGTCAGTAATTCAATGCTGAATGTCATTTCTTAACATATGCCCATATGTACAAAGTAAATTGTGTAAATCTGACGGGAATTTTTATTCGTTTTGGTAAATGTTATGAAAGTATTTACACACTTTACTAAAAGCTTGATAAATGAAGCCCATAAGTACGAGTTTGTTATAATAAAAATAAAAATGTAATATTTTTTTTTTTTTAAAGCATTTATAATACAAGTTGAGGTGTACTGGAGGCACTTACAATCAAACTGTTTCTTCTGAAGGGAACCATTTAAGAAGCTGCTGGTGCAGGGCCTTATTAAGGGTCAGACATTTCGAGTAGCAGAGAGCGGGCAGTATCTGAAGAAGGAGGATATTGATTTCACAGGTGTGTGTGTGTGTGTGTGTGTGTTTTGCAAGCTTTTTCTCTGGTGCTCAGTGATCATTATATCTCAAGCTACTATTATCTGTGCCAGTTATGGTTTGCTTGTTGTCAAAAATAGATTATGCCTCAGTGCAACCTAACTCAATACCAGTCAGCTTAGTCATGGAAACCACTCGAGACAAATGCTGTATAAATCCTCCATCTTTCCACCTGTCTATCTCTGTGTGTTTCTCTCTCTGTCTCTGGTGAGTATTGGACCATAGATGACTGAACTGTTGCCAGGCAACCAAGTAAACAGGGAATTTCTGTGTGGACAGTGTGTGTATTATTCGTATCAAAGGGATTTTGTTAAAAGCTTTCTGTGTCCGTACGGACAGAGATGATTATGCTTTTGTTTAACAGAGGTAATAGTTTACACATTTTTGGCCCTCTGGTCACGCATATGTTTTTAGAGCAGAGATTCACACTATCCTACAGAGAATATTCTGCCTCATCTCAGCTTCTTCATCCAGTTCATTCTGGCTTATGTGTCATTTTGTCGTCATCTAGGCTCTGAGCCCATCCAGCGAGAAAGTGGGAAGCAGCTACAGGTGAGCTGGGAGAAGATGAGTAAATCCAAACACAACGGTATAGACCCTGAGGAAGTGGTGCAGCAGTATGGCATCGACACTGTGCGCCTCTACATCCTCTACGCTGCACCACCAGAGCAGGACATCCTGTGGGACGTGAAGAGTGAGATGTCTCTAAATTCTAATGCTTGGTTTTGTCACAGGTAGACTTTTCCCAGATCGGTTTAGTTATTTTATTTATTGAAAGATAAAAATGAGATAAACAGACTCGGCCAGTCCTAAATTTCCAGCTGAAATAGTGACAGGTTCTCACTTGCATACTATCCATGTGTAAACGTTTTTTTAAATCTGTACTAGGTTTCATCTTTTAAAGGAGCAATTTTTGTTTTTAAAGCCCTCTGCTGGCTGTCAGGTGAATAGCATTTGTAATCAAAATGTTTTCTCTTTACCCCAAAGCATTCCCCCAAATTCATTAAAACCATGTATGCCTACCTGACAGTTGCCTTGTAATGGAAAGGGGCAGATCAAAGCCTTATTTCTGATGGTTGGCTTAAATCTACGAAAAATATAAAGAAACATTTTATAAAAAACAGATCTGGCTAATTTCTTTAAGATAGCTTCAAACCTTTTTTTGTTAATTTTCGGTCCAAAAACATTTTATAGATGTATTTTTTAAAAAAGAAATAATAACAATTACATTTATTATGGTTATGATAATAACAATATTATTGATTAATTGATCCATTAATTAAGTTTGTCTTAACTAACATTGTTTCCTGCATTCACAAAAAATAACTTTAGCATGATGGAACCATATGGTATGCTTACAATCTATTAACATATTAATAAATGTGTATTAAATGGTAACAAAAGTAAATTAATATATAGTTAGGGTTTTAATTTTTTTATACCTTTTCATTTTAAAACAGGTACAAAACAAAGATAAAAAATTTATTACATTGCACCACAGAAAAAAAGGTATAAAAGAGGTGTATGTATAAATACATGTAATTACTTTTTTATCAGCTTTGAAGCTGAATACAGGTGTACACATTGTTTTTTAGCCTTGGTTTTGAATTAATTCAATAATTTTGTTAGTTAGTAACTTTGTGATGCTTCTGATGCAGAAGGAGAAAGAACACCATATTTATTCATTTCTTCCATTATTAGCAGCGTAGCAAAATACAGGAATATAATGACTCTTGTAAATAAATGCAATGTGCATCTACATATACAGACAAAAGAGCTTATAGTGCAAAGAGAGCAAGACATTATGTAGCAGTGTGATTGTGAGCTCTGATTTTGTGTGTGTGTATGTGTATAGCTGATGCTCTCCCGGGTGTGCTGCGTTGGCAGTCTCGTCTCTGGGGGCTTGTCACTAAGCTGAGAGATGCACGTGAGGGCAATGACATCCCTAACCCCTCTATCCTCAACAAGAAGGAGCGATTAGAAGCTCGGAAGATCTGGGAAAACAAAAATCAAACCATTGAGCAGGTCAGAGGAAGTACATGCTTAAAACATCTAATTTTAATGATAAAGAATTTCATAGGTTCTCCTACAGATTCTTAGTACTAATATTGAACTCTTATTTGGCTTGCACTGTTTGACCACTTGATGTCGCCACTGTGAGGGATGTGTGTCCAATGATGAAGAAGGGACAACAGAATGATTTTGCAGAAGAGGCTGACTGCCATCGTTACCACACTTTTGTTGATCTATAAAAAGCAGCCTGATCCATCCTTAATACCTTAGAAAGCATGCAGGGAAAGGTTGATACTTTAGTGCAGTATAAATAGCTTCTGATGGCCCAGGCTGGGATTGATTTCTCGTGAGGCTCAGGTTGGGTAAGAGGCCTGGCCTGTGCTTGATCCAGCCAGAGCCTCTAAGCCACACTCTCTCCCTTTGATTCTTGTTAAAAATCCTCTGCCATCAATCACATGCTGTCTGTTAGCACCTGCAACTCTCTGCAGCTGATGTAAGATCAGTTTCCCCTAACGCAAACCTAACCGTAATCAGTATAAGAGTAGACATGCTGCTTTAGGACCAGCATAAAATTCCTAACTTCTGGTGGAATAAACGTTTACCCTCAGGGCCCCATTCTTTCCAGCTGGATTAGAGGAATGATGTTCACATTCTCTGTGCCCTTTCATTAGCTGAAATATCTCCAGCAGGGGAACATCACTAGGACACAGGAATTATATTCCTGTAGTCTGCCTTTCATTCTACATACATGAATTTTAATTAATTTTGGACCAAAAGTCATTTTAATGTTTAAACCTGCACCATAAAAAACATGATGAAGACACGTCATAAATGATCCGTCCCATGAGTTGTAAATCACACAAAATAAGACAAAAGAATAAAGTGATTTGGGGTTGAAGTGATAATAAAGTAGATTTCTGAATTCTTACACATGTGTTTGGTTGTCAGGTCACCACTCACTTGACAGAAGACTTCCTGTTGAATGCAGCTATCTCGCGATTAATGGGTCTGACCAACACACTCTCAGTGAGTCTTCCGTGCACATTTCATCCTTTCTATAAAGTTTTACACACACACAATAAAACGTATTAAAGATGTCATGCAGAACTGTTGTGCTAAGCTTGATTTGGTGTAATGTGATACTGAAACAATTATTTGCAGGGTAATAATATAAATTTTATGTTTGTACATGATCACAGATGTTTGTGCACACCCACAGATACGCATGACCACATCTGGTTGTGTGCAGTTTGATTAAATCCTTTCAGGGGAATTATCTTGAGACCAGTCAGAGTACACAGTCTTATCAAAGACTTTGTCATAGAGATACACAAGCTAAAAAACAGAAAATATGAAAACCTCTGTGCAGTTAGAGAAGTTTCCATAAGAGCACAGGCTGATTAACTTGAAAGACTGGAAAAAGAGGCAGGGTCTTTGCCTTGAGTTTATGACGTGTGTCAGTTAATTCGTCTCGTGCATTTTCCACAATGCTAAACATTACTATAAACTGTTCAGAGTATGACATTTTATTCGTTGTTTAAGAAATACTTGTTTAGTGTTGCAAGTCAGAGTAACAGAGTCACTGATTCACTTATGATAGGGGTTGTGTAGATTAATCATATTCATATATAGGTACCCTTATGATGTTTTTAATTATATAGAGATTCGGGGGACAGTAATTTTGCTTTCTCAGTATATCATATGATGCATGATGTGATCATATGTTTCCACAGCTGTTTTTTTTTAATACTATGCCTTAGTGTATATAGATATTGACACCAAAACCATGGCATTAAACAATGGATGGATGGAGGGATGGATGGATGGAACGAAATATGCTGCATGTTGTTGATTACAATCCACAGCACCTATGGGTCTGTTTCTAACCGAATCTCCTTTCTGTCCTCTAGCAAGCATCTCCTCGCCTGGTTCTACACAGTGTGGAATTTGAGCAGGCACTGGTCTCGCTGTGTGTGATGGCTGCACCCTTGGCCCCTCACCTGACCTCTGAGCTTTGGGCAGGTACGTGGGAGCTGATTAAAAATGATTTTAATAAGTATTCAACTGCGGTATATAAAGAGATTTTATTCATTATACTTCTCTAAGAAATCTGCATTTTTAATCCCAGGTGTAACTTAGGGGAACTTGCATGCAGCCTTTCTCATACTGAATGCCACATGGGTCTGAGGTTCATTTTAATACCAGATTTGCAGAGGATTAAACAGGGAAATTACGTGCGGGTGGATTTAATCCTCCTGGGCGTGTGCTGATGTGACAGCTGATCTAATTCCAAAATGCTGTTGGAAAAACAACTCCTTGTGTATTTGTTTGTGTGTGCACATGTGTGTATGTTTATATCCTGTTGTCAAATTTTCTCCTAGTCTGCCTACGTATAGTGATGTTCAGTACATACTGATATATCAGTTAATATGATAAGTTATTGGACAGAACACACATTAGTAACAGGTTCAATGTGCTTCATCATCGATTCTACAGAATTCTTTCTGGAACTAAACTATGCTGGTAAATAGCACTGTTGAACACATTGGTCCAAAACATCCTGTATGCATTTGTCAGTTGAGATCTGGTAACTATAAAGGCTATAGCCTCTGATTTATACCATTTATACACTCATCGAACAATGCAGTGTTTTTTGTACAGGGACACTGTGGCCATCAAGCAAAATGCACAACAGAGCCTAATTCTCTCATTGTATGGGTCAAGTGTTCAGCCCTGTACAGTTCTCTTGTTATATACAACTAATGCCCTGCTTGTCAATAGCATGGTGAAGGATGACTCATCTGGCCATACAACTTGTTCCACATTCTTCTAGAGAAGTGCCTGTGGTTTTTACACTGCCAAACCTTCTACCATTATAGTGGGATTCACATCTGAATCCTACAATAATGTCTCTCTTTATGTACTTGTGGACGGACTGTGTTTACTGACTGTTCTTGCTGAATGTGAATCATGCCCTGATTTGACATTCTCTTTCACCCGAGGAACATTTGTTTTTCCATTACATATTGCACAAATATCAGTCAATGAATGTGTAGTTGTAACCACAGTTTCCTGATTTCCAATAGATCTAAATGCTGATGCCACTTTAGTCATTGTTCCTATCAAAACACTAGCCACTTGAGCTCGCTTTGACGCTGCTGTCCTTGCAACAATATTGAACCCTGTTTCAAAGACATTTTTCTTTTTGATATCTTCATCCAAAATTAAGGGTTTAATAGAAGTAGAATACTGGTGGTAATGTAGCAGAAGATTATAAAAGAACTTTCCATACAAAAAGCAGTTCAAAGTGCTGTACAGAATTGTTGTTTACTAGTCTGCACAAATGTATATAATAGGAGAAAAATTAAAGAAAGTCTTAAATGTAACAATACTACATTAAATGTTACAAAAAAATTAAAAACGAAATAAAAGCTGGAAATAGATTAGGGATAGGGATGAGTGACTCCCACAGGCTAATAATGAGCTGCTTATATAGGCTGTATGACTGTTGAAACGCAAATGTTTTAATTATATAGCAATAACAATAGAATTGGCCTTTTTGTTCCAATACTTTTGGAGGGGGTTGTGTCTAGACAAAACAGCCCACACTACAGGAGTGGAAGGAGTTCATTTAGTTCACCATATTATTTACAAATAAAAGCTTATGGTGTGGTTGCGTAAGTATTCACCCCCATTGGTGTGGAATCACTCGGTTGCTTTTCTGATAAATGTCCTCTTCAGTGAATGACTTTTTGGTAAAAGTCTTTGAGGATGTGTGTTTCATTTTTACAGTTTTGTTATTACCAGGCTCTGATTGATACATTTCCAGAACATTGATATGAACTTGTTTTGATAGCTCTTTGGTCTTTGTGCTTCTATTTGTTTCAGTATGTTCTTTATCAAACAAGGCAAGTGTGGCGTATGTGGTATGTTATTATTATGTAGACTTCAAGCAGTATTTGTGGAGTCAGCCCAAATAGACCATTATATAACTAGCAGAAATGTGTAGAAATTTTGGCAATGACAACCTGCACATAAGTTATGAGCTGTGGAAAACACCGGAAGAAACAGGGGAAACAACTGTCCAGCACATCCAGCTATTGTCGGACAGACGGCCTGAGATTCTCAGCCTCTTCTATAGCTGATAACTGTAAGGAATGTTTGTTATAGAAAGACAGGACATGTGTGTGGGGGTGGGGGTGGGGGTGGGGGGGTGCAAGTATCTCTGTGAATAAGAATGTGATTGTGTATTAAAACTCAGAAAGACATGTTGTGTAGCAAGAGCATCATTATTCCATTTAAACTGCAGTTACGTTTAAGCAATATTTTCCCCTCTAATATGTAGACCCACACAAACATACCAGGGCAAAGTTTAGCGGAAGCACATATCCTTCCTGAAGGAATGGTATGGGTCATAGAAAGACTGCTAATTTTACCATGTCCCAGGAGAGAGGGCCTTGCCGATTGCCCCCCCCCCCTCCGTGTTTCTAAGTGTAAATTCTTCATACAGGTGTGATTACAGGCTGCATACGTGAGATCTGAGTGCTCTTACTCACATTTTCTTACAGACCCTTTTAATAGCAATAGAAAATGTTCACAGTACATTGTTCAGTATTTTTACAGTGCCTTGTTTACTAGTCTAGAGCTGAAACAAATATACATCAACTTAGTGAGACTGTTAGTGTGATATAAATACAATATAAAAATATATTATTATTATTATTATTATTATTATTATTACTGCCTCTTTATAATAGACTAAATCTCTCCGTCTCGCTCTCAGGACTGTCTCAGGTGAGAAACCCTCTCAACCCTGTACTTTTTGGTAGTGGAGATGTGCTGCAGCAGCTTTGGCCCACTGTGGATCCAGAATACCTGCAAATTCCTGACACAGTCGAGGTGTCTGTACGGGTAAGACACACAAACTGGTTTGCATCACACACCCAGTGTCTGTATCATTTCCACACTGCAGAATACTTATAAACTGTAACTGAATAACCTTACTTAATAACTATAAGTATGTTATAAAGGGATTTCCTTCTTCTCAAGTCTCCTCTACTGTTCTGTAATGTATGTTAAGCGGAACTGACAGCCAGGCTTGCTCAGAACTAATGATGTACTGTCTTCAAGAGCCTTCTGAATCTCTCCGTGTTAACTTAGGAACACGAGTGATCCTCTAGAGAGTCTGCTGGAATGCAGGATGTGAAACTGTCTCCACTTAACGAGACCAGTGTGTCTTCTTATAGCATGTCTGTAATTAATCAGGGTGGGAGAGTGGGTAGAAGGGCCTGGCTCCTGATTCACTTTGATGGGTGAACAGTAGCTAGAGCTGAATACCCCAGAGACAGATAAATGTACTACGGCTGCTGCAATGTAAACCTAGAGGTCACATGACTATGTGTGTATAAACTGAACTGCGTAGGATGATAAAGCAAGTAAGAGATCAGAAGTCATCTATAAATGCTCAGTAGAGGTATCAGGCAGTGGTTATAATAGGACCTTTTCAGCCTAATGGTTGGTTTATTTTACGTGATTCGCCAGCTCACATTTTCAAGCGGTTTCATTCGACTAAATTTGTGTACATACATAGACACAGAGACACTGAGCACTTTCTTAGGAACACTATACTGGGTTGGGCCTCCAAAACAACCTCAGTTCTTTGTGGCCTGGATTCCACAATATATTGGAAACATTCCTTTGAGTTGCTGCTCCATGTTGGCTTTATTACATCACGCAATTGCAGGTGCTCTTTAGTGCTGTGAATCCCTTATTCTCCGATAACCCATTGGGTTTAGATCCGGTGACTTGTCAACTGTAGCCTTTCTGCTATCTCAAACCAGTCTAGCCATTCTCTGTTGGCCTCTCTCATCAATAAGGTTTATCCATCCAGAAAACTGCCACTCAGTGGTTTCCTTTTCTTCAGTGCACCATTCTGAGCAAACCTCGAGATTGTTGTGCATTAAAAATCAGCAGTTAGAGACATACTCAGTCCAGCCTGTCTGGCATTAAAAATCATGCCACAGACATTCACATTTTTCCACCATTCTGATGGTTCACGTGAACAATGCCTGAAGCTGCTGGACCCTGTTTGCATGATTTGTACGCATTGTACCGCTTCCACACGATTGGCTGATTAGATATTTCGATATTAAATAACTGGATGAATGAGTAGGTGTTCCTAATACTGTTGCCTGTGAGTCACTTACACCTACATACGTACATACATATGACCACCCACGTGTAACTTTAAATATGATGAATAATCTATACAGATGATTGACCCAAATCCCACATTCTCTGTTGGCCTACAAATTTAGATAGCTTAGACTAATGTGCACAGCAACCACTAAATGCTCGATGATTTTTTTTGTAGTCTAAACATGGATCTTCGGTAACAAACTCCACATTTGTGTTCTATGTGGAGATGTCCTGAATCCCTGAAACGTTGTCCTAGCAGACAGCAAGCATCATCAATATTGAGAGAGCACCTGTCTTTCATCTTCACACACCATTAAGCAGATCGATCAATGCTATTCCTGGCTTCTTCTCATTCTCACTCATATACACACAGATACACTCACTCACCTTCTCTCTTAGTTTCTTACATATACACAAACACTCCAAACACATGCTTGAATTAAGATTAGGTGTAGGATTAGAGAATTAACCTCTTTAAACTACTTCTTGGTCACAGCTCTCTCTCTCTCTCTCTCTCTCTCTCTCTCTCTCTCTCTCTCCCTCCATATTTACCTAAGCAGGCCCTGCTTTATATAAAAGTTTTATATCCAGGACTCTAGTTTATTAAAGGCCTACTGTAGTTTCTCACACTATGTTTCTAATCCTGTGTGCGTGTATATGCAGAGGTGTCCTCCACCCCCGACTCTGCCCTGTTGAAACTTTCTGGTGAGGTGAGCTGGCTTTGTGGGCTTCTGCTTGTGCATACTGCAGTATTTTGGGAATCCCCTCACTAGTTGCAGAAGTTCATGCCCTATAATGACAGGACTGGGTTTCTCCCACAAAGCAGGGCGGCTTCTGTGGCTGAACCCACACACACACATGCGGGAAGATTTTATCAAAACCCAGGCAGTCTCACTTGATCATGGCAGATGCAGGGACTATATGAAGAACATAAGCTGATTGTTTGCTCATTCCTGTTCAGCTTCAGAGGATTTTACTGAAAATCTTTCTGTTTTGAAAGACTTTAGGTTATTGAAATATATATAAAAAGGGTGTTGGAGCTGTGAAAAAAAGAGGGAATCTGTAATAAAAAGCTGTTAACGCAGTATATCTTTAACAGCACTGATTATAATGTGTAAGCTTGGTATACTGTGACTAGATGTACTATTACCATGGTATTTTTCATCTCAAATCATTTTTAAAGTATCTGACTTGCTGGGATTTGTCTATTCTTATTAGTAACATTGTGCCCTGCTTTATATATATTTAATTCTGTCATTTCGTTATATTCTGTATCTCAGGCCTCTCTTTTCTTTCTGCTTCAGATCAACAATAAGGCTTGCGGGAGTGTTACCGTGCCTCGCCAGGTAGCACAGGATGCTGAGAAGGTGCAGGAGTTAGTTCTGGGCAGCCCGTTGGGCATGAAGCATCTTGCTGACCGTGTCATTAAGAAAGCCATCCTCTCTCCTAGGACTGCTCTCATAAACTTCCTGATAGAAGACTAAACTGTTTGTGAGTCCAGTGAGGAGACAAGGTCTTAGCACTTTGACAGAAGAGGAGATGAAGTATGATGCAGCTGTCCAGTTTTAACTTAAAGACTTTTTTTTACAATTTATTCTATTATCCTGATAAGCTTTGGTTGAATGAAAAAAAAAAGATGTCTGTCAAGTCGATAATTGATATTAAACTTCCAGCCATTGTTCCTCCCAGACACCTCCCTTCCCGTTTTGTTTTTCTGTGTTTTCATGTTTAACTGTAAACCAAGAGTTTTTGCCAGACATTTTCCAGATGCTACCTGACGATGAAATATCTCTAACAGAATCCCTAACAGGTACCCACCTTCACACCCTTCCATCATGATGATCTGATGATGAGAGATAAAAGGTAGAGAGGCTGCAAAACTCTTTGACTCCTGCTAGCATTTGTGGCTGGAGGCAAAGACAACTGAGCTCTAGGTGACTCATACTCCGAGTTATATTTGGTAGGTCTAGACTTTCCCTCATGCTTTTTTCAAAGAGATGGATACTGATACTAAAAAGCCAACAGACAACTGAATAACTGCTGACTCAGTTATTCTTGTACTGTGGCCTAGATGCCTGTGTTACTTTCATCACATTATTTTATTTTATTCAATGACTTTTTCTGCCAGAGTGAAACATTGCAATATTATTATACATATTATATATAATTGCTTCTAAATTTATGTGGCAAATTCCTTGAAACCCATAATGAATTGTTTTTTCCCCATTATCATACACCACATGAGCTGCATTTGCACAACAGATATTTGAACAGACTGGTGACATTGGCTTGTAGGTCAGCTAGGATCCTGTTTGTGTATTGTGTGAATGTCCATCAGCAGTTCTTTTTGGGGAGAGCACAGTCATCACATTGCAGCACAATTTAACTCTGTGTCCCTGTCTTCCCCTTCCTGTTGGCTCCAGTGTTCATTACCACCATGCGGAATGGGAGACGGCCGTCTCTCTTGAATTTCCTAACTTAATCTGCAGAATTGGAGAAAGATTTACTTGGCCTTTGAGCAGAGTAAAGACATAACATTGCAAAAAGAGCTAGGCCTCCTGGGTATTGTCCAGGGGAGTCCAGGGGAGTCCAGGGGAGTCCAGGGGAGTCCAGGGGAGTCCAGGGGAGTCCAGGGGAGTCCAGGGGGAGTCCAGGGGGTGTTTCTTCATCAGACAGTAGGTGTATTGTTTGGGTTTATTTCTCAACACAGCCATATGTCGTTCTCAAACCATAGATTACTTATTCTACATGCTCGTCCCCTGAGTACCATGGGAACATGGGGACATCACAGTGACTCTGATTTACTGCTACTGAGTAACATAAATAAACTAAATAAAATAAATAGGCACTTGTAATTATTTCTCATGTCTGCTGACTCTTGAGACAAGAGATATGAAATGACAGTGACCAACACAAGATTTACAATATGCACTTCTAAGATGTCAATGTATTTTTGCTCCCCTTTGTATGTTATCACTTACGTTTCTGTATAGGAAGCATTTTCATTGCCCTTTCACTTTTTGCAGGTGTTCCGTGAATCTCAGGGTCATATTTTAGTTTCTGTTTATCCTGTGTTAAATTAGTGACTGCTGTTTGCCTTTTGAAACATTAACAACCTAAAGTTATCAGTATTTTCTAGGAGCAGGATTGCGGTTTCTTGGAAAGTTCCTGTGCTAATGTTACTCTCACATTATTTCATTACTTTAATGGGGCAGGTTTTAAACTAGACATCTGCTTCATTATCTTCACAGTATATAAATATGTATTTTTTTTAGCTGGCATTCCATGGAACCAACGGTATGTCTACATATGTCTCTGCTAGGTAAAGTTACACCTGTTCATGTCCTGTATTTGTTCTGATTGTCCTTCCAACAAGATATTGTGCCATCACACACACCTAGAGATGCCAAATTAGAGATAGAGGAACACTTATCTAAGGTTGGGTTTTTGCCATTTCCACTTGAGTAACCAGATCTCAACATCAAACATATTTGGCATGCCATGCAACCTACATCTCAATATATACAACAGAATTGTGGACCATTCTGCATGTATGGTATTCACCATGGGAATGTACTAAGTATTAGACTGGTATCTTGTTTGGAGGTTTTGGTTTAAAAGTAGTAGCAAAGTATCCAATACATTTCTGGCAAATGTACATTATATGGAAAAGAGTCAAAGCATCTTGTCCTAATTATATAATGCATATCTAATTGATAATTGCCTTGAAGAAATGCATTTCATGTTTTTTTTAAACTTGCATTTCTCCAAGTCGTCCTGTTACCATATGCCAAAGGTTTCTATACAAAGTAAGGACTTTTACTTGACTAATTAATTCAATGTTTGAGTTGACATAAGCATGTTGCAACAGGGAATTATTAACCTGTGCTTTGGATTTTGGAATGCTGTTATTTGGTTTTATGCAATATTTTGACAAATAGCAATTATGTCACAGACTGAACAGGTCGCATTCAGTTTTCACAGATACGACTAGTTTCTGCATTGGATTTCATGAAAATATTGTAGAGATATTTGTGTGGGAAAAGCATGTTTAAATTATCGCAGCAAAATTCTGTTTTTTCTAGCTGTTATGTACAAGCAACTTGATATATTTGTTTTGTTTATGAGGAACAAACTTACCCTGATCCTTTCACTGGCACTTTTTCCATCTCTTGTGTTTTATATTAGCACCCACAATACCTGCTCTCATAGATCTTTCTTCAGAACATCTAGAATCAGGACAACAAATTAAATACTGAATATATACAATACATTTAGAAGTATATGTACTTTATGTAAACGTAAAGAGCATACAGGTAAAATACCTTTAGAGTAGCTAATTATGACCAAATATTATAAATAAACCTAAACAAATGTACTTGATAATGGCTACAGCATAACCTTGATATTATAGATCACTAAGTTTATAATGGTTTTATCTGGTGTATCCAGAGAGTGCGTTGGGTTGTTTGAGAGTGTGCTTTTATCACTGGCAAGTATTTCACTCCTTCACTCAGCAGATAGTGTAGCTGTGGTGGAATGTGTGGCTCGCAGCTGGAGCGGTGTGTGTTTTCTCACACACGACATGCAGGGCTGGGGTGAAACCAGGGGCACATGGACCAAAGCGGTTATTTGTCACCTGCCTCTCCTACTCACACAGTCTGCCACTGTTTTGTTTGTATTACTATCCATTCTTTTCTCTTTAGAGTATAAATGCTACCTTTGAAATTTAGCAGCCATTCTTATGTTTTACTTATTGCATGATCATGCAGCAAGTCCTGTTAAACCAACTTAAAACAAATACAACAAATAGCTATAATGTATTATAATGGCGGCTCTGTGGTTTTAATTCTTTTTAAACACTATGTGAGCTGTGTGATTCATAGTCTGCTGCCACCTTAAAAAAAGAAAAGAAAACAAATCTGCATTGAAGTTTTTATAACAGTTTTCAGTCTACTAGAATAAAGGCAGGGCCATTTTCCTCACTCACTATGGCATGACTAGTCTACAGCTTTTTCCATAGCTGGGCGAGGGGAAAATGCAAGGAGTCACATCTATGTTGGGTAATTTGCCTGTTCTCACATCGCCTACACTGTTACTTTATTGCACAATTAGAAGGTGTAATAGGAAATAGGCTGCTGGCTCAGTAACTGCCAAAATAGGACACTAAACAAGTGAAATGTGTTACTGTGTCTTAAGTGCACACATTTAAGTGTTGCATTACAACATATATCCAACTTTAGTGGATTTGGATCTTTTAGTTAAGGAAGGGGGGGGGTCATAATCAAGTGCTTTTCATCACATTTTATATTTGTTGAAAAATGTCAATATTGCACTTCAAATCATCGCTTTGCCCACAGAAAAAAAGCTCAACATGCATGCATATTGTAATTTTAGTGCAGGCTAATAGCTAAAATTAATGTCCAGTGACTATTTTAAATGCGTGAGGTGGAGAGTAACCTGCCCCTCTACAGTGAAGGGCAAGATATTTTTATAAAATACCACACCAGACACTGATCAAATGACATTGAGGTTTAAGACATTCGGAAGTGTAAATAACACAAATCCCTGAAGGGGTTAAAATGCCATGCCATGTGGCTATATAATAGAAATGTATTGTATTACAAAAATGCTTTTAATTTATCTGCATCAGATATTATATTACAAGTATATGTGTATACTGTATGACTAAAAGTTTGTGGACCCTTGCTCACATGTGCTTGTTGAACAACTAATTCCAGATTCATTCCCTTTGCTCTTACAGTAACTTCCACTCTTCAGGGAAGGCTTTTAACAGGAGTTCGAAGTGTGGCTCTGGGGATTTGTGAGTCCAGGCACTGACGGTGGGTGAAGAGACCTGGGGCATAGTTCACATTCCTATACATCCCAAAGGTGTTCAGTGTGGTTGAGGTCAAAGCTCTGTGCAAGTTACTCAAGTACTTCTACTTTGGCGAGTCATGTCTTTACGGACCTTGCTTTGTGCACAGAAGCATTATCATGACAAAAACTGTTCCCCGTAAAAACAAATATAATGCTACAGGTACACTACAATGGTTCAGTGTCCACAGTCTTAAGGTCATGTTTGACCTTGTGGTGTATTAAATTCAGATTTAGGGGGTAGGTGTAGATGTGACAAAGGGATTCTCATTATTATTGCATAATAATGGGCAGTAGTGTTGTGTCCTGGGCGATAGTGTTGTGTGTGTGTGTGTGTTTTGGGGGTCTTTATGAGGACCAAAGTTCCCCACAAGCATAGGGACATTTGATATTTTGATGTTGTGAGGATGGTTTGGGGGGTGTGAAATAATAATAATAATAATAATAATAATAATAATAAAAGATTGCCCTTCATTACTGAGGTTTAGGTTAGGGTTATGCATACTGTTAATTAGCTACAATAATCAGTAAGTCTGGAAAGTCATTACAACTATACACACAGCGAAAGAGACGTGTGGGGACCAAAAATCTCCACAAGACTATGAATAAGGTTGACCTTGTGGGGATTTTTAGCTGGTTTAAATAAAGAAAGTGGTTTATTTGTTTGTTTATTTATATGAATGAATGAATGAAATACAAACAGAGGCCATACACGTGCTTTTTTATTACTGAGGTAAGGTTTATGTGTGGCATTAAATATCTGCATTAAAACATATGTCAATGGAAGGTCCTTATAAGAAGTGTGTGTGTGTGTGTGTGTGTGTGTGTGAGAGAGAGAGAGAGAGAGAGAGAGAGAAAAATCAGAGGACAGTGTCTACATACAATGTAAAGACAAATTTACACCCTTGTGTGTGTGTGTGTGTGTGTGTGTGTGAGAGAGAGAGAGATCAGAGGACAGTGTCTACATACAATGTAAAGAAAATTTACACCCTTGTGTGTGTGTGTGTGTGTGTGTGTGTGTGTGTGTGTGTGTGTGTGTGAGAGAGAGAGATCAGAGGACAGTGTCTACATACAATGTAAAGACAAATTTACACCCTTGTTGTGTGTGTGTGTGTGTGTGAGAGAGAGAGAGAGAGAGAGAGAGAAATCAGAGGACAGTGTCTACATACAATGTAAAGACAAATTTACACCCTTGTGTGTGTGTGTGTTTCTTTTTGTAGTGTACTGTGCCTTTAACTACAAAAAAAAAAAAAAAAAAACCAAGCGCGCGAGACATGTCGGCTATATTCAGTATAAAAAGTTATAAGGCGCGTGCTCTTACTTAGTGCTCGTGTGTGACTGTGTGCGCGCGCTGTCTTTAATGAGAGACTGTCTTTAATATAGTCTGTAGTGTAATTAGAGGAGATTATACTCGGGTTTAAAGAGGTCCGGGCTGATCTCAGTTACTTGGTTAAAAGCGGACAGCATCCTGTCTGAGAGTTCAGATGAGCAGGAGGACTGAACACACACACACACACACACACTCACACACACACACACTCCGGCTCCGTACACTTCACACTCAGCTCTGTCCGCTCGAGTCCGGCTCATCGTTAATGTAAACGTTTCTCACGAGGATTTAACTCTGAACTTTTTCCCCACGCGGATTATTATTATTATTTGTGTGTGTGTGTGTGTCGATATAATCAGTACAGACTGTACTCAGACTCTGGTGAGTTTTGTGCCTTTTCACTTTTCACCATGGACAAAGTGAGATATTTAAAGTGATTCCGGACGTTTTAAGATATTTTAGGAGACTTTGAGTTAGTTTGTATAAACACTCTCCTTCTCTGTGGCGCTTTAAATCTGTGGACATGGATAAATACGAGGATTTGGGGCTCGAAGCGAGCAAATTCATTGAAGACCTGAACATGTACGAGGCGTCCAAGGACGGACTGTACCGCATGAAGAGGGACGCTGGAAATAACCCGGATTTTGAGGAGACCAGGAGAGTCTTCGCCTCCAAAATGACCAAAATTCACATCCAGAAGCATCAAGAGGAGATGGCGAGAAACAACCAGGGAGAAAGGCTGAACGGTGGACATGTTAAAGTATCAGATGGCACGTTTTACACCAAAGACAGACCACCTATCAGTAGCTCCAGGCATGAAGCTGCATCTAAGCCACCCATCCTCTCAGGACCCAGCACATATTATGAAGGACAGAAACATCATCCACCCAGCCCACATGATGCCAGAGTTTTTATGACTGGAAACAGTCATGACAAAGACCTTTCACGCTCATACCATCATCCATCTGTCGAACCTGGAAACTCTTATCTTCAATCCGTGCCTCCTCCTGCAAGTCCCTCTGGCACTTGGGCAACTAAGAACAATCCTCAGTGCCAGGCTTTATCACCCACCCCTGGCCTTTGTTCAAGCGCACCTGGGACTAACATGAACCATGAAGCAACTCCTCCTCTTCGTCAAAACTCTCCATGCCAAACTTTAACACCTACTGCCATGCCTGAATGGTTCCCACCGTCAGCCACAGGTGTTCATGGAGAACCAGACTCTCACCACCAGTCTTCGCCTTATGTGATCCCTACTCATCACTCTGAACCTGTAAGTCCTCAAAAACCCTGTACAGACCCATGCCATAATGGGGTTCCCCAAAGCACTGGGACATGCCCTGCTGTCCAACTGTCCCCGTTGGTGCAAACTCAACCGGAAACACATCAGCCTAAAAGTCAAGTGCAATGCCATACTCGAGGCTGTAGCAGTCCTGCTGTTCCAGACAACTTGGCGAACCCTACCGCAGAGCCGGCTCATAATGATGCCCACAGCCCCCCTCAGTCACTCAAAGTGCCATGCCACACTCTCCATATACAGCCCGATCCTGGACCGTCTGCAGCGGAAATAAAATTAGAAGCTCTAACTGAACGCCTGGAAAAGGAGATGGATGCCCAGCCTAAGGCTGACTACTTCGGTAAGGCAGACGTGATCACTCCCAGTGTCATGTTTTTTCCCCTACTAATCTTTTTCTCGTCTGTAATTTTGCAGAACAGTATTTAACAGCCCACTGATTGAAAAACAAGCTGTCTGTTTCACTTGACCTTCACAGTGTGTATGAGAAAAAGTGAGTGTGAGTGAAGCAGGGTGGATGCCAAGTGGACTGATGTGTCCAAATGATGCATAATTGCTCCCCATTGCTTGTATGTCTCCAGCCTAATAGATTTCATATACATACTACTGTCAGTCATTGTTTATTCCTGTTTTATCAGACTTTCACCTCCTCAGCTTGGGGAGGTGCTCATTAGCTCCTCAGCTAAACCTCAGGGAGAATTCATTAGCTTTAATATCTCTAGTTCATATCTACATAGTGTATGTTGCTAAATGGCATAATTTGCTTGTATTTTGTATATGTTGCACCTAAAGGAGTTTTTCATTACATGAGCCATTATAAATATAAATGAAGACGTTAACACTGATTCATCTTCACAAACTCAAACCACCATTACAGAGCTATGACAAAGCACACAGGGGTGGTAAATGTAGTGAAGCTGTTAAAGGCAGCATGATTTTACAGATCTGACCACTAGATGCTAAATTTAGTTAAATGAAAGTGCATGAGTGTTAAGATCTGGTTGGTAAACTTCCTGGTTTGTGAATATGACCGTTTCCTTTTTTTATGCACTCCTGATGTCTGTGCTTCCTGTTATGCTATCTTTCCCCTATTTCAGGAATTCAGACTTTGACAATTTCTGCATGTAGCTGCTTAACACAGCAGTTTTTTGCCCTTGACTTTGCATTGTTAATGAAGAAAATTTTACTGGAAAAATCCTGGATCATTTCAAAAGAATTATGGCTCTAGTCTACAATCCTGATGTTCAGGAGTTATAAAGTACAAGATGTACAGAAGCATATGTCCCATACATGATGACTTTAATTCTGTCAGTATTTCACAGATTGACAAACAGCCAACACTGTCAACCAGCATAGCCTGTTGTTTACACATATACATGAAACCACTAAGTGATAGCAGATTTTTCTGTGACTAAGTGAGAAAACAGTACATTCAGGATGATGTGTTGCGTGGGACTAACTGCCTATCCTCATTCAGGTCTTCCTGAGCACAGTCCTCACACACCACACTGTGGCTCATTCTCTGACTCAGTCTGTCGGGCCACAAACCTGACCGAGGGATGAATAGAGAGCTTGGCCTTGCTGATGCCTAAGCACATTTAAAAGAAACTGGGTCTTGCTTTTCATGGCTCTGTCTTTTTCCAGTGAAGAGTGGGTGAGAGTTGACATCATCCTGTCTATTTTCAGACTTTGTTCCTGTGGTCAGTGACAACAGGCCATTGCTTCGTATGGCAGTCTAAAAAAAACACACATTAAACCATCTCATTTCCTAACGAATACAGAATGAACATAGATATAAATGTTATATTTATATCATAAACTATTAATACAGATTAAAAAATAATTTAGATGTTGCGCAGTGTCATGGTTAAAACTTGCATATTTTTTTGATGATGCCAGTGCCACAATTCATCAAAACACCCAGAGGAAAAAGTATGTGAACCTGGTACTGGTATAGAGTAAACCTTTCTAATAACAATATTACAAAATGTGACATTGTGTACAATGTACACAATATAGTGTGCAGCCCTACAAGTTAGCATGTTCAAGAAATCCAGATGTACTAAAAATTCATTCATCCATGCATTTTTTCATTTGTTTGTTTCATTTATTCATTGTCAGTGACCACTTTATCCTGGTCAGGGTTGCGGTGGATTCAGAGCCAGTTCAGTCCAAGACTGGATACAAGGAGAAAAAAGGCATCCTAAAGAGGAACCAGTACCACAAAATAACACAATTAGTGTGCTGTTTGAGGTGCCTACAAAAACATAATCAGTGCATCATTTACTTTTTCTACTACACTTGAAAGTCTATTTGTGAATAATTTTTGCCATTCATGCAGCATTGAGCTCACTGATTGGCAAGACACTGAACAAAGGTTCTGGGAAAATGAAAATGCAGCCAAACTGCTGCACCAGGGGGATGTTGAGGAATGTCTGGAAAAGCAGTTGTAGTATTTTTTTTAAGTGTTTGGGCCAAAGCCAGGAGGTGATGATGAATAGGGAAGCGCTACAGTGTAGTCCAAGTGTCATTGGCTCAGTAGTCGAGATCCAAATGAAGCTGATATAGTGAATTTCTGTGTCTAGCCGTTTAAGTGCAACCTGTGTGCATTAGATTTATTTATTGTTATTTTTTATTTTTGCTTTGGGAGAGACAGATGATCAGATATGATGTGAGGCAGAGCATACATGAGATAAAGCAGACTTTATCTCAACTTCCCAAATTTCTTGATACCTTTCCTTACTCTAGTAAGAGAGATGGTAAGATACTGTCTTACTAGTTATGTAATATACTATTACATGAACAACACCATTCCCTCTCTGTTTAGAAAATGTTTCATAGAACAAAATATAATAAGTGTACTAAGCAAAATTCTTTTAGTAATTGCCGGTGTGCAGAGACATCAGCTTTTTGGTAATCCTGTCTTCTCCAATCAAATGGTTCTTAAATGTTAATTATGGTCATTTAAGATTTACTATGTGTTAAGTAGACCTGTGTGATTCCTTTGCTGTGATCTCTTCAGTGTCTCTTCAGTTCAGAAAAGCAATTTGAAGCGGGTGGCTCTCAAAAATAGAAGTTTGAAGAGGATGGCTCTCAAAGAAATTCAAAGAGGGTGGCATGTAACTTAGTCATCATGAGTCAAAAATCATTTGACTCCTTTAACAGATGCTTCTCCTTTAGCCTGTCATTTTTTCCCAAAAGTCCATTCAGCTGTTCTGCAACAGTTTTTAAAGACCAAAGCACTTTTATTTATTGTAGCTTTAACCCAAAGACCTCTATGTAAATATTGCCAAGGAGTTTTGCCTGTCTTTTTGAAGCATACTGTCTTAGACACTGGAGTCACTTGAAATCACATGCATGCTCAAAGGGTATGCTTGATGATACACACATGGGAAATGGCATATGCAGTTCTTGCAGCTGTGTTCAGAAGACTCCAGGAAACTGAGCAAGCACATGGAGTCTGATCACGTCCCACGCTCTAGGGGAGGACATGGACTGAGCACTTCCTCTTGGTGGGGGATGATGTGCTTCTACACATTCTGATTCTCAAAAATTAGTATTTTGGCATAACCGTACATCAACCTGAACCTCAGATTTTAATGCCAGGAAATAAAATTCACTGGGAATACTAAAGAAGTTATCTTAAGGCCAATGTACACATCAGCCATAACATTAAAGCTTAAACAGCTGCTAGAACAGCTCTGACCCATCAAGAGATGGACTCCACAAGACGTCTGAAGGTGTGCTATGGTATCTGGCACCGAGATTTAGCAACAGATCCTTTTGTGGATCTTCTTTGAGATTGACTAGATGGTCTAGCCTTCACCCCCACACACACCGGTGAGTCTTAGGCACCTATGACCTTGTCGCCGGTTCACTGGTTGTCTTTCCTTGGACCACTTTTGGTACATGTAAGTGACTGTACTGGGAACAGCTCATAAGACTTGCTGTTGTGGAGATGCTTTCAACTAGTTATCGAACAATAATGTGGTCCTTTTCGAAATTACTCGGATCCTCACACTTCTTTGGATTTAGGCTGGATTAAAAAATGTAAGATGTGAAGAATTTGGTATTTTTACAGTCTAATTCATTTTGTGGGAGTGCAGACAAAAATGTAAATTGTTTACATTTTACATTAAATAAATGTACATTGGTTACATTACATTTACATTTAAGAATAATAAATCCATAGCCTAAGAATCTAAACACACATAAATCTTTTGTTAGATTAAAGCAACATTTTTATTTTAATATATTTTTATACTGCACTATATAAATGTTTGTTAAATATATTTTAAACGATGTTTATTTATTTTTTTTCATTAATTAATGAGCCAGATAATTAATTTTAATTTACCTGTGAGACCTAGCAGTTATTTATTAATAAATTGATGAGCAATTTGCCTTCTCTAAATAAACAAAAGCTCAGAAAAATACTCATTATCACTAAAAGTTTCCCAACTACAGATTCTACAGTATCACTTATGTAGTTTTGTGTAACATTAGAAAGCACTGTGGTCAATTTTGCCTCTATGGTATTTTTGTATGGAAAATGTTGTGCCTAAGGCAAGTTATATGGGTGTGGTGGTGTCCTCTAATAGAGCTGAACACTTCAGGGGTGGTTTGTTTGGAGTGGGCTGAGAGGGTGTAGGCAGAGTTTAAATGCGTAATAGTTGAACCCTGAGAGAACAGAGGCTTCTTTGTGGGTGTTTATTCCAGCCTAACTGTGTCTTTCCTCTCTACTTTGGAGGAGAACTCGCTCCGGGTAATGCTGTTAGCCCAGTGTGATGCTGAACATCATGCCATTCCTCTTTTGCTCTCACACACAGTCAGGCCTATTCTATGTATGCATGCTTAACAAAGACCACCGTTGTGTAGCGTTTTCCTTTTTTTGGCGTTTCATCAGCAGTGCTGTGGATCTTGTGAGCATGTAATTTATCTGATCTTTCTTTGTGTTGAATAACACATTTAAGTAATATTATTAAATTATTAGGTAATATTGTTAAATGCAAATTTATTTAACCTCTTTTACAAATGAGGTTTTTTAGCTGTGGCATAAACAATCAAACAAGTACCATTTTAAATAGCTCAACACAACTAATATAACAAATTCAACACAAAATGCCACTTTTAGGTATGACTACAGCTTCAGAATTATTCAACTCCTTCATTACAGGCGTCTTTAGAACTTAGTAGAGCAACATTTTGCTGGTGTGACCTGCTATGAGCATGATGCATAGCTAGACACCAGCTTCTGGCAATGTTCCTGAGAAATCTTAGCCCACTTCTCCTCACTTTGTTCACTTATAATCTTGGGTTTTGCATGCTGCAGTCGCCTCTCTCATATACCACCAAAAGTCTTCTAAGAGGTTCAAGTCAGGCAACTGTAACGACCACTCCAGAATCTTCCAGCACTTCTGAAATGAAGCCTTGGTACGTCAAGCCTTGAGGTATGCTTGGGATCATTGTCATGCTGGAAGGTCCAATGACACCCAAGCTTCAGTTTCCTTACAGAAGGCATGACGTTTTCCTTTAGTATTTCCTGATACTTGATTAAATCCAGCTTGACTTCCACATGCTGCAGGTTTCCAGTGCCAGAGGAAGAAAAGCAGCTTCAGAACATCATTGAGCCACAGCCATGCTTTACTGTAGGTGTTCTTTTCAATGTATGTTTCATTCTTCCTCCTCCAGATATACTGCTGACCCATAGGCCCAAAAAGTTACAGTTTTGTTTCACTGCTCCACAGAACAGAATCCTGAAACTTATTTATATTTTGAGAATATTAGAGCCGACTTATCTTGTGTTTTGGGTCAGAAAAATGGAGAATACTCTGAAAAGAATACCCTGCCATACAGTGAAGCAGTGGCAGTGGCTCGGTGACGTTCTGGGACAATTTGCATGCATTCTGAATGCAACTGTATCTGGTAGTTAGATGAATGTCTTATGTCCACATATCTACCTAAAATTTAGAAGAAGTATCCAAGTTAGTACAACATTGTATGGAATATAGACAACTGATATATGTAAGCTGTCATGCATCATTTAAGCATCATGGCCTTGCAGGCACTCTAGTTGGCTGTGAAATGAATAGAGGTTAACAATGGCACATTATAAAGGGCTCAGTTTCCCTTTGCTCTTTAGCATGGTTTTACTGCACACTAAGTGAGAGTGATTATTGTGACAGGGCCGTAATTGTATTGTTGTTCCACAATGAAGACTAAACTGGTAAAAGAGGGGCAATAGTGAGATGGCAAGGAAATAACTGTAATCATGGCCACCTCACAGCGTGCCAGCTCTCACAGTAATCAACATAATAGGAAACATGACGCAAGTCCTTAACACTGTTCTTATTTAATTTATAACAGTTAAAAATGGCTCAGCTATTTCACCTCTGTCTTTACACTTCTTCAGCAGTTTTTTTCCTTTTTCGTCTCTTATACCCTTTGTAATAATTCTTCCCACATCCTCTTGATATAGAGAGCATGCGTGGGTGTGTGTGTGTGTGTGTCATATTTGGCTTGGATCTGTGGGAACCCTTCAGCATCTGCTTACACTGATCATGTGGCAGACTCAGTGTGTGTGCCAACTCAAACAAGTTAAGTGGATTATATTTCCATTCATATGACACATTGTCTTACCCGCCTGCTGTACTTCTCACCGTCTTATTTGTTTATTCAACAGGCAGTTTCATGCCCAATGTCATATTTCATGTCATAAATGGAATTGATTTCTTTTAGATTGATATGAGCTTGTAGCATTAATAAGAGCAAATATATTATAAACATCAGTAATGTAGTGGAAAAGTACTTTTTGCACTGGTAGGGAGGGTAACATGGTGACAGAGGCTACATCTCTGAATTAGCCTGGAGTTAAGTGCACACACCCAATGACACACCTTCAGTATATACAGAGAACTGACACCAGCCAAGTGAGGTTTGTTTGCTGTGGGATCGAACCCAAAACCCACAAAGGTGCCACATTGCCAGGCTAACCACTGTGTTGTTTACTACACATAATAATAAGGGCGGTGTTGATATGGTTGTGTTGTGGCTCTTTTTTTGCAGGAAGTTGTGTGAAATGCAGCAAGGCCGTGTATGGAGCTGGTCAGGCATGCCAGGCCATGGGTAGCCTCTACCATGACAGCTGCTTTACCTGCAGTGCCTGTAGTAAGTACCTCATCTTATACACACCTCTCCAGCGCTCTATTGTTGTCTCCGATTTATATTAACTACAGTCTTTTTTTCATCTATTTTTTATTTTAAGCCCAAAATCGCAATATACTTTACATACTGGAGTGGACTTAATTCATTAACTTTAAATCTAAAGGAATTACTACTATAAATTCTAAAACATATACTGTGTAAAAGTATATAAACTCCCAGTGTTATATTAGAGTTAGACAATTTAGACAATACAAGTATTTCACTGTATATTGGCTGGGTCACAACCAAGATTAAGAGCAGACTTGCACCAACTGAGCATTGCAATGGACCAATCTAATGTGGCAGCACACTGTATTTCTTGTAAATGTTTGTTAATTAATGTGTACTGAACTTCATGTATTCTTAATTGTAGGAGGAGTAAGCGTAAGGGCACAGTGATGTATTGAGGCCCAGCATTACAGTACAACAGATAGAGAGGGTAGTAAAGTGCTATTGATCGAGGCTGAGTAAAGTGCATTGAAGCACTGTTTTGGAAACACTTGGTTTCTGAGCAGCACACATGAACAAAAGTTGTGCTTTTAGCTGCTAGAGCTGTAACTTGGATATGCCTGTTGAAAACCTTCTTTCATCAGCCACCATTTTTCACACAACTGAGTTGAGAAGAAGAGTCAGCTATCTGTGAAAATGATCAATCACAACGCACTGGTAGAGGGAGAGACAGGCAGCCAAGTTGGCAAAATAGATGCCCGTGTTTGGATGTTTCTGAGTCTTACTTTGTGTTAAACGCTCTTTGCATTTATTGACTTAACAGCGTTTGTATTTTGATGCATATCTGCAGGTCAACCAAGTAAGATTCATTCAGTCGTCCTCTATATAAAATACCAATCTGTTCTTTTCACCAGGTGTCTTACAGTGCTGCCTATCTTGCCTTGTGTGAGCGTGGTAAACTGGTTGTGCTCGCTTATTTGGTTTCAGGGTGTGTCTCCTTTTAAGCAGTGCCAAGAAGATGTAAAGAAAAGTCTGAAAGGAGTTACACAGCGGAAATATTATATATCCTCTGAGTGTGTGCTGAATGCGACAGTTTGATATTTGTACTACAGGAGAATGGTAGATCTGGTTTTCTAAAATTAATTGATGTAATTTCTATCCTATTGCTAGCATTTATTTATTTCTAGTAGTTATTTTCCTTCATTTTCAGTGAAACCATTATAAAAGGTATTTCATTGAAAAAAGATTGGTTGGCAATGGCATTTCTATATAAATCTGCTTTTGTCCTTTGTGAAAGGCACTATATAAATAAATTTAATACTGTCCAGAATCTACCTCTTACCAATTACTCATCTCTGTTTAATAATACAGGTCATGCTGTGATTTTATTTAATTATATCCACCTCCAACCCCCCAGCCCACTCCCCTAACAAAAAATCATTGCTGGCTACACCACTGGTAGGCGTTCAGAGTTGGCTTCATTGTGTGTGGGCTCAGAGTTCATGTTGTGAGGTGGCATGTGGCCAGGTGCTGCTGGAACTGATGATTCCAAACAGGAGCCATATGGTGTTCAGACTACATGCGTGCCTCTAAACCAGTTTCCTCAGGCCTCATCTCCTATTTAGGCTTGGCACTCACACCTACACATCAGTGCCCAATAATTCCTGAAAGGAAAACTTGTGCAGCATTCCTAAGCTTCTCATCTGCATGACTGGGGCTATGGAACGGCTGAACCCCGCGACTTACAATTTCTTCCCTAATTACTTGGGCAGACTAGAGGAGGGCCTGTTAATGTGTGCTGGTAGCTATTACCATATGCCATAACCAAAGACATTCCACACGTTTCTAGTCCCTGTGCAAATACAGCTTCTGTTAAATCTCGTTGTGTGTTCTGAGAATGCACACATTTTTACCCTGACCCCTTGTAACCTTACTTGAGTTCTTGGAGAGCCAGTTCTTGGATAGCCAGTTTTTGGATAGCCCCATCTGTCACACACTGTAACTAAGATTCAGCTCTTTTTGCTTTTGGGGGTCTGTCAGTGCTTATGAGTCGACATGATGACTGCCACTGGTTATGAGTGTGTTTAATTGCTTCGTAAGGTGGCTGCGTGTTATCCTTGCTGAACAGGAATGCAGCCTGTGTGCAGGGTCTCCGATGCTTGGGTGGGATGAACAGATATTTTTGGTAAAATATAAGATTAGAAAAAGGTGAAACAAACTGAATAATATCTGAATGCATGGACTCCATGAGTTTAAGTGTAAAGTATTCTGTAGGCAATGAACATTATACTTCCTGCAAAACAGTCCACAATTCTGTTGTATTCTGAGGTATACGATTTATGTGTACCACAGCAAGTTGCATGGCATCCCAGATGTGTTCAACAACATTGATGACTTAGCTGGAAATGGCAAAACACCAAACTCAGATGAGTGTTGCTGTAGCCATAAATTGGCAGCGCATTGTCCTGGTGAAAGAGGCCAAATCCATCAGAGTGAATGCAGAAGATGAATGGATGCGACTTGTTAGAAAGGAGGCACACATAGCGTTCATGTGTCAGAGACCTTCCTAGATGTACCAGGGGTTCCGTGGAATGCATGCTAAACAAAGCACATACCATTATGGACCCACCACCAGCCTATGTATTTTGCACAGGCTAGTCTGTGCAGTATACTTTCCCCCCAAAAAAGTATTCACCTATTTGAATATTTTCCCTATTTCTTGTTTTCATCGTGGATAAAAATCATGGATCAATAGAATCATGGTCAATATAATTTTTTTCTTTGACAAGAATTTACTAAAACAGATTTCTACAACATTATGTTAATTAATTAAATTAATTAATAATGCAAATTAAGTTATTGGAAAAAATATTCACCCCCTTTAAAGAGACTGTCCTAATTTAACAAAGGTCCAGCCAATTAGTGCTAGTAATCACAATTATTGAAATGGAGATGACCTGATTAATGAATGTGTCTCAGGTGATTGTAATATAAAGAAATCTCTGTCTGGAAGACCTAGGAATCAGTATGGCTACAATTACAATGGAATATAAATATAAATGTATAAATCAGGCCATCCTCACAAACTGAGTGACCGTGAAAGACGGAGACTATTGAGGGCAGCCACCAAGACACATATGACTACTCTAAAGGAGCTTCAGTAGCTGAGATAGGAGAGAATCTGCATTTGATCTGTTGCCCTGTTTCTTCACCAGTCAAAGCTGTTTTGGAGGAGGCAAAAACTATATTAAATTTTGAGTTCACCCAAAAGTATGGGGTACAAGAAGGCCTAGTGGAAAAAGGTTCTTTGGTCTAATGAGACCAAAATGGATATCAGACTAGACGCATCAGACTGACACCATTCCCACTGTGAAGTATGGTGGTGGTAGTATTATGCTGTGGGGATGCTTCTCAGCAGTAGGCCCTAAAAAAGCATTTGGATATAGAAGGTAATAGGAATTAAGCAAAATAATTCCTGGAGCACAATCTGGTGGGCAAGATGAGCATACAGAATTGAAGCATACAGAGAAAGATACACAGTGATGGAGTGGCAGAGTCACAGTAGAGAATTTGTGGCTGGACTGACCAGTCCCTGTGCAGCCTGACAGAACTTGAGCAGTTTTGCAAAAAGGGAATAATATAAAATTGCAGTGTCCAGACAAGTAAGCCTGACTGAGACCTGTCCACACAGACTCGGTGCTGTGATTGCGCAAAGGTGCATCTGACTTGAAGGGGGTGAAAATTTATGCAATCACTTTTTTATATGATATATATTTATATTTAACTGAGCGTACTTTATAGAAATCTGTGTTTACTTTGACATTAAAGGTTTTTTTTAATAAATTCTTGTCAAAAAAGGGAAAAATTATATTGACCATGATTCCACTTATAAAAGCAATAAAAGGGGAAAATACCCTAATAAAAGGGGTGAGTATTTTTTATAGGGACTGTATGAATACACATTAGACCCGTCAAGCAGGGAAAAGAATATAACCATTGACTTTTGGTATCTGTTGTTTGCTGCCCATCCATATTGTTGGCTGTTACATAATAACATCAAAAACATCAATTTTAATTTCAAATGGGATTTAAATGTCCATGGTTATATACATATATATATCACAGCTTAGTACATCACAGTACTTCAGTATTATATTGGGTTAATGAAGAGTGTGTGTAAACCTTGGAGATAAATAACACTTACATTCCATACATTGTTAAGTAACCAGGCCACCCACAGATACAAATTACAGTGAACCAAAGCTCTAATACAGAGAGCGTTGTGGTAAACAGTATAAGCAGTTTTATAGACGGGAGGGAAAGTGTCAGAGCTTTATCCTGTGAAGGTTTATCTAATATGGGATGGTAATAGTGGATGGATTATATTAGTTTTGGCATGTCTTGTTTTATTAAATGTCTAGTGTGTAGTGATACTGCTTTTAGCATGTTTCTATAGCATCATAAACTCTGAATTATTGCTACAGTGAAAACTTGTATCAGTGCCTTTTTTGTAGCATGAAGATTAGCTTTACAGGCTTCATTATGCTCTGGAAATAGTATACAGGCAACACAGTGGCTCTTTAAAGAGGATAGCAGCGAAAGAATCAATATAAAATTTCTCGCAAATCCATAAATACCCATGCATAGAGATGGCCTTCTGACAGATATTATGGCCTTTCTTTTCTAAACATACCAGACACAAGAGACTCACACAGAAAGTGTGCTAGATACTAGCCATGGGTTAGCAAAGCATGCTTTTAATGCCTATTTATATCTCAAGCTCTGGATCATCACCTCCACAGGGAAGCTTTGTAAAGAGGCTATAGGGCAGGGCAGTGAGAGAGAGACTGTGTAAGTCAAGGGCTTCTGTTCTCCCACCTGTGGTGCCTTATCACATCTGACTTTTCCATTTCCTTTATTTGATGTCCTTTTGGTTTATTGGATATTTTTATGGCTTTGACTGTTAGTCTTTGAGTTTAGCAGCTGTTTCACCAGCAGTTTGTTGGCAAGAACAGGGTGGCGATTGTTTGAACACTCTGAGGAGGGCTGTCCTGATCCTGGTTAAAGCTCAACCCATCATTGTGAGATGTATTTGTTATTCAGGTCTCAACACCACGTAGCACAAGGCCTGCAGTTTCACTTTGAACTTCTTGTCATATTTATATTATCATAGAAAATATGTATTTATGTGTAGCACACCAAATAGAAATTAATTTAAAAATGCAACATTTATAGACAGATGACAAAGGGTTTTTTAATAGAAAGAAAGTGTCTTAGAAATTGTCTCTCTATCTTTCACCTTTAGTTTTTATATGAACTGGGCAGGTTTGATTTAGCAGTCTTCATCTGTATTAACATTTTCACAGACGTTTTTTTTGTTTTTCCGATTTTGAGGGGAAAGGAAATTAGGGATGGGGTGAGTTTTGAGAGAGTTGCTCCAGTCTCCAGGGTTCATCATAGAAATGAAAAAATGTTGTTATGAATCAGTGCATGAAGCTCTGAGCCCAGCTTTCCAAGTTTGCCAAGTCAAGCCAAGTTTTCTAACAGATATTTTCCTTACAGGCTGTTATGATTATTTAAGCTATAGTAATCCCGAAGGCAACATAATTAGAATATTATATTAGGTATTTATGCATAGGAATTAATTATTCATGTGCTCTGAATTCTGTATCAGTACAAACTTACTTGTTTCCTTGTATTTATCTTATATTAAAACTCAGTCTCGACTGCTATTCACCATCCTGGAAACCCTGGCACTTCTTTCCTGGATAAAGGCAGACCAAAAAGAATGTGAAGGGGGAGAACAGTCTGTTCAGAGTTGAAATACTTCTTTTGGGATGTTTGACTTAAGTTAGGGAAAGATTAGAGATTTGTAAGGAGGAGATAACATTGGCTGAGATGTCTGTAGCCTCCCGGGACCCTGCTGTCCTCATATGAGGACACTATATTTTCTTTTTATATATCCTTATAAAATCTCATCTAAGGACCACGGAGTGCTTCATTACCAAAAGATATTGACTAAGTTCAACAGTTATCAGATGCTAATAAACAAAAACAGTGAGTAGTTTTGGTCTTATTAAGAACCAGGATAATGTAATAGAGCTAACAAAGTAATAGAGATAATATATAGAGCTAGTGTAAAATCATAAACTAGTTGATTGACTATTTCAGCATCATTTTAAAGACGTGCAATGACACAGATGTGGTAAACATATTATTATAGTGAGTATATTATATTTCTTTTAGTTCTTTAATAGTTAGGACAGTTAGTAAATGCTTTGTATACTTTTATGTATATTATCAGAAAAGTAAAGATTATATTTGTTAAAATGCTCTAGCATTATAACTACTTGCCTGGTTTCATGCAATAAAAGTGAATTTATTGGTTGGGTGAGATTAGAGGAATGGTAAAAGACGAGAGGATGAGCTCTGTAAGGTTAAACCTCGTGAGACAGCTGAGTTAGTTGCTCAACCGTCATCTCCCCGGAGACTATATGGTTGAGTCACCACACCCTAAGTTAACAGACAAACTCAGTTTCATTTCCTTTTTTTTCTGTGTAATTGTGCGTCTTTGTTTTTTTTTTTTAACTCGGATCTGAACTATTAGACAGTTCGTCATTGCCTGGAGATTTTAGAGATCAGACAACAATTTTGTTGACAACAGGTTTTTACATTACATTTTAAACATTTGGCTGCCGTTGACTGACTTACAGCCTATAGCATGCCAACAAATACAGAATGGTGGCAAACACTAGACCCCAGAATAACTGCTGAGTGTGTATAACTACCAGTATGTCCTGCCCATATATTGGAGGCGAATGGATAAAGGATTCTATTGATGATGTGTTTCAGGCATGTAAGGGTTAACTACATTACCCTGTACCCCCTCCTTACAATGTGTGGAATGTTTCCCTTTCCTGTGGGACGGGGGTTTGTGAGTGGGAGGGGTCTGTGTGTGTGTGTGTATGTGTGTGTGGGTGTGTGTGTGCACACGTGCATGCATGCACGCTAATGGTTATGGAAGAACGAGAATCTAAAAAGAACCAATTCAGACAGGAAGTCCACCCAGTCAGGTCCCGCCTTTGGACGGAAGGGAAAGAATAGTGAGTACCTGAGCTCCATGTGGTCCTCACTTTCTGCCTTCTACTGTCCCACATATTCATGCTATGTCACTGTGGCCATGTGAATATAAGCTAAAATATATTCTTCCATAGACATGGGTTATTTACACTCACTTTTTTTGAGTTTTCAGTAGAGTAATTACATAATATGAAATGGTACAGAATTCAGTATAACACTCATAACCCAAATATAACAATAAAAACACTTTAAGCCTTTTTAAAATTTAATTAAATAAAAATGTGGGGTTTTTTTACATTTAATCTAAATCTACAGTTAAGATGTGTATTGGGATTAACAATCCATTTAACCTGTCAGATCTTCTGTCAGAGCTCTTTTCTCAAAGACAGGTGTAGCTGTAATGTGAGACATGTATATGACATGAATATGTAACCTGAAGTCCTGTTTGTTGCCTGCAGGTCGGAAGCTCAGAGGCAAAGCGTTTTACTACGTCTCTGGGAAAGTGTTTTGTGAAGAGGATTTTCTGGTAAGTCATCTGTTAAAATATCTTTTTCATTGTGTAGAGGTTTACAATAACCTAGTGGGATATAAGTATACACCTAGTAGGTAGTAATTAAAGAAGAACAGAAATACTTTATTGATCCCAAAGGGAAATTTCACTTGTTATATTTGCACCCCTTTATACAAACAATAAACACACTCTTATAATTTAAAATAAAGAGAAATTTAAAATGTACAATATTTACACTAGATTCTTATAAATACAATAAAAGCCAGTGGCTGAGATGATAAATATGTGACCTACTGAATAACACAGTTCAAATTATTATTGCACACAATAACTTGCACAGATTACCCAATAGGCTCTTGTGGCGCTCTGTGGTGCATTTTGGTGGGATGAGTCTTGCACTAAATGTGCTCCTGTGTGTCATGACGGTGTCGTAGAGTGGGTGGGAGCCATTGTCTATAAAGGGCTGCAGCTTAGACAGCATCCTTCTCTCTGACACTACCGTCAGTGAGTCCAGCTCCACTCCAACAACAAGCCTTGTGAATCAGTTTGTTGAGTCTGTTGGCATCTGCCACCCTCAGCCTGCTGCTCCAGTATTTAACAGCATAGCGGATAGTGCTCGCAACCACAGACTTATAGAAAACCCTGAGCATAGTCCGGCAGATGTTAAAGGACCTCAGGTGCCTGAAAAATAGAGACGACTTTGACACTTCCTGTATAAGGCATCAGTGTTCTTAGCCCAGTCCAGTTTATTGTCTGTGCACTCCCATAATACTTGTAGTCCGCCACAGTGTCCACACTGACCCCCCTGATGGACACAGGGGTCGCCGGTGCTTTGTCCCTCCTCAGGTCCACCACCAGTTCCTTTGTCTTGGTCACATTGAGCTCTAGACTAGTACTTCACCCAGTACTCGTCTTGATCACCCCTGCTGATAAGTCCAACTATTGCAGAGTAATCAGAACGCTTCTGAAGATGGCAGGTCTCGGTTGCAGTAGCTGAAGCACCATGTGTTACAGACATGATGTACTGAATTTGCTCTTAACCCACCAAGAATCAGTAAGTTTTTCTTGGTTCTGAAAGAGAGAAGTCGGAGGGAAAATGTGAGTAAGTGATTTGAGAAAGTGCGGTGGTTGCCTGTAATAAATATTTTATTCAGACTAGAATAAACTCAGCTTGTTATGTTTATGTCTTCATACTAAATCCTAATTAAATAAGTGCTTGTGGGTGTTGAAGACACGTTAAATACAAAATTCCTTTCTGTATGTTTGCAAGGATAGCTGTTAATTTTTCCTGTGTTTAAATAAAGTGATACAAGCTTTGATGTTCTGTCCAGTAAACCAAATGATGATTATCTCCTTTATGATCTTAAAGTTTAAAGTTAGCTTCTAATTAGCCTGCAAGTTATTTTCTTATACTGGGACTCCAGTCAAAATATTTAATAATGGTTTTAAATCTACAGCTTTGACTATGTAACAGTGTTGAAATGTAACCATGACAGCAAAAACTACCCTGTGAACAAGGTGCACTCCATAAAGACCTGGTTTACCAAGGTTGATGTGAAAGATCTCAACTGTCCTGCACAGAGCCCTAAACTCAATATGAACTTGAACACTGACTGTATGCCAGCGCTTCTCGTCTGACCTCACTAATGCTCCTATGGCTGAATGATCATAAATCCACACAACCACACTGTAAAATCTAGTGGAAAGACTTCCTAAAAGAGTTGGGAGTTATCATAACAGCAAAAGACGACTTAATCTTGAATGGAATGCTAAATATCACACATAAGTGTGTGATTATCAGGTGTCCACAAACTTTTGGCCATATTGTGCTTATGAACATCTGCAAGTGTTGGATCTTGCAATAACTGTGCTAACCCCAGATCTTTACATATTTCTTCTGGGACTTTCTTCAGGTTCAGATCAAAACCTTTTTTTTATAGCTCTTCTCGGATGTTAGTGCATTCCTGTGTACAGATAAAAATTGTGGTCTTGAATATGGCAGACATGAGAAACAGGTCACATGACTGAAACTGAGTAGTACTAAGAAATGTCATTATGTAAAATAATATGTTCACCAATTTTTATAGCAGTCATTTATGAGCAAGCAAACCAAATGCAAAACCTCTGTATTTAAAACGCTGCAAGTAATCATAGTATTAGCAAGATGGCTGAAACTGTTAACATTATGATGTTCTTGTCAATGCCTCATCACTTATTTTCTGATATAAGGATATATTTTTCTTAACACTGCTCTCTCTTCTTTGAACACACAGTACTCTGGCTTTCAGCAGTCAGCTGACAAATGCAATGTGTGTGGCCACCTGATTATGGACATGGTAAGTGCAGCACTGCTAAATTTAAATAAATAAATTTACATTACATTCATGTTTGGGTTCGTACATTTTGCAAATACACAGCCTGGCCGAAAGAAGTCATTGTTTGTATTCTGAGTCTCAGGAGGCAGTGTTGGGATAGGCAGTTGCTTGAATGGTCAGGTTTAGGCTAAGCAGTAATAAAATATAGACAGGGGGTTGTATGAGGGGGTTGTAACATCAATGGGATTTTTTATTGCCTGATTGTGAGGGTATATTTCAGCAATGCCAAGTTTCATCAGACTCAAATAGTCTACTGTCCAGGCTCAAATATTCCATAGTCCAGGCTTAAACTGGCTATCACAGAGACCTGACTTTATCCACATTAAAGGTTTTGGGATGTGCTGAAGAAGACTTTACAGAGTGGTTTGACTAAAAGATCTAAGCCAAAAATTAATGCAACTCTGCACAGAAATAAATGTTGTGATGTTGCTTAAGGCTGTCTGTGTAACAGTGTTGAAATGTAGGCATCAGTACATGAAAATGTATTAAACATACAGTCAAAAGTACTGTATAATTGTACCACTTAGGCTCTTGCCAGTGCACAGAGATGGATTGTGGATTAAATGCACACTATATAGCAAAAGGTTTACGGACATCTGGCGACCACACCAGTATCTGCTTCTTCCCCAAACTGTTGCAACAATGTTGGAATCACATAATTATACAGGATGTCATTTTGTGCTCTAGTTTCCTTTCACTGGAACCAAGAGGCCCAAACCTGTTCCAGCATGACACTGCCCCTGTGTACAAGGCGAGCTCCATCAGTTGCTTAAGGCTGTCAAAACAATGGCACAGCAAATGTGTGCCCTAATCGAGGCTAAGAGTGGCCCAACATAATATTAGATTGTGTCACATTATTTGGGGGGCCAGACAGTATATCTTGAGAAATAATAAAAGTAATGGTTATTTCTGTGCTGGCTTAGCAGATGCAACATAGCAGGGTAAAGTGTCCTAGTGATGTTTTTACTCAATAAGGCTGGAAATCTGGGGAAAAGTTCCTGTCTGACCTTGGGAATATACTGTCCTATTCAGTAAAGACTAATATTTACATACAGTGTTATAATGTGTATAAACAGCATTCAGTTATGGGTTTAAATGAGGTTAAACTCACTGAAATATCTACTTTGTGGGTGCTTGAGTCTTGCTCAGTGTGTATGTTTATAGATCAGTAACACAGTGCTCCTCTACAGATCCTGCAGGCACTGGGCAAGTCCTACCATCCAGGCTGCTTCCGCTGTGTCATCTGTAATGAGAGCCTAGATGGAGTGCCTTTTACTGTGGATACAGAGAACAAGATCTACTGTGTTAAAGACTACCACAGGTGTGTGTGTGTGTGTGTGTGTGTGTGTGTGTGTGTGTGTGTGTGTGTGTGTGTGTGTGTGTGTGTGTGTGTGTGTGATGATGGCTAAAGATCAAAGGTGCTTGAAATGTGAAAAGGCCTTGTATACTTTAGATGTGACTACAGTGACATATTTTGTGCTTAACAGCCTCTGATATTCTGACTACCATCGTTGTTATCCACATAAAAACAGCAGCACGTGACTTTTCTTTTATTACTATGAATTCATATCAGTAAAAGGTGTTTGAGCAATTCATTTCTGTTTGCTACCCGTCCAAACACTCCTCAGGGGCAGTACTAGATCAGTTGTTAAGTTGATTTTTGATCAGAAAGTGAGTGACAATCCCACTACTACCAAGCTTAAACCTTAACTGTATAAATATATATATAATATTGTATAAATAAGATAAATGTAACTCATTGTGGATAAGGGCATCTGCCAAATGGTGTAAATGTATTCAACTGTTTTATATTTTTATCTGTGTTTAATCTGGTGAGTTGAATCTATTACCTATACATTTGCTTTAATGTGATTACAGTGCTGTTAAACAGTGCAGATTGGGTACTGGGAATTGGAACACACACAAAAAAATGGTGGGCTACATGTGGGCCACATGAGGCCCAAAGTATGCATGACTCTTTAAATGTGGGTGCTGAAGTTGGGCCCATATTATATTTGACATTGTCTTAACTGGCCCAGAACTGAATATATTGGGCAATATTAGGTGCAGAATCGTCTGCCATCTTGGAGATAGCTATTAGATTACTAATTGTAAGCCATCTGGGATCTGAGGAAGATCAGAGAAATGTAAAAGCTGTCTAAGATGCGAAGTAAAAAGTAACTTGTCAGTTATTATGTCTAAAAGGTACACTTCCAGGTGTGCATTTGCATAGAAATTACTGGAATGTTGTGCTTTAAATGTGTTTTTGTCACGTTAAAACTAGAGACAATCAAGCGGTGGCCACATGCAGGAAAAATCTAGAAATGGAACAAACCTGGATTTGTTCTCAACTTTTTTTTCTTATAGGCAATTCATGAGGCAGCACAGACAGGAACACATGTGCAGCTTGGCCCAACACCTTTCTTTCCACCCCCTCTTTGTCCTTAGGCCTGGACCACCTTCTCCTTTCCTCCCTCTGAATAGTTTCATAAAAGAATTTTGATTAACATTAAAGATGTTGTGTCACTTAAAAATTGTATAGTTTTATTCATCTGTCTTCATTACTGAAATACTTTAATCTCATTTTTAGGGTTCTTGCTCCTAAGTGTGCAGCATGCAATCAGCCAATCCTTCCACCTGAGGTAAGCCTCCTGACTTAACACTACTGAACACAGTCAGTATTGTCATTGTCTGCAGAGATACAGTGGACTGCATACCCTTAGATGTAACACAAAATTTCCACAGCACAGTGTGAAATTTGTGGCCTTAAGGTGGGCTTTCACTGCTTTCACTGAGTCCGGGTAAATGTTTGTCTTTGGAGAAAATGGACTTTATTGTGTTTAATCATTGATCTGTGTTGCACTGCCCATCCTCCACAACTTGTTATATTACTTCTGGTTTGGAAAAAAACGAATATCACAAGTACCCCTGCAGCACCAGACCATTAATTGGCTGTGATTTTATACCTTACTTATCAGACTCGAGCTAAATATCTGTAGATATTCTAAAGTTAATCTGGGCTAAAAGGTAACTGCGCTAACTAAGCTAACTAACTTTAACTTGTGTACATATATTTACTATTTTATACTTTATATTTTATAATTTATTTTATTCTATATGTATATATTTTTAATCTTATTTTATATTTTAATCTTGTTTTATATTTTATTTTATTTTATTTTATATTGTACAATTTTAATCTAGGAATATTTAATTTTACTTTAACTTTCTATTACTGTTTACTTACTTACCTAGTTTATATTCT
>JAOVVF010000044.1:14911411-14938471 GCA_028565595.1 Duopalatinus emarginatus
TTGCGCCATCTAGTGTATCAATAACCCATTACAATGCTTTTCGTACTAGAACGTGTCACATGTCTGCCTGATATATTTGCTCATATCTTACCTAACAGGCAGGCAATGGGGTAAACTGTCAGTCAGTACAGGTGTTAAGGTTAATAATAAAAAAATAATAATAATAATAAAAAAGGAACCGAGCCAGCCAGGAGTCGAACCTAGAATCTTCTGATCCGTAGTCAGACGCGTTATCCATTGCGCCACTGGCCCGCGTACAAAACAGTATCCGTCTTAAACTTTTGAACCTGTAACAATTAAAAGCGCGCCTATTAGATATATGATGGCGATGGAGTTCATGACCAAGCCGGCCATTTCTTTCTTTCTGTCTTTTAAAGAAAGCTGAAATAATTTGCATTTCTGTTAGCTCGCAAATTATGAGAAAAGTACGGCATAATAAGACAGTTTCCTCATTACAGTTTAATTTTAAAGCCTTTCTATTTAAAAGTCTTTCTTTGGCCTATATATAAAATGTATTATTAATTACCATGTACTCGTACTGCCAGCCATTTTAATGTAATTTTTATTATTTATTTAGTTAGTTATTTCTAGTCACAAGGCTGAATGTCCTGAAAATATCCGTTTAATCTTACTTCATCCTGTAGAACGCGTGTCTCGCCTGTAGGAGGCGCTCGTTCATCATTTACCCAATACTGACTCATGCAAGGTTTTGTACAATGGAAAGTGGGTTTGATCTAACAATGCACTTGTAGACTTCATTTACATAATTGGAGCACGTTAAGAGGTTAATTTTATCCACAACAAGAAATGTATTAAATGCAATTGTGGTTAGAATGAACCTGCCTTGGGACCAGAAGCTCCCTGTTCAATCTCTACAACCGACAAGGCTCGACTGAAGTACCCTTGAGCAAGGCACCTAACCCCCAACCTCTCCCTGGGCTCTACAGTATGTGCATGTTTCACTGCACAAATGAGTCAAATGCAGTGAGTTCAATTCTTCCATACAGTGGTCAAAAGTGTTTTTTCACTAAATTAACAAAAGGAGTCAGGTATTTTTTATTCACAGTTTTATTTTAAAAAAGAATCAGTGTGAATGGAATCAATCAAATGTAACGTTATAAACATTAATATAAACTGACATATACTCGTGCTGTTTGGGAAGATTTGTTTCCTGTGAGTTAAAATCATAGTTAAAATCAGATAACATGACAAAGTTCATGCGTGAGCCAATTTCAGACCTGCTGGTGTATATCCTGTACCCATTATTGTTAACTGTCCTGACCTTTGTAGTTATGGTGCTAGATATCTTAAGAGTCACCAGGTGTTTCTTTCTTTCTTTCCCCAAGATCCTTTAGTGTTCATTGTCAATGAAAATGTTCCTTTTTTTAACCACATTCTCTCACTTGTGTTTTGTTTTAAGTGCTAGAGCCTCAAGATTGGCTGGTCCGCCCCATACTGTCCCAAATACATGTCTTTCAGCTGTGAGGGCTTCATCCAAAGAGAGCTCTCTGCCAGATAACACCACCTTCTTGACAGCTCTGATTACAGGAGCTGAGCCTTTTGTATACTGGCTCAGCCATCGCTCTGCTTCCTCCAGAGAGTTTCCTTCACCAACAGTCAACACATCATCAACTAGTCCAATCTGCTTTCCAAATTCTGGATCAACTTTTTTTGCACCAGCGAGTAATTTTATACCATTTTGACTGCCAATGATTCGGACCAACCTTGCAGCTCCACCCCATCCAGGCACCAAGCCCATGTGTTTATGGACAAACTGGATCACAGCATCAGATGTCATTATCCTGACGGCATATATAGGTTTATATATGACAGCTATTTAAATATAATCTCTCTGGTAAGGTACTGCACAATATTTTATATTTGAAATATTATTACATATTTTACCTGAAGTCACAGGCAGTCGTGAGTTCTGCACCTCCACCCAGGGCTTTTCCTTCAACCAGAGCTACAGAGATGAGGGGCAACCTATACTAAGATATACATGTAAGCTTAGATATATTAGATGTAAGATTAGATAGATTACATTTCATAGTAATAGAAAAGTCACAAACCTGAGAAGTCGTGTAAGAGTCCTTTGCATGAACATACACATCTTCATGCCATCCTGGAAAAAAAGCGAGCAAGAACAAGGCAATATTAAAAACTTCCATACATCAATATGATAGTGAAGTGTAGAGTTGCTAGTAAACAGATTCTAGCAAACATGGAGGTAAAAAAAAACATTATTACAACACGAATACGGTAGCATAAATGCAGCTATAGAAAATGAAAATGCTAAACAGCACATTTTATCCTGCAACCATAGACCCACACTTTGTCTTCTATTGATTCATAAAACTAAGGGTTTGGTCTGAGCATTTGCTTTAGTTGAAAAGATCATGTTCAGGTGTCTCCTGTATTACTGTGGCAAGGTGTCGAAAATCAGAAATTCTTCTGCTACACTATATAAGTTGGCACCTTTGGATAAGGGAATCTAAAATATTTACATCATAGACATTATTTTTATAACAGTAAAACTGACGACGCTCTAGTTAAAAACAGAACAGAATGCCATATAGAGCATTTTTTTTAAATAAACAACTAAAAGCTAAATCAACCTTCAACACAAGTCAGGCTGAACAAATATTATATTTTCACACCAAATAATTTACTTCCACTAAAAGACCAAACAATTTACCACGATAGACTGAAAACTGTGAGATTAGATATTGAATAATAAGGACCTGTGGGTTTGATATTGCTCTGACTGCATTTAAATCAGATCCAGAGCAGAACGTTCCAGCAGCCCCTCTCACAATGAGACCTTTTCCTTCTGTCCAGGTCTCTAGCTCACACACCCGTTCCTCCAGTTCAATCATCATGCTGCCTAGAAAACAGACAGGATGTCTGAAAAATAAATAATCTTACAGAGTATGAAACTGAAATCATGCCATACTGTTCACCTGAGAAGGCATTCATTCGTGCTGGATTGTTGACCGTCATCACTGCAATGCCTGACTCTTGTTTCTGAAGATCTATAGATCCTCCTGGAAACACCTGAAGCTTACGTCGAATTTCCTCCTCCTGAGTGTCATTGGCCTTACAGCAGAATGTCTGCTTCTGCTTATAAAACCATCCCAAAGTACGTTGTGTGTTCTGAAGTAAAGGACGACCAACACTGCACAAAGTCATGTTACTTTCTATACAGAGAAGGTAAAGAGAAAATGTCACATACACAATTTAGCTTTTTATATACACACACTTTCAGCAACAATAAAACAAGTGTAAAACCTACAATATACTCAAAATGACTGGGTGATAGTAGTCCACATCATGTGTTTGTTTATCTTGCTTATTGTTTGTTTATTCAGGTTAGTGAATTACACCTAACTGTTCAGCAGGCACCATGGACAGGGTTGCCCAAAGCTCCGGGCCCCAAGTGTGAGCATTCACTAGTGTGTGTTTCACTGCACAGATGGGTTACATGAGGATGTCAGACTTTACTGTGTGCAACCACAGTGGTCAATGAGTCACTTCACTTCCAAAACCAGAGCTGAACAGGGATCATGGTTTTTGTTCTGTCCAAATATTTTACTCACAGCCTTATATTACAGAAAGAGTTTACATTTTAAATTCACAGACAACAGAAATGAATCACAGGCACCAATAACAGACATTAAATGTGCATGAACTGTTCCTAAGGACCTACAGCAGGGTGTATCCACTCCAGTCCTGGGTGACCAATCTGGTACAGTCTGGTAAGTTTTAACTGATTGTAACAGAAAAGTCCTCAACTAATGAACTGTTTACTAATGAGCTGATAAGATAGGAAATAAAAAAATCTCAAAATTCTCAAACTAGGGAATTTAACCTTGAAAATACAAATATTAAAAAATGTTTATATGTATATAAACATATGTATGCTTTATGTAGTGTGATAAATCCTGATGTAAGGAGGAAGAGCTCAGGTTACAGCCCACAGGCTTGTAAAAACAGGTAAAGTGCAAGGTCGAGCTGTGTGTCAGGTTACTTACTGATCAAAACAAAACCAACAGACTGAGCACCAGGTCTAATCACTGCTTTATAACTGAATTAGATATGTCCTGTCAATGATATTTATTTTAAACACTGTTAAAATATCTAACACAGATAGATACACGACGCTGTTAGTTCACAAACCTGCAGCAGAGTCCAGTCAAGGCGTCACTTCTAAAACAGTCCGTCGGGAACGTGTGCACTGAATTTTAGTTCCTATCTTAGACTTGTTGTTTTTACAGTAAGTTTTTATTTCTATTATGTATGATTCGTAAGTGATAATTTCCTTTATTTGATTCCTTTATGAGATTAAATACAATCCCGGCTCAGCACTGAATTAAGCACTGAGTGTTGTATTTCTGTGTGGTGGATTGACTGTCTTGTTCTCTTCACAGGTTGTGTAGTGGTTTTTTTTTGGTTGTTGTAAGATAGATGGATGGATGGATGGATACCAACTGAAGGGTTTGTTCCAGGCTGCTATGGGTTGGGCAGCTGTAGGCTTGTGGTTAACGAAGGTCCCCAGTCAGTTCGATTGATGCAACTGAAGTGCCCTTGAGTAAGGCGCCTAACCCAAAGTGCTCACAGTATATGGGGTTGCCCACCGTTCAGGGCACATGTGTTCACTAGTGTGTGTTTCTGTGCACACACAGGTTAAATGTCCTCTGTGTGCAAGCACAGTGGTCACTGAATTACTTCACCCAAAGCTCAGTTACAGCAAGGCCACAGAGGTGAAGATGTTTAATTGTTGTTCTGGAAAAATATGAATACAGAATGCTGGAATTTTTGTGAAATTTTGTTATAATTGAGAACTATCTTCTACAAAGACCATGTTTATTTTGTTTATATAATTGTTGGAGCCCTTAGAGGTTTTCACTCCTGAATTTTACACGATTAGATCCAAGGTAATATTATTTATAGGCATGATTATTATTTAGTTACCGAGGTTTGCAATAAACCCATTGCATTCAAGTGGTCAATCAAACCAGTTAAAAACTTCACTAAAGTGAGGGGCAAAAACTGGTACTGACGAATCTATGCACAGGCTGGTGATGAATCTATAATGATTTAGGTTTGTTTAGCTGGCATGCAATGGGATCCCTGGTACGTTTACAAACATCTCTGACAGGTGAACATTAGTGTGCCTCCTTCCTGACTAGTTATACCCAGTCTTGTCATGGCAAAATATGGTTAGAGGAACACTCATCTGAGTTTGGGGTTCTGCCATTCCTACCTAAGTCACCAGATCTCAACACCTCTCAACACAACACTATGGTGTTCATTGTCTACAGAATATTGTTCGCTCTGTAGAGGACCTACCAAGTAAGACTGGCGTACCAGTTTTTCTGACACTTAAGTGTACAAGAAGCTAAAAAGAAACAACTTTTAACATGTTGAATTTAAAGATGACCCCACTTTCAGAGCACTTGTCATAGAGGATCAATATTTATCCTGTATGTCATGTATATGTAACATAAATCAAACAACATTTGTGTAGGTTTTACTGGATTACCTATATATATTTATGATCCTCTCTTGTCTGTCAGTGTTTATACAGGTGGCCTCAGATCCTCCATACCTCCCGACTTGTCCAGCGGAAGAGAGTAAATCGAGTATGTCTCCACTACAGGAAAGGGACAAAGTATTTCTCTCTATTGGGGTAGGATTTCGGGCACCAAAACAGTGCTTTCACACCTGCTATTTTTGTCTGAGGGGACCACATGCCCAGGGTTAGGTGTCTCTTTGCTTGTGCTTGGAACTCATGCACTCTTGGCTGTTAATCTCCAGACAGACTGACGATATACTAAAGATGTCTCCTGGATGCTAAATGCAGGTTCCAGTTTGGAGTAATAGGTGTCAGCATGGGTCTATCAGCCATTACACTTATACGTGTACTATAATGCAATTAGTGTTTTGTATTTACTTAAAAGGGTCATTTCAAGTGAAATAATTACTAGGACATAAAGGTTGTAAAGGTTATACTTTAATGATATGTTTCACATCAGGTAAGTAGACAGATTGAGTTTATAATATGTCTTATTCATACAATTCATTTTGATGAGAGTCAGTGAAAGTATAACAAATGATTTCTTGAAATAATCAGCAGTAGAGCTTTTAAATATGGTCAAAAAATCTGAGGCACCTAAACGCATAAGGAAAAATATCATGGCAGTTACACAGAAATCCATCTGTTGGATTTTTAACACAGCCTTTGGTATGGATCAAAACGCTGCCAGAGAGAAAAATATACAGATACACTATAAGGCCAAAGGTTTATGGATACATGGCCATCACTCCATATGTGCATCCCAGTACAGATTTAGCCTCCCTTTGCTCTTATAATAACTTCCACTTTTCCATAAAGGTTTTTCACTAGATTTTGGAGTGTGGTTGGGGATTTGCTCGTTAAAAGCCAAATAAGCATTAATGAGGTTAGGCACTGATGTAGGGTAAGAAAGCCATGTTCCAAATTATTCCGTGTTCCATAGGGTTAACATCAGGGCTATGTGTGGGACATTTCAGGTTCTTCCACCCTAACCGTGCTAATCCATGTCTTTATAGAGCTCAATGTTACAGCCTCTGAATTCCAGTAAAGGGGTTCGATTATATTTATTGTATTAATTCCGATTATAAAAGACATTCTATACAATTTTGTAACAGGTTGGGGAAGAAGCACATATGTGTGTGATGGTCAGGTATAAAACTGTTGGCTATACAGTGTATGAGTCATGTGGTGGCAATACAAAATATGATTAATACAATGCAACAGTAAGTAAAGCTGTAGTTTGAAAAACCTGTTGGATTAACAGTCATTATTGGTATATACAAAGGTAATCAGGAAGAGACGAGGAAGCATCCAGCTTTGCAGACATTGTTCTCAGCATGTGTGTGACTTTGATTAGTCACGTTTTATTGTATGTTCTTACATGATGACTGTCTCTGTGTGAAATGCAGCATAGCTAAACCTTTGCTGTGAGCTGGAGACAGTAGGCTGTATTGTTGGTGAGGGAGATGGAGAAGATGTGGATGAGGTGGAGGACGAGCGATTAGCCCAGCGAGAGGGTAGACGTCTTTTAGCAGGACATGCTGGTCGAGAGAAGCTCTTCTTGGCGGTTACTGTTGAATCTTTGCTCTGCTGTAGAAACAAATATGTAAAAAGACTGCTTTGTTTTCACAAATTTTATACTGAGGCTTAAAAAGGTAGGCAATCTCAGTGTCTTTTGTCTTTATCAACCTCCGGTAGACTGATGTTCAAGCATTCCAGAAAAAGGACCTGATATGAGGACATAACCTTTTTTTTGCTGTGAATATCTCACATGTAGAGCCAAGATAAGACAAACTAATTTAATCCTAGTATTATTGTCTGATGTGCTCTTTATAATGGTTGATTTTCCAGTAGTTTGTAAAGTAATCTTTAACAGACATCTGTGCAGAGAGATCTGCTGGCCATATGTAGATAGTTTAGTAATTGCACCACAAGTCTTTCCTTCTGTCTAAAAGCAGCTTCCAACTGGGCCAAAGATGAAACATTTGGATTTAATACTTGGCAGTAGACCCAAATGTTGTGCTACTAGTCTTTAAATTTTAGAGGATTAAAAGTGTCTCATCTCTGCAACAAAGTGGTACATATTCATTTTCTGCAGCGGCCAGGAATAAATAGTGGTGTGCTTAGCATTGTGCAATCTGGAAATATTTTCTAATGGAACTCAACATCAGGAATTTTAATTGCGCTCTTTTAAAGGTTTGGGGAGTATTTTTTCTGGTACGGTCTAAATTTTTCCAGATGTATAAAACAATCCTTATGGCAGCATTAAAAATAAACAATAATAACAAAAAGACCATAAGATACTGTTTCTTTATTTTGTTTCCAAGACATGGTGATGAAGGGACAAATTTGACAAAGCAGCCATAGATTTCCATAGGTACTAAGGGGCTAGGGGAACCTGGGGTTTATACGTTCAGTCATTTTACTAGAGTGGTGTGGGTCCATTGTTTCCACTGAGAGAAGACGCACTGCAAACCAATACAAATTTTTTTTTGACTGGTCACTAATATCCTACTAGATGACAGTCAGGATAGATCTGAGACATTTCTAACCAGTTATGACAGTGTCCCTGTCCACAAGGCACAAGGGATCACTGCATGACTTGAAAAATATAAAAAATAAATGCTGCTGCCTTTACACTCACCACATCTCAGTCTAATTAAACACTTATCACAGATTTTGGACTAATGTGTTAGAGAGTAGTCTCCATCAGCATCATTAAAACATCAACTGGGAGAATGTCTTTTGGATGGTGTTTACTTCTCCAGTACGGTTCCAGAGGCTTGTTAAATCTTGGTTGGTTAGATCGTGGTGGCCTAAGAAACTATACGTGTATTTTCCTTTACTTTGTCACTCATTTGTACATATTTTGTCAAATTATCTATAACAAATGTTAGCTGTTTACATACATAACATACATACATAATGATTCCAGCGTGTTTTAACAGGGCTTCTGACATGTTTTTGTCTTTAAGTGTGCATACTGACCTTCAGTGTTACGTGTGCTTCTTTGTGAGCTACAGCTTGGTGAAGTGTATTTGTGACTCTGTCCCTGGATCGAGACTGTTGCTGGATTTCAAGCAAATTCAAGAGCTCTGTGAGGTCCTCCTCCCTCCCTGGATTAGACTGCAAGTGTGTGTCCTGCTGGTAATGTCCAAAACTTTCATAACTCTTCAAAATCCTCTCTATTGCCCCATAGTTGGATCGGGATTCGAGTGGTCGGGGATAGGCAGCGAGAGTTGAAGGTTTCCAAGGATTTTCATCTAAAACTCTGGACCTTGTGTTAGGAATATCCTGTTTTGTACGTTCAGACTTTTTAGGTTTTGTTTCAGCAGGATTCTGACCTGAAGTGACAGACTTGACTTTACTAAACTTCTCAGTCCGATGTTTTAGCTGTGATGGACTTGAATTTAAATCCGATTTAATTGTTCTTAAGCTTTTATCAGATTGCATGATAGAAGGTTGTCTGTCTTCTATATATGACAATAGGTTTGTAAATTTTGAGTCCTCGTGTTTAACTGTTGGATGCTGTGACAAATCAGACGTTACCTTCTTCACTTTTACATCTTGTCGCTGACTTGAAGGACCAAAACTGGAATCCTTGGATTGTTTCTTTAACTGTGGTGATACCTGAGGAGCAATCTGTTCATATTTGCTTATGGAATACTGTGTCGTAACATCTGATGGCACGTTTCTCAGTTTGTCCTCTGTATTGTCTGCCTCACACTGAAAACCCATGCCTGCCTGAAAGAGGATGCGGTTAAATTCCGCTGTTTTCCGTTCCAGCATCTCATTTCTCCGTGGGACGTTGGTGTTGATAGAAGGTGAGGTTATGTCTGGAGGCATTAGGAAGTCAGCGGCCACACCCTTGTGTGTTGGGTCCATGAGATAAAGCTCTTCTTTCAAATTTTGTTTACTGTCTGCATCTATCTGGTTATGACTGCACTCAGCCTCTCCAGATATTATATTAACCTCTGAGAGACATTTTTGGATAGGCACATATGTTGATGACTTGCTGCTGCAAAACCTGCTTCCATCACAGGACCATCGGCTCTGGCAGCAGCTGATATTGCACTTGGAATCACGAGGCACTGGGCCAGGCACAATCCCAGAGTCTGTCAGAATCTTTCCCTCATTCTCTTGTAGCATTGCCTCAAATCTTCGCACGATAGAGGGGCTGTTGCACTTTCTGTGAAGACAAGGGCTCCCACATGTCTTTCGTATCAGTGGCTCAGGGGCACTGGATGGTATATCTGTAGCCGAGGGGCTATTAATGTACCAAGATGTGCTCCTGAATGGAATAGGAGGGACATCTTTTCTTTTCATATGTACTTCAGTGTCACTTCCAGTCTTCGTTGAATTCTTTTTAACATCATCCAAGTTAATCCCTTTCTGCTTGTCCAGGGCATGAACATTTTTACACCACTCATTTAAGTTGAAATCTGTGTCAACTGGGTCCAACATATCTTTCTCGCTCATCTCAGTATCTCCTGGAAAGAGTATTGACTCAGTCTGGCTTCTGTGGCAATAAACACAAAGAACATTAACTCATCAGGCATGTGAATCAAACATTCCTAAAGTGTGCAGAATTACTGGTGATGATTACGATGATTAGCAAGTACCTCTTGACATCAGACTTTTTTCTGATCTCATCCTGGTAGCTGCACAGTTCCTCGCTCACCCTAGCTATTTCTTTAAGAGCCTATTGCAAATTAAATATATTTACTTGATTGAAATGTCATGACAACAGCAAATGTCTTGCATAATTTCCACCAATTAATTTAATTATTTAAACTTACAGCATTAAGAGCCATTGTGTTTTTCTTTTTATCACTCGTACAGTTGATGTCCACATTTTGAAACCTTTGGTAAGTGTTGAGCAGATATTTTTGTCCACCGGAGATAGGCTTGTTCACAAAGCACCCATGAAGAATATCTTCTTGCTCTTTAGTGTTAATGGCCTCAAGTTCATCATGCTTATAAATCCCGGAGCTGCTCCTCTTTGATCGCTCAGTTTGAATGCAATAGGGCTGCCCACTGGGTTCACTGCTGTTATGAATGCAGTCAGTGCTGCTTTGCCTGTACTGAGTGAGAGGCTCAGAGTAACTGCTGCTGTGGGCCTCTGAGGAGTCAGTCAAAGTGCTGGATACAGTGCTGCCAGAATGTGGACTGAGCCTTATGGCACTGGTTTGTGCAGTGCTGTTTGGTCCAAAAGCACCTTTTTCTCGATGAACCTTCACTTCATTGTACAGCTGAAATGACATGAAATAAATTCACTTGATGGTTTAGCAATACCTCAGGATTGCCACTTCCATAAACAATATTGAATTACAGTTTTACTATTCATTTGTTCCTTTGTTGGCTTTAATTTTGAATTTAGAAGGCCAAATGGCTCACTTGTTTTTATTCAAAGCAGATTGTTCTGCTGGTGTAGCTCCCATCCCAGCTCTTTTATTTCATTAAAATGAAAAATCTCTGCTTTAAAGTGTAAATTTAAAGACATTCCTATGAAGAACTCCCCCCAACTCCCAGCCATTATTATTACCATCCACTAAAAAACCCTGACTGCAGCAGAGCCTGTTTACTAAACATGATAAGTAATAAAATATATAAATAACAGGATAAAAATAAATTGCTAAATACGAAACAGCAGCCTGGAAATATCTACAGTTTCTCCTCCTTTATGTAGCCAGATTTTGTTTGCTAACATATTCAGCATACAGTGGCATTGCTCTCTCTAATGTTTTTGCCCTGTGGTATTTAATATAGCATGTGATTAAGTTCTTTGCGCTCAAACATATTGGACAAAAGCACTGATGCACAAAATCCTTTAAAATACATATCTTCGTTTACATTGGACTTCTTGATTTAAGAATTAAATTATAGTTTGTAATTAGCAATCTAGGAACGTGTTCAAAATCAATAGGAGCACAGCATAGTTTGTGCTTTTTGAAGACCTTTAGGGTGTGGCAGCTTATTTCCTGGGCTTGGTTTCCATCTGCAGACTTACCTCCTCAATCTTGTGCTGCATGTCCCTGAGCTGACTCTCCCACTCCTTCCTCTCCAAGTCAAAGCGCTCCAAAAGCTCAGATTTCTCCCTCACCCAGTCCCTCTCGCTGTGCTCAAGTCGGCAGCGCAGGTCCATTGCTGCAGTATGGGTGTCTGCCAGCAGCCTCCACTCTTCCTCTCTTTCCCTCTTTATTGTGTCCCTAGTCTCACTATTCACTGTTCCTCTGGACTCCAACTGGAGAGAGAGAGAGAGAGAGAGAGAGAGAGAGAACAGAGCGAGAGAGAGAAAAGGCAGACAGAGAGAGGAGGGTCAGACATTTGATGAGTGCCATAGGAAAATGATGGCATGCAAAGGATACTTACAGGAAATGCAAGCACAGTTTTGAAGGAGAGTGTGAGCAGAAGGGTTAGGAGGACAGTAAAATTCTGTGTGGGTGGCTGGCAAGCTCGTACTATTTAATAGTGTAGAATCTGTCCACACACTCATCCCATAGGATGTCTCCTTAACATTTTTAACACGCAAGTGTATATGTGCTGAAAGATTCCATATGCCGTGTCGAGGCCACCGGACCATGAAGGCGTGCATGACCCTGTAGCACTGACACAACATTTACAGTTACACTTAAGGCATATGTATTTGCAGAGTAAGATTCAAGTTTCTGATTTGTGGCTTTTCCCTGCTCGTGAATGTAGCATTTAAAGAAGTGTAGTGTTACTGGAAAAGTACTGTTTTACTTTTCATTTCCCAGTAGTTGTTAACTACTGTAAGCATGATCTGGACAGGACATGGCAATTTAATTTAGTTTGGATGGAAGAGCTGGTTTATAGCATTGCTACCTTAGTGTGCTTTTCTTTTTGCTTTATTATTTATCATAAATAGAGATGATCCATAATTTTTTAAATAATTAATGGTGTGAATACCAGTCAGCCATTTCCATTACGCTACAACACTGTTGTTGAACTAGAACACCTTCCACATGCTATGAAGAAGGACAGGCTTAAATTTAAAACCAATTCTCTGTCCTTGAGCTGCCATTAGAAATAAATAGTGGCACAGGACCAGGGTGACAGGAAAGAATTGTTGTCTGTCCTTGATGTATTTTAGGTGCATCAGGAACATTTCTATGATTTGTTAGAAATCAACAATGAACTTCACTCTGTCCTTATTTTAAAAGAGCTGTATTAGGAAATGTATTAAGCAACAATTTTACCTTTAACATCTTCAGTTAAAATGTTTTTCCTACAGCTTCCCACTGTACAGTAAAAGGGGCAGATGCATAGTTCAATAGCTTCAACTGTTACAAATATATATTTGTTGAATTTAGTAATAATATTGAGCATAAACACTACAACCATATACTGTAGAAACCAATATAATTACAAAAGCTAAAATGTTGTCTTCACAATTTGGCTATTTAATTTATAAGATAATCAAAACAACAGAGCATGTCACATTCATTCATTCATATATTCACAATACTGTGATGATTTAGGGCAGTGCATTTCCGTAGTACTAAGCATGTGACTGTAGCTATGGCAGATGTTTAGAGAGCCTGGTTCTTTGACATGGTTTATATATACATTTGACCTGATCTTAAAATGGAAACCCTACATTCTGTTCAGGAATACTCTCTCTATCTCTCTCTCCCCAAGATGTCTTTCACCAAGAACTCCTGAAAGTTACACAATAACTTCACATATTGGTGTAAGAAATTTCCTAAGCATCATTAAACAAATTGCGTTTCAAATTGTATTTGCCTTCAGTCACAGTACTGCTAATAATGTTTTTACACGTTTTTACACGTTTTCATGTTCTCTTGATTTCTTGCATTTGCTACGTAAACACAAGTTGAGTGATCTGCCATGTACCCAAAAACACAAACAATGCCGAAAATAGGACAGCGTTCCATAACAACGAAACCAGATTCAAGTATGGTCCTTATAAACAACAAACCACTGGATCAGTTTAAAAAAATATGGACATAGTTTTTAACTGTGTACATTCCCTTAGGTGGATTGGATCTGATTATTTACAAAACAAGGGCATGTGAAACTGTGCACTGGTTATTTTCTAGCATGTGATTCGCTTCGAAGGAAACAGTCGGCTGCTTTAAAGTTCAGTTTAAAATATGATTTTTATTGTGGCTGTGTGACTGAAGCTCTGTCTCTGGGTAAGAGTGTCACAGAGGCAGTCCTCTATAAATAGGCAGCTAGACCAATGCTTTAGCATCTCACATTCCTAAGGGTGGGGCTGCAGGGACACACAGAGTTCACCACCTCCATTTTAAAAATATGCAAGGAAATATAGTGGCAAAAACATAACCATGAATGCCTGGTAAACCTGGGGCGTCCTCAGTGGCCACAGTCTAAGCTGTGGTAGGATGTGGGAGATGGTGGAAACAGCGTTTCTACCTACAACTGACTCCTCCCTGAAATCTATTTTCAACGCCAGCTAATGCTTTAGTTTTGTGTGTGCGACCAAATTGCTGTTTTTTACTTTTTTTTTTAGTAAAAGCAAGTGCAGTAGGCAAGTTAGGAAGGAAATTATTGGCTGGTGAAATGTTAAACCATTGTAAACAAGGCACAGTTTTTTTCGTACATGCCTTTATTTAAATGCCGTGAGAGCCTAACTCTATAAGTGCATTTAATTAGGCTAATGAGAGTTTGGTTGGAAGTTGCATAACCTAATTATGACTAAATTATGAAGGACTTAATGTACTTAGCCAGAATTTCTCCCATTTAATATACAAAGCATTCTTGTGGTCCACACACAAAAAAAATAAGGTACAATCTCAGATCTACTCAACTGCCTAAATTTTGTAGATTTGAACAGAGGTGTCTGTCAATCAAGCTATAAAATTTCCTACCATCGTCTGAGACCATCAGGGCTCCTGGATGTTGCATATAATGCTTAAATTTGGTATCACATTAGACATATAACCAAACAACATTTGGCGTATGTTATTCCCACAAATGATAAAGCTCGGCTTTTAGATAAGCTTTTAAAGAATATTGGCTGCAAGTGTGGGAATCTGGTTTAAATCAAGATTTGAGTGCTGTATGATTACCCAGACTAATATGTATCTAATATGCCAGGACATCTTAGCTGAGGTGCATCCACCCCTCCAGAATTCCACAGCACTACTCCTCTCCGTCTCCACTGTCCTAAAGACTACACTGCACTACTGTATTAGGAGAGCATAGCAATGACTCACTCTAGGGATAAAGCATAAACCACCAGAGGGGATTGTAACTGCTCTGACTTCAGATGATAAATACACTAGACAGTCTGGTCTGTGTCTTTATAAGGGTGTCAGAAACAAAATGGAGAGAAAGGGACCAGTCAATATGGCATGATGTTTTAATATATAAAACGTCACCTCGTGACAGTGTATTCATTAAAAATAGCACCACTGCATTTTTTTTATTTATTTTTTTTGCAGTAATCCCACATTTTGTACAAATCCAGGTTTACAAATGACTTTTCCAAATGTGGAAGCATTAATTTCAGTTTCCTACAGAAGTAATTTTGTTTTGCTTATGATGACTGCATTTAGCCCTATTAAGCAGGTGTGCTACCATAATAAACCCATAATAAAAATACCTTGAAACATAATATGAATAATAAACTATAATCTCCAATTGACATGACATACTGGTGGTTTGTGGTCAGGTTTAATCCGGGCCACAAGCCTGAGTCAGGCGTTTAATGTGCAGGCTACCGGTGTCACCTGGGTTCCTCCTGTTCTGACTTCTCAGCCGTGAAGGTTACAGACCCTAAACCACAAAGTCCTCTCAGGGCTGCAAGTACCTGTGCGATTCTGCATTTCAGCTCTGCCTTTTCCAACTCCCATGTGCACTGGTCCTTGGTGTACTGCAGTTGGAGCTCGTTGCGTTTGCTCTCTTCTCTTTTCACCTCAGACTGCACCTCCTCCAACAACGTCTTCAAATCCAGCAATATCCGCCTGTTCTCTCCGCCCTGCAAAAGAGCAATTCACAACAAGGTTAACCGTTCAGTATGCCAACAGCAGTGAGTGATTCAGCGTTTGCGGCTGCTTCGTGCATTACTTGCACATCTGCCACTTCTCTCAACAGCATTTCCTTCTCTTTCATCCAGGCCTCTTTCTCGTGACCGTGTCTCCTCCTCAGCTCCTCGAACCTCTTTCTGAGGCGTGCATGTTGGCTCTGCAGGTCTGCGGATGGCGATGTTGCGTGTCCGAGCCCGAGGCTAGAGTGTCCTACAGAGGTCACTCCTCGGAATGGACTTCGACTGCGTTTCCTGTCTCCTTCGCTCTCCAGCATGGAGCAGGGTACAGATTCCCAGCCATGCGTCTTACACACGTAGCCTCCGCCTCCGTAAAAAGCCGAGCCGTTTCCGAGCGCATTCCACATCTCTCGCGGGCACTTCCAGATTACACACCGGATCGCGGTAGTGTTTTGCATGCGATGCCGGTGCAGTCCTCATTTGACTCGCAGAGGTTAGCCGAACCCGGCCATGTTTGTGTGTGTGTGTGTGGCGGGCGCATTTGCTCTGCCCGTGTCAGGAGCGACAGGGTCAGCCTGTCATACTCCACTGACACACCCACACACAGCTTTTTACTACTCCTATGCTCAGCCAGCGTGTTTCCTAATGTCTTTACTTAGCCCACATTCTGGTGTTAGTTTCACCCGGCTCCTTCTGACATGCCGATTAGAAGAAGCACTCAGGTTTGAGACTTTATGGTGTTTATATTTACTCTCTGTAGCTATCCGGCTCACCTCCCTGACCTGACCGAGTGAAATGCATTGCATCTAAACACTAGTGCAATGTGCAAAAATATGTATAATACTATATTTCCATGCATGCTATTTTATGTTCTCTCTAGCGTGCAGATCAGACCTGTAACCCAGAGACTGTTTACTGCTCCGTATCTCAGTGGCGCAGCAGCAGCATTAGTCCAGTCCACATGATCCCATCGAAAACAAAGCATGAAGATGTCTTACCTCGGAGCATTCTGCACCCGTTTATAAGCCTCAAATCGCTGCTGAATGATTGTAACAGATGCATCCGTGGAAAGCGTCTTTTCCGCTGTGAATAGTTGGCGAGTTTGTGCGCATCTCTTTCCCACACAGCTGGTAATAACGGCCCATATATGACGCCAGTTTCCAGAGGGAGTCTCACAGCACACACTCCTCCTTCACACAACACAGCGCCATGCTCACTTACACCATAAACACTACCAGACCTTTTCAGAGACTTGTACACACTGTAGGATGTCCCAGTCTGCTCATTTTTCACTCATGCAGTGAAAAAGCATGGTCGTAAAATCCTGTAGGTTAATATCAGTGATCAGCCATAACATTAAAACCACTGAAATGACGTAAATACCATTGATCATCTGAGTACAGTGGCTCAGGTCAAGAGGTGGCATATAGGACTGTGTGAAAGTCTTAGGCACATGCAGAGAAATGTTGTAAAGAAGTTTTTATTATTTGAAAGAAAAACACCATAGTGAGCAGTAGACAGTAATAAAGTAAAGAAAGTCAGGATTAGGTGTAACTACCCTTTGTTTTTGTTTTTTTGTTAAGTATTACTCCCAGGTCAGGATGATACAGTTTTATTAGAAAATTAGATGATCAGTTTTTACTGAGTGTTTACTGAGCAACAGTTTTTCTGGATGGACTGACTGTCACACTTGCTTCTTCGTTTATTATGGGTTTTTTTATCTCAATTAATAAGTTGCTTTCTTTACTGACATACAAACTTTTTTCTGTAACATTATTGCCACACACGTGGTAGGTGTGGTACAGTGGTAACGTCATTGGCTCCCATGTGAGAGACCTGGGTTCGGTTCCCGGTCTGGGCAACCAGTCTGTAGTACACCAATAAGGGTCCCTGGGCATAACCCCTAACACTACTTTGTGCCTCCTGTAATACCAGTAACCTTGTAAGTCGCTCTGGAGCATCTGTTAAATGCCGTAAATGTATTATTATTATTATTTATGATGTAACATGTTTTTATACTAACTCAGTAATGCAGAATTCATAAAATATATGTCTGTAACAAAATTTGTACTAAACACAATATAAGTGCCTAAGACTTTTGCACAGTACTGTATATTAGGCAGCAAGTTAACTGTCAGTTCTCAAAGCTGATGTGTTGGAAGCAGAAAAAAATGGGCAAGTGTACAAACCTGACTGACTCTGACTGAGACCATATCATAATGGCTATATGGCATCTTTCAAAACAGTAGGTCTTATGGAGTATTTACAGTATGCAATTGTAATACTACCTAGACAAAGTGGTCCAAGAGTGGACATCTGGTGATCCGGCGGCAGGCTCCTTGCTGTGCAGGTCTGATTCTACAGAAGATGCACAGAAGGATCTGTTGCATATGTGTTGGTGCTGGATACAACAGTACACCTTGGTTTTTGTGGAGTCTCAATGGGTCAGAGCATTTTTGGAAGATTGTTAGGCAGGTAGTGTTATTGTTATGGCTGATAGGTGTGTAGTAGTCACATTTTATTTAGGGTTGCACACGTTGGCTGTCCTTTTACTTCAGTTCGCAATAAAATGTGATTTGGATTTATGTTTAGAGGGATCATTTCTGATTAAATATCCTTCTAAGAAAAGTGTCTGTTTCCTGCCAAATGCAACCAGATCTGGAGTAAAAATTATTTAGAGTCTAACAGCTCCTTATGCCATCAATCTCCATAAAAGTTCCTGGAGCACCAACCACAAAACAGACACACACAGCATCAATGATCTCCCAACATATTTTACTGTGGGTTTGGATTCCTTTCCTTATATGCAATCATTTTCTTTGCCAAACCTGTAGTTGGTGTCCAAGGGCAAAATGTCAGATTTTCATCTTATCTGACCACAACATGAATTTGTAATAGTAGTTTTGACTGCTGCAGTTTGTGGGTATGTTTGTGCTTTTTTTGGCTGATCATTCCAAGCATCTAGTTGTGGAGGTGGTTGATTTTGATTTTGAAGCCAGACAACCCCAGACCACGGTGCCTGGGAAGCAGGTTGAGAGTTAGGTGCCTTGTTCTGTCGAGTCTGTGCAGGAGTCTATACAAAAAGTCTCATATGAACCATTCTTATGTTTTTATCCAAACAGTTACTAACTGGAGGAGGGTGTTTCTGAATCAAAATAAAAAAACATTTAATTCGACTAGGTGTATGTGGCCGACTCTTGTGAGTCTAAATGCTCACAGATTGCTGTGCAGCCAGTATGATTTATTTCACAGGTTGAAGGCCTATGAAATTCAGTCAGATCACATTGATTACTTTCAGAAGTCAAAACATGAACTGGGCAAGTAGTACCACCAGCAATTTAAAAAATTTTCATGTAAATATAAGAATTACCATTTGATATTCCCTATATAAACATATCTTCAACATGTCAACAAGAGTAAAAATAAAAATGGTAATATTACTTGGTGTCCCAGTATTAATTGTTAACCCTCATAATTCATAAAAACATATGTTCACTTACCACATGAATAGGTTGAAGTTAAGATGCAAAGGTGGCATCACTGTAGGTTGAAAGTGTGTTGTATTTGGCTGTGTAACTGTAGTCCATGCGTAAAATGGTGGAAAACCTCCTGTACCTTGTATAACCTTAATGACATGGCCAAACTTAATTGAAAACGGCAACAAAACAAACACAAACAAACAAACAAACAAAAAAACAATATGACTGCAAAGAAAGGGGAAGGGGGGTTATAGAACAAAGAAAAGGGTGAAAAGAAAGACCAATTTGAATATAGTGGCATATGACAGAGATGAGAATAAAACAAGAATGAGGATAAGCAAAATAATAGGCTGAAACATCTGGATGAGTGGGTATGGAAAAGGAATACAAAATAACAAGCAAAGAATTAAATGAAATAAGGCACAAACAGTAAATGTGAGAGATTCAGGAATAAAACACATATTAATCAGTCTAAAGTACCTGTGTGAAACAAACTTGTTAGATAAAAAAATTATTATTCATATTATTGTTGTTTTAAAAGTTTAAGAAAATGCTAAACTACAATGCAGTATAATAGTGAATGTGAGACATGATCTAACATTAGACTTACAGAGAGAGGCTCTTCAGTGTCACGGTCTTCTGGTTTGGGGACATCTAAACGGTCAATAAAACTCTGAAGATCCTTCCTGAAGGTTTTCATCTGCGCATTAATGCGGTACAGAAGCTCATGCTCACGTATTCGGCTTCCATCATCATCCTCATCCATTCGGCCGAATAGCTCACCATTCGTCACATAGACCCGTGCTTCGGCAATTATGGTGCTTGTATCAGCAATTAGTCTGTCAATGGTCCGGCTCAGACGTTCAGCTTCCATGCGTATATCAATCATCTGCTGCCGGTCCTTGAGACTTCGGGATAAAAAACGGCTCTCAGGAGAGTACAGAGAGCAAGTGGGAGTAAGGCATCGGATATTGCGTACTTCCTCAGAGTCGCTCTCGCCGCCAATAGGGCCCTCACGCTTGCGATGTGGCGGGAGGCGAGAAGAGTCATCATCACTCTCTCTGCGGCCTCCATCACTTTCGGCATCGCTGTCCCGAGGGCTGGGACGGATGCCTAGGTGAGAAGCCAGGTCGTAGCGCTGCATATTAGACAGCAATATGCGATTTTCGTACTGCAGCTGCATTACTTTCCCACTCAGCTCATTGATCTGCAGCCTAGCAGCTTTCAGCTCCTCCTGCAGAGCCTCAGTCTTGGACCCGTCTGCCCCTGCACCACCATGACGGGATCCCTCATGTGAGCCAGCCTTATACTTAAGCTTGTTAAGTTCTGCTGTCACCCTCTTGTTCTGCTCCTCCATGTCAGCCAGGTTACGGCGCAACAGCTCGGCCTCATCCTCCACCAGCTGCAGTTGCTGCCGCATCTCAGATAACACTTCACTTTGTTCCCGTGTTGAGGGGTCTGCTGAGCCCCCTGCCAGCTCCTCTCCTCGCAGGTCATCAAGCTCTGCCTTCAGACCACGGTTCTCCACCTCCAACTCCACAATCTTGCGGCCCAGAATGTTGGCCTCCTCCTCTACCAGACGAAGACGCAGCTTCAGCTCAGACTCACGAGTGGTAGGGGGACCACCAGCTTCACCCTTAGGGAGGGGACTGTCCACATCACCATAGAAGGAACGGTACTTTTGTAGTTCCTGCTCCAGCCGGTCCTTTTCTTTATCAATCTTTGCCATCTTCTTCCTCATTAGTACAGCTTCCTCTTTAATGAGTGCCAACTGGCATTTTAGGTCATCATTTTCCTCCTAAAAAGACCATTTAAAAAATAACAAATTCTGTGCATTTGATAATATTTATTGCATAATGTAAATTATTACCCAGTCGATTTGTTAATAATCCAGCCAGGTGTGGAAGGATTTAAGCAAATTCATACTTAAATCCATGTTGCACACTGCTAAGCACACAGGCTGTGTGTGCTGTGGCATTACAATTTACTTTCCCTGCCCAAACATGCTCCAGCATGACAATTCTTCTGTGCACAAAGTGAGATTAATTAAGACAAGTTTGGGGTTGAAGATCTCCAATGACTTGCACAGAGCCCACAGCCACACCCAAAATCTAGTGGAAAGAGTGTGGGTTATTATAACAGCACAGGGATCAAATCTGGATTGGGAGGTTCAGCAAGCCCATACTGGTGTTATGGTCACATATCAACAAACTTTTGGTTATATAGTTTATATAGTATGAACTGCTTAATGAAGTATTTATTGTCATATAATTTGAGAGCTCTAGACCATGGCAAGTATCTGTCTGAACCAAAATGTCATTTGAATAATATTTATAATATTTCATCTGCATCTGCACCCTTAAAAGTTCCTGTACAACCACCCAAAGTGTAATAATACAATTTGCTTGTTTTTACCTCTGTTGGGGTTTGTGGAGTCCTCTTTTCTTTTTCCTTGCCTCTTCGTTTCAGAGATGCCTGATGAAAATATTTATTATATTTAGAAACAAAGCAAAATGAAATGGCGCTATATAGCAAGTTCTTAACATGTTTAAAGTACATGTACCAAAATATAGTACCATGCCTATATTTTTATTTATTTATTGTTTGTTTGCTAATGTGCTCACCTCTTTAGCTTTCTCTAGTTCGATCTGTAAGGCTTGCTTAGTCACTTCTACTTCAATCAGCTGCTGCCTTAGTCTGTCATTCTCATCCTCTGTTCTTGCCCTTTTCTCTTCCACATTTTCCAGTTCATTATGCAGTCTCACAGACACATCCTTTGCCACCTGGATATAAAAAAAGAGGGTTAACTGTTATGATGGATGAGGTAATTAGGATGAAAGCTTTAGCTGTCCTGCCAGATATTTTGATGTAGTTCAAGCAGGGCTGGGGGACACTGGGGAAAAGAGTTACTCAAGTACTCTACTTAAGTTCAATATTAGGGTACTTAGGGTACTATTTTTTCTTGATTTTTTTGTGCTACTTTATGCTTCCCCTTTACTACATTTTAGAGAAAAATATTATCCACTACATTCATTTGACAGCACATGACACAATGGATAATGTAACAAGCTAAACATTTACTCATTATCTAAGGTCCTACTACTGGGTTGCAAGGGGGAATGCGGGGGTAACACCCCAGACAGGTCTCCAGTCCATCACAAAGCAGACAAACAGAAAGGCACATTCACATTTCACACCTAGGGGCAATTTAGTATATACTATATATAAGTGCTGAGTGCACATCTTAGGGCTGTGGGAAGAAATATATAAACTCCACTCTGGAATGACTGGGGCTGTCCTGCTGGGGCATCAGCATTACTGACACTGCACAACTGCGTATTCTGACCTCTTTAAAAAGCAGTGTGTAGGCGAGTCATATTAACAGAGTTAACAGCTCTACCAAAAAGTGCTTTTTCCCTCTGAACTACATAGTTTATTTTTCTTTGAATGTTTAGATGATTCTAAGAGAAGTATTTGCCTACTGTGCTTGCACACAGTGGAATGTGGCCTCTGCATTTAACCCATCCGTGCAGTGAAACACAAACCTCTAGAGCAGAAGGGCAGCCCAAACCATGGTGCCCAGGGTGCTGTTGGGTGCCTTGCTCAAGGGCACTGCAGTCATGATTTGCTTCCCAATATTAGAAAACAGATTTGTGTATCAGAACTATGATTCTTTTTCTTTTCTATCTCATTAATCATCTCACTATAATTTCTAAAATAGAGTCCAAGGATACAAGGGAGTTCCATTCCCCCACATTTTACAACATATAAAGTATATGTACATATAAATCCCTCTCATAAGATATCTTTTTCGTTATGCTACTGAAGGTGCCCATTGCCTATATATTTCACAATAGTGAAATATAATAATTTCTAATAGTGAGACCTACACAGTCGATCAATTGATTTTTCATTTAAATAGCTAATCAATAGGGTGGAACCATATAGTGGGCATATTTAGTACCCTTATCATCGTATGCCTTATCTTTATTTATCTTATTACATTAAGTAGCCTTACCATATTATACCTTATAGACCTTCTCCCCTTGGAGGTCCAAGTGGTGTACATTTAATTAACTTTTATGTCCATCACTGGTCAAATAATAGCAGTATAAAGATATGGTGTAATTGTCATTACGAGGAAAAGTGTAAATCGGTGTATGTTTTTCATGATCATTCCACAGCATGTTTACTTCTCTTGTGCACCACTGTACCTTTAAATCCTGCTCCAGACTCCGCACTAACTCCCCGTCGATCTCCCCGGTCTCTGCGTAGCGCAGCCGCTTCCGTTCCGCCTTCCGCACTCGGTACTGGAGGATCCGGCAGTTCTTATTGGCTCTGACGAGCTCGCGCCGCATGTCCTGTAACTGGCACGCGTCTTCCTCGTAAAACGTGTCTCTCATCTCCTCCATCTCCGCCCGCATTTCTTCAATCTCATGCTAGCACGACAAACACAATCAATCACAACCTCCGCAGCCTATCAGAAGCACTGCTGTCTCTGTTGCTAAATGATTATTTGGGTGACATCATCATTATTTGTCTTAACCTACCTTAAGATTATCATTTTCATCATTCAGTGTCTCGATTTCGTCTCGTAAATCTCTCTCGACATGAGCCTCGATAGGCCTGAGGGGTGCCTCGGGTGAGAGCTCCATGCCGTTACCGGGCGAGCTGGCCAGCTTCGTGTGCATGGCCCCTTCTTTCTTCAAGCTCTTATTCATGTGAAACTGTATTAACTCAGACTGTAAGCACCCTTCCCTCCAGAAGCCAGGCCCGCATCCCACGGTGTTATTAGCCGCTTGTTTGGCGCTGCTCGCGGCCCCGTCTTTTCCTCTCTGACTCTTCGTTTTGCTCTGGGAGGATTTTGTAGAGCTCGGCTGATCAGACACTACGCGATCGCCCTTTAAAGGAGGATCGTCCGCGTCTTCCGTAGAGCTATGGCGTTCCTCGATCTTCTTGGCCTTCTCCGCCCGTCTAGTGGTGGGACTTTCAGCACCGCTCGGGTGGACAGCGGCCGCGCCTTTCGCCGCCTGTTTATCTTTCCCCGCGCTGGAAGCTACCGGAGAACTGCTCCGACTGTTTTTACCGCCCTGTTTTGCCGAAGCGGGTTTAGCTGAGGCGCTTTTCGAGGGCGTTTTCGCTGTCGCGTCTTTAAATCTGGCCGGTGAGGGCGCCCGTTGCTGCTGCTTCACGGTACTATTGTCTGCCTGGCGCGGATCGGCAGCGCCGCCAGTGGCGGAATTCATGGTGTCGTATGCCTGTGATCAGACGTCGCCCATCGTCCATTACCCTCAGCTGCCCAGAGAGTAAATAAACCAAAGATAATACAACATAAAATCCACCGCGACTGAAAAAAAACTGCTATGTGCTATTTGTGACTACCAATATCACCCTGTGTCGCCTATATGAAGCTCAGTAACACAGCAGAGCCCAGTGAAGACCAAGCCATAAAAACACTCCAGTGTCTCATAATGAACATTATAAGCATATTTAATGAAACATCGAGGGGGAAAAGCCTAAGAATGAAACGCATGCCAAACCTTGTCGTTTAAGTCGACAGCTGGTTATCACAGGCCAGGTTATTACACATGGTTTATCCATAAAGACATAAATAAGTTAGTGTCTAATTAGGTTATAAACAGTATTTATTATGTTTTATAAACAATAGTCTATTCAGCAGACACGTTTCTTTTATCCAGTTTCTTCTATCCAGTAAATAAGACTCCGGTTAAATAATGGATTATAAATAGACTAACCTGACCCAACACACACATATACACACACACAGAGAGAGAGAGAGAGAGAGAGAGAGAGAGAGAGAGAGGCTACTCTTAGTAATACTAATATGCACTAATATGCATTACTAAGGCTTATACAGGTGACATGATGCTCTTTCTAAAGTAAAAGAGTCTATAGTCCGATGAATAGGAGACTGGTGTTTGTATGAAATGCTTCCTTGAAGCCATTTAGGCCTGTGTAAAGTGAGTCGCATTATTTATAACCTTTACAAGGTGACTGTCTAAAACCAGAATAAGAGATATGACCAGTTCTGAACTTGAACTGGTGTAGATTTGGTTAACTGCCCCTTTTCCTCGCCATCATTACACTACACATAGCTACAGAAAGACGGTCCTTACCGTTTCAGCATCCTGTGTTTGTCCAATACTGATGAACTGGTGTGGAGATGAGATGCACACCATCCGGAGATGCAGGACCACCAGCGAACCTCCACCGGAAAGAGACGTATGCGCAGTGACGTCACCACAGGGCGGGGTCTCAACCGAGAGCCGAGCTGCATTCTCCCGGCTCCATTCACTCAGCCGTCTTTATTCACCGGTGTGTATACAGTGTGAGATACATCAGAGCTTCGTGATATAGTACCTGATATGTAAAGGGGCAATAGAATCATAAAATGTGATCTGGCAGGGAGTGGCAGCTGGGTGGTGGATATACAGTATAACCAGGCAAAAGCTTTGAATGAGCATTCACACAGAGAGACTTCTGCCTAGTAACAGTGATGTCAGCACTTCAAACCGGCAACACTTTTGTTGTTGTATATCTTACATATCCTTGAGTAAGGTACAGGCTATAAAAAAAACAGTTTGTGATCACACTGATGCACAATGTGCTGAACATCTCACTTCAGATTTAGATTTACCACTTTTGCTGTAATAACCATCTGCAATACTTTGTGAAGTCTTTCCACTAGGTTTTGGAGCATGACGTATATGATTATTCAGCCACATCAGAATTACACTGAGGTCAGGCACTGATCTTGGGCAAGAAGCCCTGAGGTGTGTTCATATTCATCCCAATGGTGTTCAGAGGTCATGGTTCTGTGCAGGTCACTTAACACACCAGCCCTGCAAACCATATCTTTATCGATCGAGCGTCGTTCTGGAAGAGGTTTCCAATAAAGGTAAATTATAATTCTGCAGCATACAGAGACATCCTCTAATCTATATTGTGTGGCAACAGTACGGGTAGAGCTTACATATGAAGATGTTGTCCACAAACTATAGGCCGTATAGTGTATATTTACACATTTTCTCCAGTTCTGTAATGATACCATGTCTTTCAGATGGGACACAAGCTCCCCATACTGCCACTAGAAAGAAAGAAAATTAGTTATGCAAAGAATTAAAGATAAACACTCTGCTTTTACAGTGTTCTGGGAAACTAGTCTCATAACATAGCAGAGATTTTTTTTTCTGTTCTCAATAAAGAACTGACCACAGGGAGCTGTGTGCTGACAATTCAGATTTTGGCTTCTTCCCAGTTTGACACTCAATGTGTTATGTCCATTTGGGATAGGGGAAGTGGATGTTAATTTCTTTAGAAAGCAATGTGAAACTGTATTACATCATCATCATTACCTCAATGCCCTGTTGGTATTCTCATCAAATAATAGTACAGGATTAAAGCTCTTGGTGTGACAGTCAAAATAAGCATATATGCGGAAATGCTATTCTTATCCAACACTTAACCTATCCTGTACCACTAACTCTAAAACATTCTTCTGTACCCTTTTGTGGATGCATTTGATCAAGGATGAAATAATAGGGCTGTTGTTGACATCAGTTGAACATGCCAGTATCATGCTTCGTCTAGCCTATTCTCTGGATATACCTCCCAAAAAGTAGTGCTTAGGCAGCTATGCAGCAAATGATAGCTCATATGAGCAGAAGGGGGAGGAGAGGAGCTGTGTACGGTTGCCATAGGAACTTTTGTCTGTATTGCTGTGCTGACCAGGAGGAGGAGGAGGAGAGACTTGGCTCTGATTGGCCCTTAGGGCCCCTCATCATCTATGATTGATGGAGAGAATATGGGTGGGACCCAAAGGAGCAGCTGGTGTGTTGGTGTGCAGTTACCTTCTAGCAGTTCATACAGAAGCAAGAATGAATAAGGAAGTGAAAGGAGCCGTTTCAAGGTAAGGCCCTTAACCCTCAACTTGTATAAACTGTCAGTTGTATAAATGCAATAAATGTAAGTCGCTCTGGATAAGAGAG
>JAOVVF010000044.1:14938552-14954038 GCA_028565595.1 Duopalatinus emarginatus
ATAGTCCATTATAAAATGCCTCCTCCTACATCAAGTTTTTAAAAGAAAAAAGGCAGACAGAGAAGGGTCCCTTCATGATAGCCATTTTATTTTTAAAAGCACAATGTACAAAATTGCACAGCATATACAACATAAAAACATTTATTTAAGAAGACAAAACACAATAACATTGGATTTTTGTATAATTTCTCAAAATGCTGCTTTATAAGACAGTGTTGAGGAACAACTAAATATTTCAGATGGCAACGGCAGGCTTCAGAAAGTATTTTAATCGACGTGTTGTATTTATAACTTGGAGATTATGTCTCTAAACTGTTTACGGGTACAGTCTGCTAATAGTTTAACGTCAAAACATTTTCCCTTTTACAATCACATGGAAAAGGCAATTTTACAGGAGCTAGGCATCACAAACTGTTGCTGCTGTTTAAAGGTCTTTTTTGGGGAAAAAAATATGACAGGTTTGATGGGAAAGTAATTTAAATTATTTTAAATAAATAATATAAAAAATTGGAAATGTAAATAACATTGCTTGATGTTTATACTACTAGTAATATAAAGCTGGGTTTAATGCTAGTCACCCAAAGTCAACTCATAAATAATATTAAAAACATGAATAGCTGTGTTACGCGTACAGAAAATGCTCCGCTGAGCAGAAATGCTTGAGAATGAGCTCAGTTTGGATACTTTAAAGGCATTATGTATGCATCAAAGAAAAAAAAGCATTTTTACTCATGAATGTAGTGAGTGGCATGTAAACGTGCTGAAACTCAGGAATGATATCAAACGCATGACAGTCTGAAGTATAAGGACATTAAACGCAGACACACAGAGGAAAATAAAAAAGATCTTTTAAATAATAGTATGTTTTGATCGAGATTTCACACTCCCTTGATCATGAATATTCTATTCTCATTACAGCGTTGCTTATGCATAAGATCAGCAAAAACACTGCTGTAAAGAGAAGGAATTGAAATTTTGTTCTCAACAGATTACTCTAATCACATTCACCCTCACTGATGGTGGCGAACCCCACACAGTGCTGTAAACCTTTGAGCTTCCTATTAACAGGCATATCCTCATCCCAGTCATCCCACAAATGTACTGGTTCCCATCTGGTTCCCAAATGTCCCATCTCTTCCATATTTTCTCAAATCTGCCTGTTTCTCCCTTTCATCACTTCATCTGCTCTAGTCACGCTTCGCCCTGCCCTTTCTCTTCCTCCTCCCATTCTCTGCTACCACAGGCTTCTCCGCCATCTTGCCACTCACTCCATTACTGACCATTCCATTAGGAGCTCCATTAGACAGCGCCTTGCCTGACTTGGACGGACCTTCACGACGTGGCTGGCGACGATACGTCTGGTAGTAGAAGTTCCCAAAGAGGACAATGAAGGTGAGGGCATAGCCAATCAGACACCAGTGCATCCATTTAGGGAAGGGGCAGTCAGTGTAGAGTGAAAGAGCAGTGTGACCAATAGTGACATGGAACTGGATCTGTGGAAGTGGAAAACAGTTGTAAAGTGACTTCAAATGACAAATCTAATGAAAACATTTCACACGAGTTGCCTAAATAGTGAGCAATTTTACAGTTTGAGTGGTATTTAAGTTTGGGTTGGAACTGGGCATACATCTTCATGACTACAAGCCAAGTACAGCTGTCTTGACTTATATCTACAAAGAGTGCAATTAATTAAAAGCATCATACAGTAAAATCATCACAGCGCAGAGAGAAGAGAGAGAACAGAATACCATTTGGATAATTGTCAGGTACTTCTTCCACCACAAGTATTTCTGGATCTTTGGCCCACAGGCAGCCAGTCCATAATAAAGATACATAAGGACATGGATTGCGGCATTCATGTGAGCGCCAAAGAATGCTGTAAGTGTGAAAAACAAACACTAATTAATGCTGTAGTTTAAGAAAGTACCACTGCATGGAGCATACATTTTATCTCTTGTTACATTGAACATACTAATACATTTACGCCATTTTGGCAGTTACCTTATCCACAGTGACTTTTATTATTTATACAACCAAGCAGTTAAGGGTTAACCCAGCAGTTTGATCAGAAGACCATTGTCCATTGAGCTAATACTACCCCAGTGACCTAATACTACCCCAGCACTGCTTAAGTCTTAAATCTGAAGGAATGGCTATTTATAGCTGTTATAGTGAACTTGCTTCATAGACTTTTCACAACATTAAATGTAACTAAATGTTTTAAAAGCAAGCTGTATTTAAAATGAATAATGTGCTTGGGGAAATTACGTTATTGGAAAATAACCAACACTGAGGTGATATCACACCACACCATCATTGTTTTTAATACAACAGCATGCCCAGATTTATTCCTTAACTCTTGCTTATTAATGTCTTCAGGTTGCATGCAGAAGTTGGTCTTGATCTAACTTCAGAATGCATGCAATGCACACTCTAGGAACATTTCTTTAGTGTCAAGACTATACCACATACTTACACTGTCCACCTGCAACCCATTTGATGCCAATCCACCACAGAGTGAACATGGTGCAGTGGTGATAAACGTGCAGAAAGGTGACATGGTTGAACTTCTTACGAAGGATGAAAAACACAGTGTCCAGATATTCAACTCCCTTTGACACAAAGTACCACCACAGAGCAGCTGCAACCTATTTATGGAAAGACGTCCAACATTACACAGTATTTAGAAGTAGAAGGGTATTGTAGAATAAAGTAAAGATTTTATGTCCATTTGATTTATTTCTGTAATAACAACTTCATTTTATATATTTTGTGACTTGTATTTTGGTTATGTGAACTTGTTAATAGCAATTACCTATTAAAATAATTTATGGAATCATTTATTACGGAATAGTTTATAGTATTTTTTATAAAAATAAAAAAAATGCTCCAGATATTGACATCCTCTCTATGATTTATATAGACAAATAAAAATATCCATAGGACAATATCACAACCTTTGGCATATGCAAGATGGGTAATCTTTAGCCTTGATGGCACCGGCAATGAAACTGAGCTCATTCTCTCATACACCCTTTATAAGTACACTCCTTGGCTAGATAAAAGGAAGGAATCAGGTTGCTGAGTGTCTACATCATGTTTCGTTTTCCATGTGCTGGTACAGTCATAGTGACAGTCATAGAAACACTGCCTGTAATCATATCAGAACCCTTTCTAAGGAACACACTCACCCTGACTTCATTAGGGTCATCCGAGTAGTCCACTGGCTGGCAGAGGTAGCTGTAGTTTGCTGCCCTTGCTGCAAGAAAGAGCTGTAAAGGAACAACAAACAACAGCTATTGTATAGATGCATTAAATGAAATGCATTGACATGAGCTAAACATTAAATAGAAGACAAGAATGACACATTTAATGGATACTGAGTTTTGTCGAATTTAAGATTTACTAATACTAATTACTGAAGCCCATGAATTGCAGTATTCTGGGAGGACGTACCTCTTTGAAGATGAAAAAGTTAAGGATAACCATGCTGAAGTTGTACACAATAAGGGTCTTCCTGAGCTGAAAAGCCTCTCTGTTCCGCATGAACTTTGGCCCCAGCCAGAGGAAGAGCAGGTATGAGGAGCTGATGGCCAGCGTGGGGAGAGGAGAGTCCATCAGAGGCCATTTCTGCACACGCTTGTCTGGAACAAGGAAAGAACCAGCAATGATTTAAAACCTGATTCATTACTATTCCCTAAATAGAAAAATCTAGCATTGATGCTTAAAGTGCTGTCAGTAAATAGCTGGACAGTAGCCAAATGAGTACATGTTTAGCTCGATAACCAAACACAGTGATATTTAATGATACAGTGGCTAAGAAAAAAAAAGCGCTCGTCCACAGATCACAAGTTCTAATCTCCCTCCACTAGTCAATAGCTGTGACATTAGCCAATTGTGGGCTTGTTAGAGCTCACACATGTGGAAGGGGATGAATAGTGGTTTCTTTCCTGTGTGTTACACTGCTCCGTGATGAGCATGAATAGCAACTCAAAAAAAGTTGACATGTTCCAAAGCATGTGAACTTTCAGTAGTATCTGAATGCAAATACTTTGCAGTCTGTTCATCACAGAGACTTTATCAGATGCAATGATGCCCTGTCAAATCCGTAATGCATCCATATTCAGTTCCTGTCTTCAGTAAAGAAAATGAATTCAGTGCAGTTCAGACACATGCTTGGCTGTCACACACAATGCACTGTAGAAAATGACTTAGTGTAGCATCACCCGATTTATTATTGGCAAATGCTTTCAGCAACTAATAAGTAGTTTTTAGAAGACCGCCTTTTTTTTTTTTAACTATTATCTGATATAATAATGTTTGATATAACCTGATAGGTTTTAGCATTTCTGTCTGGCATTCATCAGTCTCAGAGGAAATTCAATAATAGAGACATACTGTTCGCATACAGTTTTCTTGGTTACAAGTTTATCTGTTCCCATGGATTTAATGTACCACAGTTTTTCAACTGTTTGGAATTCAGGAATTAAGGAAATTGTACTTACCTGCAATGGTAAGGCTCCATTTGTAGAATTCGATAGTGTCGTTGACAAAATGTGTTACAATATCCATCTTTGCAGGATAGGTCCTAATTGTCCTTTTGTGAACAAAATGGTACGTTGTAAAAAGGCAAATAAAATCAAATATATATCACTAACAACAAATTTATTCTAAACTACTGTAATTGTAATAACATGCATGCCTTGGTTTAGGATGTGACTCACATTGCAGAAAGAAATATGATTACAATATGTGTAATGCCTGAGGCTGGATCTGTCGAGCTTTTGTCGAACCTATCTGACCTAACTAGATTTTGAACATATTTGTTGGGTTGGGTCTTTTTGCAGCCATGAATTTCTTTCTTTCTTTTCTGGAGCAAAATAAATGATAATCAATGCTATTGGACCCACGCCCCAAACATTCAATCAAAATGCAAATGTGCAAATTGATTTGCACATCACTTTTAAAAAAAGACATGATCCCTAATAAACAAGCCAGAGGTAACGGTGGCAACAAAAAAACTCCCTGGAACAGCATAAGGAAGAAAGTTTGAAAGAAACCAGACTTAAACTGAACCCAAGCTCTTGTAGGTAACGCCGAATAGTGAGATTATACACCATTTCAGTATTCATTCGTAGAAGAGTAAAGCAGAAGTGCAACAAAACGTCAGATCTGAAATTAGATTTTCGGTTAAATATCAGGGTTTTTTTTAACCCAAGTACTGCTATTTGTGTCTTCAGCAAACGGGAACTCGTCAGCCAGACCCTGTACATTAGAGACTACATAATTCAATATAGTATTTGAGTGTCAGATCTCTGGCTATCTGTTGCCTGAATGCAGCCATTAGAGACCCAGTGCATTCATTTACAGACTGTCTATAGGGTTTGATATCTATCTATCTATCTGTCAATCTGTCTATCTATCTGTCTGATATCAACTTGTGATATTTATTTATTAACAACTTATGATTAAGGAAATAAATGACTAATGAAGTCACCGTTATGTCAGTACTTAAATTTAACTACTTTTAAATTTCTTAGCATGTTTATTGATTTCATTGATCACAAATATATCACACACTAGCTGTTATTTCTGTGTAGTTGTTTCTGTTTCCTCTTCAGGATGTACTGACTGGGGTTTTCAGCACAAAGGCTGTTATAGAGTCACATGTCTCCTTATAACCGCACTGATAACGGTTATATCTGAACCATTATTAAACATCCACGTCAAAAAAATAAACGGATTATAAGTGAATTATCACAGATAGTCTACTACTGGGTTTGCATTTTTATTTCTAAGACCATATTAATGCGGCATGATGCGGTTTCGGATGCCGAGGCCGAAGCTGAAATAAGCCATTTTGTGATCCAGGGCCATGAGAGCTTCCCAAAATCCCTACATCACAAACCGCATCATTCCGTCTTCAATAAACAGCAGCACATAGCGGGGGAAAAGCCCTATGCACTTCATCATGTAGTTGTTTATGAATATAATGCTATCATGCTGTCTGTGCACAGGCCTCTCCTTTCCCAGGCTTATCCAGACGAGGGTCATGCGCAACACCCTCCATGAGACAAGAGCAGCAGCACCAAATGGCGATGAAACACCTGCCCATGTACAGGATCAGCACAAATACTGGGACTGTAGCTCACACTCAATACAACACACACACACACACACACACACACACACACACACACTAGGGGTATTTAAATCCTCTGTCCTGCCTGTAATAAACCGTAAACTGATATAGCCTAAATTTATCTCATCTTTCATCAGCTAATAGACTACTGAGTATCTAAACTGAACCGGTTTGTCTATAATACTGCATTATATATAACTAAACCTATATTATACTGTTATTGGCTATTTATAATCACCATTAATGTACGTGACATTATTTTATCCTTACCTTACTGGCCTTAAAATCCGCTTCTAATGACATTCAAAGCAAGGTCATGCGACACAAATGATCCGTCTGATGTCTAGAAGTCAACGTAACAATCAAATCTCAATATTTCATTAAAAAAAAAAACTCAGCAGCAGACCTGAGTATATGTACAGAGCATCCTACAGTGACATGGGCATCAGTGCGTTTGTAGCTGCTGATCTCCGGGCGCTCCTGTAGAAACGGGGCAGAGGAGAACTGCGCATGCGCCAAAAGCATGATTCGAGGATAATGCGTTAAGTCTGATCTGAGATCAGTTTCACCTACTCAGACCACAGGCTCAGTTACTGTTAGATTGTATCCTATCCTATACTATACTATCCTAACCACACCGAGCAAGCTGGCATCTCAGGTTGCATAAAACAAATTAGCCTGTATTAAGACACTAGACTACGGAAATGACAGTGCAGCAGGCAAGATAGCACACAGAAGAACAGGGAGGACAAATTGGATGGGTTTGTCTAACTCTAGGTCCTTACAGGAACGACAGATGGCAGTTCACCAGCCCACATCCCTAAAGCCTGGGTCAGATTGCAATTAGTGTGACACAAGATATTTAACATAAACCCCCTATGGGGACCGATACCTATTCATGGGTTGTCCTGGAACAGTGGTGACAAAGTTGAAAGCACATTTGTCTAGTATGTCTTTGTATGATGTAGAATTATGATTCACTGTTACTACTCTAGCATGACAAAGCCTTTTTACATCAACGCTCTATGAAGACATCATTTGCCATGGTTGGTGTGAAACTTAAGTGGTGCACTGGGTTCGACTAACCATCCTGCCACAGTGGGGGCAGGGGGTAGGGGGCAGCTGTGGCCTAGTGATTAGGGAACCGGTCTTGTGACCGGAAGGTCCCAGGCTGGAGCCCCGAGCAAGGCTGCCAAATGCAAGTGTGTTCACTGCCCCCTAGTGTTCACAGGTGTGTGTGCGTGTGTGTGTGTGTGTGTGTGTGTGTGTGTGTGTGTGTGTGTGTTTCACTGCACGGATGGGTTAAATGCAGAGGTCACATTGCTCTGTGTGCAAGCACTTTCACTTCACTTTCACAGTGAGTGTGAGTGAGTGAGTTACTCTTCTGACTACTATTTAACCCATCAGAAGCAGTGAAACACACACATAAACACTACTGAACACTAGGGGGCAATTAGTTGGGGGTACTTTAGTCGAGCCTTGTCGGTTGCGGGGCTCGAACCTTCTTGTCCCAAGGCCTACGGCTGGCGCTAAGCGAAATCGAAGAGCGAGAACACAGTCTCCCACTATCAGGAAATATGTAGTCGAGATTCACTCATTTGAGGAATTCGGTCAGCACAGCCTGAGTGCAGTGGCTGAGCCTTCCTTTGAGCAAACCAGCTTCTTGATCATGTTATAGAGATATAGATTAGATGATATATTTCTGAAAACAAAACAATAGCACAAATGTTTACAGCTCTGGTCCTAACAACCCCCTTCTGTCTTTGTCCACTGTCTGGTCCTTGTCTGTGAGGAGTTTAGTGTGTTCTCCCTGTGTCCACATGGGGCTGCCCTGTTTTCCTCCCACCTCCCGAAAACTGGATGCACAAAATCGCCCCGAGTGTGCGAGTGAATGGGTGTGTGTGTATGTGACACCCTGCGATGGATTAACGCCCTGTCCAGGAACCATGCCCAATGACTGACTGAGTGACAGTGTTGGAACAGGGAAAACAGCTAAACGTGTAAGACAGTGCTGCAGGAACAATGTCCACAGCCTTTAGATCTGCGTCACTGTAGGTTACTGTATACATGAGTAAGAGTTTTGGATTTATTGACAGGTTAATGGATTACGTTGTACATTTTAATATTAAAATACGCTGTGACGACATAGAAGAACATATTGAGCTGTATATGGTACGATGACCTGGCAACCCGGGGTGAGCGCGAGCAAAAAATAACGTCATTTCCTGTTTGGAGAACCACTGAAGGCAAAATGGAAGGAAGCAAGGTTGATGAGTTGGATGCTCGGCTTCAGTCGCTTGAAAAGCGTGTGTACGGCGAATGTCGGCAGAGTAATAAACCTGTTAAGGTAATGTGGTTTTAGCAATGGTGAAAATGTGAATATTTAAAGACAAAGCCATTACTTTATTTTGTGGTTAGCAGTCGTTAGCTAGCTTCATGTCTCGGTAGCTAGCTTGTCATGTCCAGTGTCCAGTCTGAGTTTACCGTTAATGTAGCTATGTGCAGTAGAGCTAGACCTGGGACACGGGCCTACTGTATTTCATATAACGCTGTTTGTAATGCAGGATATGTTGTCATGCTGTATAGTCAGTCATGACAACCAGGTTGACTCTCTTCTCCGAGTCGTCCTGCTGTTGAACCGGGCGTGGCACATCTGTATTTCTCTAAATGCATGTCTAAGACAGTGTTAAAGTGCATGTCATGTTTTGAGTTGCATATAATCATAACTGCAAGCAGCTGTTAGACAAGTCAAGACCGTCACCCTTATAGACCCTGAGCATCATGGTGATGAGACAAAAAAAAGGATAAGTAACAGCATCATACAGTGCAGATGAATATAAAGACAACACATACAGTCACTAGAATATAGCTATAATGTACAGGTTTCTAATGGAAAGTAACTATAGTCTTGAGCAGCAGTATAGACTAAAATGCCAGAAAATTCCCAAGCAAAATACGTAGCAGCACCACCACCACCTATGCACATTATTGGTTGCGTCCACCAGTGCATATATAAAGTGATGGGCATCTATAAAAGCTTCATCATGGTATGGGGTTTGTTTAAATGGCATCCCATGGGACCCCTGGTACAACTATGTGTGCCTCCTTTCTGATGAGTTACCGCAATTTGGGCTCCTCCAACTGTGCAATGTGCCGCCGTACACATCTGGACATGCCAAATTATGGTTAGAAGAATACTCATCACCTAATTCTCAGATTAATGGACCGTTCTGCAGGATTGATGGTGTTCATTGCTTGGAGAATATTTCTGCAAGCTCGTGATGTCCATGCCCTGTTGTATTTCTCACACCAGTTGTTCTGGCACTTCAGTGTAAACATGTTTAATGAATTGGGTATGTCGTGGGTAAAGTAGGTAGAGTAGCAAAGTGGAATAAGATCTAATGAAACGTTCATCAAGTCCATCTGTTGAAGAGTGGTATGGACAGTGAGAGTGTTCATGTATATGGTGCACTTGGTCTGGATGCTATATAGACAAATACAGGAGATGTTTAAAAATGCTTTAGAAAACTGGTGTCTGTAATCACATCTTTTCTTATTCCAGTGTGTTGATTCTTTGGCAAAGATAAATTCTGCCCTCGCAAACACAGCAAACAAGAGAGAACGAGTCAAGATTCTTCACAAGAAAAGTAAGCAAAGACTGATTTTTGATCGTTATACATCTTATAAAATCTACTGTGCTAAATTTGTCTGTTTACCGTTTCTGCTTTACCAGTTGAAGATCTGCTGAAGTATGTAGATCCACAATTCACAGACTACATTGCTGTTCCAGATGGAATGAAACTGGAGTTTATCTTAGCAGGTCAGTAGTTTCTCTATTATTATGCCAAGTTTTGATTGTGTCTCTTGTGGTATTGAGATAGTGGCAGTGGTACACCAGCAGTCTGGTGAATGTTGTGCAGATTGGTCACATTCTGATTCTGCCATTTGTACCACCATGATCATCATGGTGGTCATCTTGCCAACTGTATTGTACTCACTGTATTGTATCGTGTATAACCGTATTATACTTACGACCGTCCAATTGCATTTTATTATCTATATATTGTCTGCCGTTCTTTTGCCCTTCATCTGATAATTAATGCATAGTTACACCTCCTTCTGTGCCCATTTTAGAGGAGGATTTCCTGCGCTCCCAGGCTGCCTTGCTGGAGCAGGTGAACAACATGCAGCCTTTGCTGGATAGTCCGCATATTAAAGGTAAGAGCATATCTGTATCTATAGTAGAAATGGGCCTGGTGAGGAAACTGAAGACTTGTGATTAAACATACGGTCATGTGATATAAACCTGGATGTTGATTATAAGAGATTAACATAGTTGGCTTGGTTTTTGCTCAGTTGCCTTTATGCACTGAGAGACAATAAGAGAAGACAATCACCATATGTATGCTTTGCATACACTTACATTATTTGCATGGCCCTTGTAGAGATACAAGTTTATATTACATGATTGTTTTTTTTAAGTGGTATAATTATGTACTTATAAGATCTTTATTGTTGCACTGTACATGTTTTAATGTAATGTTTTTAAATGAATCTGTTGTTAATGAGCATTTTAAAGCTGTGCTCTTAATATATTATTGCCATATTTTCCACACCAAATATTTATTACTTATTTATTTCTAATTTAGCATGATATATTTGAATAAAAACATTTTATATAAAGTTTGATTAGAAATTTCTTTTGTTGATGCTTGACTCACAGCTGTTCCAGAGCTTTCTACCAAAGTGCAACGTCTGTCTCAAATTCACATCAATCAGCAGGTAAAACACTGTACTCAACATCTTTCACGATCTCAAGGACACTTTGCATAAGAGCTAAAAAAAAAAGTAGTAGTGTAAAGTAAAGAGAAACATTTTAGCTGAGTTTTGAAAGGTAGAAATAGTGGAACAGTCATAAACTGATTACAGCAAAGAATTCCAAAGTGAATGACTGATGTCAATCGGCTCTCTGCACTAATATATATTTGTGCATACAAGTCTTCTTATGCCCCTCATTCTCTCTCTGATATAGTGTCAGTCAGTTCCCAAACACCTTGTTAGGTTTCCTCTATTATACAACAGCTACCAGTCTAGGAGGGTGAGCCAAGCACATCCTCTCAAATATGCCATTTTTGGTTAGTGTGATGATTCCTCCCTGAGAACCTGGTCAGCCTTGAACTTTCTTAGGATTCAGACTTGCTATATCCAGATGCTTTTTCATTTTGTCCCTCTAAAGTTGTTTTATGTATGTCTTATAAAATGACTAAGTGAGCTTTTTAGAAAAGAAGTCATCAGTGGAATAAAAACACTCAGTATTCTCCTTTTTGAGAGGGTGTGTTAGAAACATCTTGAATCTTTAAGATCTTGAATCTTGAAACCGTCTACTGATTAGTAAATGCGGTTGACTGTCAGTAAAACAGCCTTCGCTGTGAAGCTTGTGAGACTAGATGACACTTTCTTTTACTTTTTATGAATATATTTTGTTCTTGTAATTGTAGCGGCACTGTCCTTAGCTATTTCTAAAGTGACAAAATACATTTTCATACAGGGTGCCGACTTTGTCATTGCCCTCTTTATTATCCCAAATGTCCTTCGTATACATTGTATGTTTCTTTATTGGTAACATGAATGTTTTTTCAATCACGATTCTACTTTTTAGGACCGAAACGAAGAGCTGTCTGCAGACGTTAAACGGCTGTTTGAAGAATACAACAAAATGGTATCCTTACTTATACAAAGATCTCTGTGTTAAGACTAATGTTGGTATAATTTGTTCCAAAAATGAATAGGGGCTTTCACTAGTGTGGATCAAGCTGTCTCATACAGTACTCATGTGATTAGAGTGCCTGCTTGTTTGTTGGATTGCTAGTAATAACAAGCTTAAATGTGCAAAGACAGTTCCTTAACCTTTTCCCAGATGTTTCTGTTGTCTAAACAGTTTACCCAGTGGGATGAAACCCTGAGGAAACTGGAAGCACCTAAACAAGTCCAGCTAACTGATTAGAAAATAATCCTTAATTTTTGACACTAAGTTAATAATGTAATTTTTTGTTGTTGTACATATGTTCCTTATTAGCTTGATTTTGTTTAATATGGTTTTCAGAGATGAACTGCACTCAGAGCATGTAGGCACTGATGCACTCTACATTATTAGCTTGAGTAATAAAGTATAAATATCATACCCTTATGTGTTGTGTTGTTTCATGTGTGTCTTAATTCATGACCCTTAAAGGCTAATAAAAAAGGCTACAGAGATATGCTTAAATATTTGTTTCGCATCTTGATATGGATCAAATTGTCTTTTATCTATTTATTTATTATTTTTTGCAACCATCTCCAGAAAAAGGGTTTCTTTATTTTAAAATGATTAATTTTCATTTTATGTATGTAAAGAGACATTTGAAGTCTTCTGCAGATTTTCTTCTTTTCTTCCCAGATGCTTTACTAGACCACTGTCATTTTTGGGAATACTTTTTGCCATTTATTTACTTGATTGTTTTTTTGACAACCACTGTAGCACAGCAAGATGTATATGTTGTAGAAATCTGACATCAACATAACAGCCTACATTTTTCAAATGAACATTTTTCTATTTATATATATATACCTTATATATACCTGGCGCAACTGAACAGATATTTGACATTTGGGTTGTTCATAATGGATAAATATCCATTCTCAATATGTTGAATGAATTCCTTATTCAACTTCAGTACACTTGTATGTAGTATGTACACATTCAAACAAGTCAGGCTTAAATTATCCATTCTATTCATTAACTTTCAAATTACCTTTTTATTGATGTTTTATCAAAACACTATGTTACTGTGTTATCTGTTTTAAACCCATGAACAGTTTACAATCATGAACATTGAACTTGCCCATGCCAAATGTTTAGACTTTTTGTAATAAAACAAAATGTAGCTAATGTTAATTGACGTACTATACAGAACTCTCTAAAAACAATCCAGTGTGGTCTAGTGGGTGCATGTCTCTCCCTTACAGTGCCCTCAGTAAGGTAAAGTGACGGTGAGATGATTTGCCACACAGAAATTTGATTATATACTACACAATTATGAATCAGCCCCAATACATTATGAACAGCATTATCTCAGACCTCAGACATAATCTCCTCAGACCTCACGTTCACCATGCTGAGGACCCACTGCAATTTGTGAACCGGAAGAATGTGGGAATGGATGATACCATTCTCTACCTTCTACACAGCATCCACTCTCATCTGGACAAGAGGAGCGGTGCTGTGACGGTCATATTCTTCGACTTTTTCAATACCTTCAACACCATCCAGCCCCTACTATTAAGAGACAAGCTGATGAAGATGGAGGTGGACACACACCTGATAACATGGATCACTGACTACCTTACCGGGAGACCACAACATGTCAGGATCAGGGACTGCACCTCAGATACAGTGATTAGCAGCAGGGGCGCACCACTGGGGACTATGCTCTCTCCAGTTCTGTTCACCCTGTACACATCAGTTTACTATCATCTGCACAGTGCCATCATTAGGCAGAGGAGCTCATTCTGTGGCAGACTGCTGTCCCAGTCCTGCTCCACGGACAGATTTAGGAAGTCTCTTCTCATTCAACTCCTCTCAGTACAGTAAATTAAAATATGAGACTCTGTTACACTTTGGACACCTGAAAGGACATACCCCTTCCCTTTTTACTGTCCACTACATGTCTGCATACATGTCTCTATTTGCACTGCTCTGTTTTGCACTACTGGTTTACATTGCTTAACGGCAGTACCCCCACCTCCACTACTCATAGTCATTAAGAGAGTCTTCTACTCTATAGTGTTGTTATTTCAATTAATATTTTCATCTGTATTCTTTTTTTTTTTTCTGTTTTTACCTTCTGTGTGCAGTGTGAATCTGATACTGGATGCCTTGAATTTCCGTCTAGGATCAATAAAGTATCTATCTATCCATCCATCCATGTGTCTGTCTATCTATATCTATCCTGTCTGTCTGTCTATCTATCTATCTTTATCTATCCTGTCTATCTATCTATCTATCTATCTATCTATCTATCTATCTATCTATCATGTCCGTCCGTCTGTCCGTCCGTCCATCCATCCATCCATCCATCCATCTATCTATCTATCTATCTATCTCTATCATGTCTGTCCGTCCGTCCATCCATCCATCCATCCATCCATCTATCTATCTATCTATCTATCTATCTATCATGTCCGTCCGTCTGTCCGTCCGTCCATCCATCCATCCATCTATCTATCTATCTATTGCACATATACAGGGGTAAATCCCAGGGTGTGGCCCCTGCACTGTGACCCAGACACTTCTTCTAATACCCAGACACAATGCAATTTACACATTTCCAACAATGTTGCGTTATTCTTTAATTTACGGTTCGTCTAAAACATCTAACACTTATCATCCATGTTCAGTAGAACTGCAGAAATTACGTGTTTTTTTTAAACAGACAGCTTTTACACTTGGACCTGTTTCAGAAACCATGCCACATGATGGCGTCTGTGTGTGAGGATCTGCTTTGAGGTGGAGCTTCTCAGTACAAACTGACCAATCAGAGCGCGCAGCTGGTCGAGGTGGCGGTTTTGAATGTTGGACTAAACACTTTCTCCTGGTGTCCTGTTCACGGATTAGCACAATAACACCTGATATATACGACATAAATACAGTGTCTTCAGCTCTTCAGTACGAGCGGCAGTAAGTTATATATCTAAAACATTTACACCAGCACCTGTGTTTAACGCTGTATTATCACTGCCTTGCTCGGTGATGCTAGTTTGTAACGTTCCTGCATGCTAGCTAGCTAACTAACTTAGCATCTATGCTAGCTAGACTTGTCGTGTCACTGGGCTGTTCAGCTTGTTCGCTGTTGTTGTTTTTTTATTACAGATTTCTTCTAGTTTTGTTCAAAATGGTTGTTTCAGTGACCCAATACACGCGCAGTATTTCTATCTTCAGTATGAGACAATTAGCATCGCTAGCCTGCTAGCTTCTGAGCTGAAAGTTAAGACAAGCTAGGATTATTATCCAGAGCAGAGATCTGTCTTTATGGACAGCTGTAGGATGTTATATACGTGTGTCAGTCTTTTAGGTAAACATCAGCAGAAAGCTTATTAATGTTAATATTATTGGTGTCAATGCTGGACTATTTTGCTGTATAGTGAAAGCAGGGGGGTGGGTGTGTGTGTGTCTGTCTGTCTGTCTTTAGGGATGGATGAGGAGGAGAACACTGACCGGAAGTTACAGATTGCCATGCTGTGTCAGAAGCTGGAGAAGATCAAAAGATACTACAATGATGGTGCTTAATAATAATAATAATAACAAA
>JAOVVF010000044.1:14954138-14965404 GCA_028565595.1 Duopalatinus emarginatus
GTGTATATACACACAGTAATCTGCAAAAATCTTATATAGGCACCCTATATTGTGTTTAGTACAAATTTGTTATAGACATTTATTTTATGAATTTTGCATTATTGAGTCAGTACAAAAACATTTTTTAATAAATTCTAAAAATAATAATAATGATGATTCTAAAAATAATAATGATGAATTGCAGATTCTCTAAGATGCTCAGTAAAACTAATCATCCTAACCAGGGATGACTATTTAACAAAAAATCAAGTCACACCTAATCCTGACTTTCTTTACTTCATTACTGTTTACTGCTCACAGTAGTGTTCCCCCCAAAAGAGTAAAAACATTTTTCAACATTTCTTTGCATGTGCCTAAGACTTATACGGGTGTGTGTGTGTGTGTGTGTTTATATATGTATTATATATATTATACACACACACGTCTGCCAATTAGACAGCTCCTAACATAACGTTAACACAATGCTAACCCCTTTTCTATAATGTCAACACCTGATTTCCTTTCCTACAGATGACACCGACAACATCAACCAGATCATCAGTTCCAATTCACCAGACACATGCCGTACCTTTCTGACTAACTTGGAGAAGAAGGGCAATCCCCGGTCAGATCCTACACTCCTCTCTAAATTAATGGATTGCTACACCCGAGTTTTCTCAAGCATGCCACTAGGAAAACACAGCCAGAATTTCAGCTATGCAAGGATGTTGGTCAGATTTGCAGAGCTTAAATCGTAAGTCTCTGACTGACATATCGGATATACAATACTGTTCTTTTACACTTTTAATATAACAAAGACCATGAACATATACTGAATAATACAATTCCTGCTTTTTTTTTTTAAACAGTATCCAAGATGTCAATGATGCACGGGATAGTTTTGACATAGCAAGATCCCACTGCAAGGATTTTGCTTTTGTACATATAGCATATGCTCAGTTTGAGCTTTTACAAGGTAAACAGATGCAGATTACCAGCACATTTTATTTAGAGCTTAAAACTGCCTTACTTGGTGACGCTTTAACAATTCTAAATACACGTTTCAGTTCATAAAGGATGACATTAAACTATTTCCATTTATAAATATTAGAATTTAAGCTGTTTGTGTGCACATAATAGCAATAAAGATACTGTGGTTTGTGCAACATGTATCTGAGGGGAGCCAGATTTTTTGCTGAATAAACAGTAGTAATTGCATATCTTTAAAATATTTAAGTCTAAATTTGATTGATTACAGTTGCCTTTATATCTTATTTACATGCAAAAAAATCACATTCTTTTAACCAACAGGCGACAGAAACAAAAGCGCCTTAATTCTTCAGCAGGCTATTAAAGTGGGTGCTAAGCCATGGGAAACTCTAGAAACTGCAGTACAGAATCTAAAACAGGGTAAATGTCAGCTCCTTTCCCAAGAGGATAAAGTAAATTTTGAAGGTTGGTTTTTAAAAGCTTTTTTTTATATTCTGAATGTCATTTATTCTGTTTTGTTCTAATTTATTTTGTTCTATTATTTGCCTATGTGCATGCTCTTGAAATTGTTATATTTCTTGGCATAAAGTATTAAAGTAAATAAAGAGATAAATTTGTTCATTTCTAGTGATTGAACATCTTCAAGAACCCATTAAGAGCAACTTGCTGTCTAAAAGTGACTCCATAAAGTCTGATGGATCAGGTGACCTTCAGCTGGCGAGTGCCTTTTCTCTGGGGTAGGAGACTAGTCTGGATTATTAACGCATACAATAATGCACACATTATCACATGACCATACTGATGCATTTGAACCCTATTGTGCAAATCTTTGGAATCACAGATCTGATCAGAAATGCAGTCCACCAGATGACCAGGCCCCAATCTGGAGGTCTGGCTCACAACGCAAAAGAACAGTTGCCATGGTAAGGTTGGAAATGCAATTTGGTCTTAACATATATCTTGACCTACAGATGATAAAGCTAACTGCTTTGCTTTGCTTTTTTTGCAGCCTGGAAGAATTCCCATGGTACCCCTGTCTATTCCTGAAAATGAAAACATTGACAGTGTTTCCAGACCTGAGGCTCCCAGCTATAGCAGTAGTTCAGCTAGGTAAACAACTTCCCTAGTTTGTGCTATGCTGACTGTAACTATCTTTTTATCAGGCAGAAATGACAAAACGTTGTATCTGTAGGCCAACATATCGTTCGAGTGCATTCACGCTTTCCTCTTCGAAAAGGAGCTCTGGAGATGGTGACTCTTATAACTGCAGCCTGTTAAATCTGAAGGTATGGAAGTTGATCATTCCCTATTATAGTCAAAGTCGGCTTTATTGTCAATTCTTCACCTGTACTAGACATACAAAGAAATCAAAATTTTGTTTCTCTCTATCCCTCTGTGACAACAAGACAATCGTACAAGACTCGTACTGATACTAAGTGACAAAAACCTGATGATAACAGATCCTTGCTACATTTTGTAGTAATTAAAATAAAGTGTGCAGTGGTGAGGATTAAATTAACAATAAGAATATCTAAACACTAAATTAACAATAAACATTAAGTAAACAGTAAGAGTAAGTAAACACTAAGGGAAAGGTATTTACAGTGTATATCGGGGAGCAGCAAGTTGATAAATAGTATAATAGTGCAAAAACAAAGTCCTGAACTTCCCCTGTTGTTGTGTGTCTATATTGTTTTATAGCCACTAGTTATTAGTCCAGAGCCACGTCCTGGGGAGGACATTGTTGATGTGGACTCCACCACAGCACTTCTGCACCGACCTGAAAGGAAAGGTACCGTTAGACACACTGAAACAATTCTGAAAACATTTATCAGGGTTTCTGATTTTTTTTATTTGTTCATGTAACAGTATAGCCACAACATTCTTCCTGGTAGATGAGAAATTCTGATGTTTTGCTTTTCAGACACCACTGACTTTATTAGCCATATAATGGGTTCAAACTCTCCTGAGGCCTGCTACACTTATCTCACAGACCTGGAGAGGACCAATGACCCTCACACAGATGCTGCTTTTCTGTCCAGGCTGTTGGGTTGCTACTCTAAAGTGTTCTCCAGATTTCCTTTGGCACAGTGTAGCAAACTTGAGAGTTATGCACGGATGTTGGTCAGATACGCTGAGTTAAAGGGGTGAGTAAATGCTGGTTGTTACAGTAATATAATAATGCAAGGTGGTGCCACCTAGCTGTTTAAGCTTATTAATACAGATGGAGTGTGGAACTTGCTTTAAACTGTTTCTCATATTTCTTGGTTAATAGTTGGGATGGGCTAGATGGGGGTGGGTGGGTGATTTAGGAGGCCATAGATGGTTTTCACCATTATTAGGATTTGAACAAAATTGTTTTGCAAAACCTTTTTTTTCTGGTTGTTAATTCTACTTTTTAGCAACCAATGAATAGCCTGAGTACTCGTGTGTTTTTCTAGATCTTTGACAATATTTGGTAATATTAGCATCTTTTTCTATTTTTATCTTTTATTTTTTCTATATTTGACAACAGGCTCTGTAATTCAGGTATCACTTCTCCCAGCCGGTCACCAAAATATAATTTTAATGTTTCAAAAAACTTAATTTATTTTAGTTAATTTTTATAAAAGTTAATTTATCTCTTGCTGGCTGATTAAATTCTTAATTTTTTTTAACTTACTTGACAATGACCAATTTAGTTAAGGATTCGTACAAGAAGTCACAGTTTTCCGTGGTTACTGGTTTAAAGTGTCACTTGGGCTTATCAGCTGTAGTAATTTTCTGGTTCAGATAAAAAAAGAGCTGCTTCTGCCAGGAAAGCTTCAAGTTGCTTTAGTTTCTCTGTTATCTCATCCTCTGAATATTATTTGTATTAATGTCTATTAATGTGCTCCATAATGTCTCATGATAATATATTCCTTAAATATATTCGTGCAACAGGCACACATTTGCTAAGGCACTTAATGACAAAGTATTGTTTCCTGCTCTTTTTAAATAACCTCTTCTCACTACATTTTTTTGCTTTTTGTTTGGCTAAATATAGTTTAGTAAATTATTTTGCAGAGGTAAGCAGAGTAAGAAAGGCTTTTGCAATTTAGCTACTCATGTGGCCAGACCTTGGTCTACTCTAAAATGCCTCCAGCTGTGTGGGAATGTGTGTGCGTGGTGCCCTGCTATGGCCTGGCATCGCATGTGGCATGATTACTGCCCAGTGTTCCCAATGTGGATTCCTGATATTAAACAATTGAAACTAAGAATCACTAATAAAATCCAAAAGGGCAATTTTCCCTTCTTTTTGTGCTGCATACATTATTATGCCCATCAGCTATAACATTAAAAATGCCTGTCTAAACAGTTCTGAGCTGTCTCTGAAGGTGTATTGTGGTATGTGGCACCAAGACTTTAGCAACAGATCCTTTTGTGGGTCTTCTGCAGGATCACACCAGACCGGATCTTTAGTAGATTCTAACCACCACATACAAGGAACACCCCATATGACCTGCTGTTTTGGAGATGCCCTGACTAGCAATTATAATTTTGTCAAAGTGCTCATATCCTTCCACTGCCCATTTTCCAGCTTACAGCACATCAACTAGGAACTGAATATTCATTTGCTGCCTAATATATCCCTTCCTGTAACAGATAATTGAGATGATCAATATTAATCACTTCACCTGCCAGTGATTTTGTGGTTTTAATGCTATAGCTAATTGGTGTATATTGTTTTGTAGTATCGACGATCCTGATGAAGCAGAAGATAATTTCATCATTGCCAGAGCCAACAGCAAAGGCTTTGCCTTTGTTCATATTGCCCATGCTCAGTTTGTGCTCTCACAAGGTTGGTCTGTATTCGATTACATGCGTGTGTCTACATATACCTGCAATGTGCATCTCTAGTTATTTTTTTTCTGTTGATATTTTTCCCCCTGCAGGTAATAGTAAGAAAAGTGCTTCCATTTTGCAGAAGGCTCTGACATCAAATGCGAAACCTGCTGAACTTCTCCAGATGGCAATGAAAAATTTAAAGTCTGGAAAACTGCAACTTCTTCCTCCAGAAAATAAAGAGAATATTGCAGGTCAGTTATTTTATTATTTCAAGTTATTCAAAAGAAAGAAATTATCAATAGGCTATCACACCCATATGTGGTTGTTAAATGTCCCATTTCTGATTTAATTCCATTGCAGTTATAATAAATTTAATTCTTCTGCCGAGGCTTTCCACTAGGTTTTGGAGTATGGTTGTGGGGATTTGTTCATTTAATCATTAGCAGTCTGGTCAGACAATAATTTTGGGCAAAAAGGCCTGGCTCACAGTCAGGGTTTTAATTTATTCCAAAAGTGTTCACTGCAGTTGAGTTCAGGGCTTTGTGCACGCCGCCCGTTATGCTCCAACTTTGGCAAACCACTTTCATGCTGAAACAGGTTTGGGCCTTTTAGTTCCAATAAATGGAGAATTTGTAATGCTATAGCGCACAAAGACATCCTGTATACTTGTGAGCCTCCTATATTGTGGACACAGTTTGGGGAAAACAAATATATGGGTGTGATGATCAGGTATTCACAAACCTTAAAGGTTTATGTATAGAGTGTAGGTGGATTATAAGTAGATGGAATGACTAAGCATTCAACCAGTAGAGAGATACAGTTGTAAATTAGTTTATGTTCTTAATTGCTCTCACACTGGAAATCTTTTTTAATGATTAAATACAAGTGGAGGCATGTCATGTTTTTTAATCTTGTGTTAATGTGCTATGATTATTCAAGGCATCCTGAAGACCAGCTTATTGGTATTGAAAATGTGCAGCTTTACACAGCAGTAGTGGACAAATCGATGTCTGATTATGTTTCTTACATTATAGATGCAGCAGGTGCTTTCAGTGATGGAGGAAGTAAGGAAGAAGAAAATCCACAGAGGATTTCCACAAATAAAGCACAGCCTAAACTGTACAACATGGAGAGTTTGTCTGAATGGAAGATTCCCACAAGCATCAACAGACAAGCTTCTCCAGAGGTGTGCATTTCTTCTTTGTTTTTTTGCAGATATTGTTTTTCCCCTTAATTGATATTTTGCGTTGCTATTATAGGAACACAAGCGTGCTGTCGATCCTGTTCCCACCCCTCGTCCTCTTCAGTCTCTTAGAACTCCCTATGCCTCGGCTGTCTCAGTTCCATCCATGGTTAACACAACCATTAGCTGCCAGACACCAAACTACAAAGACCCTCATTCAAACAGGTCAGAACAGCACATGATTTTATGGATTCAAATAGACAAATGGTCCATTTCCGGTTTAAGCTGACTAATCATTTTCTTTCTGTCTAGTTTTATTACACCTGTCGTGAAACAGAGACCAGCTGTTGTGTCTGTGCCGTCTCAGAGAGTCAGCCATGCTCAGTTACCCTGTACTCCACAGAGTCGGGTATCATTTGTCCAGCAGACACCACAGGTAAATAGTGGGATGTATACATGGATTCCTATGTTTCTGGTATAAAAATGCAGTTCAGATGTTGTCTTCTTTAAAAAAAAATTGGGTTTGTGTGGTTTTGAACAATATTTAGAACATTTAGAAAATCTTATTTTGGTTTCAGTACTATAATACAGATATATAAACTAAATCATATGTAACTAACTTGAACAATAAAATCTGTGCACATAGTCATCTTAACATAATGAGTTAAATAATTTGGATTAAAGCCTTGCTAATGTTGTATTTATATATACAGAGTGTGTGTGTGTGTGTGTGTATGTGTGTATATATATATATATATATATATAACACAATACTGCCATAATCATTTACATTTGTGTCTATAAGCCCAATGCTCTGAAAATTCATCAATTATGTGCAGCAAACTTATTTGTGAAGCAGTAACATAACTACATAAATGCTGAATTGCTGTTCTTGATGCTTTTGCCTGTATCTGATTTAGGTCGAGAAATAAAACTGGTTTAAATCTGATTTTAGTTTGGTTTTATTAAAATAGCTTTAAATTCCAGCACTGGCTGGAGGTCTGCCCTTCAGCTAAGAGCTATTAACCAGAACTGCTTGAATTATATACTATTTCAACTGTAAGTCACTTTGGATAAAACCATAACATGGCAAATTAATGGTCATTTGGTAAATTATTTAATAATTAACTATTATTAATGAATTAATAAAAAATAAATTATATGTATTCCTATGATATGTGTATTTTGTTACTTAACAAAACTGGCATAAAAGTATAAATGTTTATGTTGTGCATATATTCACTATTTTCACCTGGCAGATAATTTAACTTAAAAAAGATGTTGTGGTCGTCAAGATCCGAAATAAAATAATGGTGGATTGGGTCTTTGTATGTCTGCCATAAATGATTTCTTCACTTTCAGGCTTCAGTCACTGCCATCTCTAATGAGTCCATCACCATCAAAGGCAGACAGTTCTTTATTTTGAAGATGATAGGCAGAGGTGGTTCCAGTAAGGTAATGTGTGAATAGTAAAATAAAGCTTAATACATATTTATGCCTGCCTGTCACATATTGCCACAACATGATAAAACATATGCCATGTCCTTAACTTTTAGGTGTACCAGGTTCTGGACCAGAAGAAACAACTGTATGCTGTGAAATATGTAAATCTGGAGGAAGCAGACGCCCAGACAGTAGAAAGTTACAAGAATGAGATCGAACACCTGAACCACCTCCAGCAGTACAGTGACCAAATTATTAAACTGTACGACTAGTAAGTGCTTTCTCTACTTCCAGATTTAACAGCTATATATGCAGCTTAGAAAAGTGAAAGACTAACATCGAAAGTGCTTTACTGTATTCTCCACCTGCATGCATTATAGTGCACAGGTGTCTGGTTAATCTGATGACTCATAAATAATTTCAGTGAGATCACAGACAGCTACATCTATATGTTGATGGAGTGTGGTAACCTGGACCTCAACACCTGGCTTCGCAACCGCAAGACTGTCAACTCTCTGGAAAGGAAATTCTACTGGAGGAACATGCTAGAGGCAGTGCAGACTATCCACAAGCATGGTGAGTACACTGATCTTACTATATTAAGAGAAAAAACACTGCAGAGGTGTTTCTTTTTCAGTTGTCTTATATCCTTTCTTAATCATTCTTTCATAGGAATTGTCCACAGTGACCTAAAACCAGCTAATTTTGTCATTGTCAATGCCTCATTGAAGCTCATTGACTTTGGCATAGCAAACCACATTCAGCCAGACATGACGAGTGTTATGAAGGATTCGCAGGTTGGTATAGAATTTTGACTACTGAATAGAATTATGTATGTGCTGTGTGTTTGGTAGCGTTTGATAGTACTGATGTTGTGCCTCAGGTGGGGACACTAAACTACATGCCACCAGAGGCTATTAAAGACACATCGTCTAAGAGTGGAAAACCAAGGTCAAAGGTAGGATTAAATTTTAAAACCTAATTTTTTAGTCTAGCAAAGCTGAAAAAATGCAATGTGCAACAGTATTTTTTTGTTTTGTTGACAGGAAAATTAAACCTCAAAAATACATTTTAGCTTTTTGGCTGCAGTGCCTAATGTGTGTTGTTGCTGTGCACAGATTAGTCCAAAGGGAGACGTGTGGTCACTTGGATGTATCCTGTATTGTATGACCTATGGAAAAACCCCTTTCCAAAACATCACCAACCAGATCACTAAGCTCCATGCTATTATTGATCCATCCCATGAGATTGAGTTTCCTGACATTCCTGAGCGGGATCTTCTAGATGTACTGAAGGTCTGTTTTTTTTTTTTGTTGTTGTTTTTTTTGTGTCTTTTTGTTCTTTTTGAATATTGAATGAATATTAAAGACAAAATAATTTTAAATAAAAATTAATATGTTTCTTTTACTTCTTTTACTCTTTTAGCGATGCCTGGTACGCAATCCTAAAGAGCGAATCTCGATTGCAGAACTGCTCGATCACTCATACTTACAGCTGCAGCCTCAGCAACCACCTGAGCCAGGTGCCCTTTGTGATTCACTTTACACACAAGTAGATACATAAAGCTGCCAGATGTTAGAACATGTTAATACAGTACACAGTATGCCAAATGAGATCAAAATGCTATTAACAGTTATTTATGAATATGCTCATTTTCTTGTCTGTAGTGGAACCATGCAACAATGACCTAAAGAGAATTTTAAATGAGTTGGCTGCCTTACAGTCCCCAAACAGCATAGCAAGAGCTGCTAGTGTGAGTATTGCTCCACTGAAAGTCACCTGTAATGCTGTATTGCTTTCCCTTGTATGTCTCATTTACAGCTGCTTAATTCTGTTAATTGTTTACAGAACCTAGCAAAAATGTGCAACAGTGGGAAGAAGCTGGATGTTTCTGAGTGCGTCAGGAGCTCAAGTCAGACCTCTTGGAAGTGAACCTGCTGATATAGTAACTGCATGAATAGTTCATAATGACAGTTTGACAACGCAACACACAATTTCTTGGATATCTTGAAAATATTTCTTTCACAACAGATTGTTGTTTGTCAACAGTCATTTGTTGACCTGAGGGGAAAAACAGCAATGACTTGAATGACTTTTATTCATTGCCTTTGACAAGCCCTGAACTTTCTAAAGTTCTTTTCTGTATAGATTTTGAATTCATTTAAATTGAAACCCCTTTTTTATTTGCCGCTGTTATTCTGATATCTCTCTGTATGTATAAAGTTCTTACAAATAAACTTACCCTTATGGTATAGTAAAATTTAAGGTATATTTCTATACTATACATTACTGTACACATAGTGTAACTTTAGGAAAGAAATAAACATGTTGGGATATATAACTCTGATGCTCACATACAATGCCAAAAATGGAACAGTACAATGAACCTGATGGTAACAAGATTTACTGTCATGTCCTCTACTGTAAATCTTCAGTCTTCAAGAATCCTTGCTTTTATCTGTCTTAGTACCCAGCTGAACTTCTAGCTGCCTGAATAACTAAATAAATGTGAATAACTTCTTGGTAATGTTGCTCTGTCAAGTTTTGTAAATTTAATAACTTATTGTGGCACAGTGCTCCGATGTGTAGTATTTCTTCAGGTACTGTGAGGAAATGCAACAGAAAAGTCAATGCGTTACCTGTCATATAAACAGTCAGAAACAGGTTTCTTCTTCTCCACCCTGTTTAAAACATAAGCTATGAGAAAGAAGAGATAAAGGAAAGAAAATAAACATAATACCAAAAAGGATATTATATATACTAAATTACTAAATCAAACATAATTCAAAAGTAGTTCAACATAAGTTGAATTATGTTGAAATGTAATTCAACATTTAGATAAAGGATTATACCAATATAAAGGTTAATATGTTCATGTCAGTCATTATTTTAGCACATTATAATATTTTACACATGATTTCATATTTTACTTCTTTTTTACTCAATCTGAGTGAGATCAGACATCAGCAGTAGTTTTAAGCAATGAATATCCTTAGATATCTATTTTATTTACAGGAAATAAAGAAATCATAAAACAGAACAGAAATTAAATTGTCTTTGATCCATATTGTTAAAGGGCAGATGGGTGAAAGTGAGGAAATGTAGCAGTTAATCAGAGAAATGGTGATTAGTCAGTTAGATGAAGGTGAGGATCCTCTTCAGTATGTATCTGGGTTATGGCAGGGTGTGTCTCTCCTGTGATGGTGACAATGTTGTACAATATCACACATGCCATTATATGTAACATGCCCTCTGTGAGTGACACTGAAACCTGGCCCTGAGGATCCCTATGGTCATTTATACCCTTACTCTCATTCTGCAGTGGGCAAGGTTGTAGCATGACTATAGTCCAGGGTCAGATCACACTCCTAGCATAGTGCAGCAGGTCTCTATATCCTGATCAAATTTGTTGTATAGTGGAAAGTCCCTGAGTCATGCACAGAGTCTGGACATTCTGAATTTGTGAAGATGTGAGAAGCTTTACATATGACCTTAATGGAGGTCACTAACCTGTACATTAATGCCATGGACAGATTTTCTGTAACATCTATTTTAGTTATGTTCTGGAGGTGTAATTGGTTTGTAGGTCAGACAATGACTATAGGAAAGATTTAATGACAGGGTTCACAGTAGTGGTTTCACTTTTTCTTTTTTTTTCTTTTTGTAATTTTCATTACAGGCTTATGTTGGGGAAACAACACAAAACTATACATGATGTGTTTTAACTAGGGCTGTCGAAGTTAACGCGATAATAACGCATTAACGCGATCTCAAATTATCGCGATTAAAAATAAATAGTGCCGTTAACGCAAATTCTAATTTGGCCCTGCGATTCACCCGTAGTTCATGTTGAGGCTTGTCGCG
>JAOVVF010000044.1:14977952-14990439 GCA_028565595.1 Duopalatinus emarginatus
TATGTGTATATGTGTGTGTGTGTGTGTATATATGTATATATATATATATATATATATATATATATAATGTATCAGTCAGTTGTTTTAATATTACTGTCATCTCTGACCAGTGACAATGAAGCAGTGTTGATTAAATTAACAGGATTGAAGAATACCTGAGACTCCCAGTGACTGATGAAGACTCCAGACAGTCTGTTATTAATTGTCCGCAAAATTTGGAGTAGTAGTGTACTGGCCTCATACACAGTTTCCAGTTTTCCTGTAATCAATCATTTAGAGTGATTTAAGCTTTGGGACCCTTTGAACTTTTTTGACCTCAACATCAGCAAAACATCATATTTAATATCATATTTAATATCATATTAACATCATATTTAATTGGGGAATGTACGTGGAGCTGGCGTTTTTCTTTTTGTGTAACAAAGCTTTTCTTGTTTTTCTTTGTCCAGTGGATCAGGTACCGACTGAAGCATACCGCCTCCCACTCTCTCAGGCTGATATTGTGCAGGAGGGAAGTGACCTCACCATGGTTGCCTGGGGAACACAGGTAGGGCAGATAAAGGGTAAAAGTGTTCACATTAGTAGAGTTGGCCACAGCTGACACATGTGGTGAGGTGCAGGGGTCTGAATAGACTCTAATTTATCCAGCGTGTTTTGTGACATTTGCAAACAAAAAGCAGAACCACGGATTAAAACGCTCTGCTATCATAAAGCTTAGCTGGCTTACAAGGTGCACTGACCCCCTGCATCCTGCTTCTGTGTGAACACACTATAGCAGCTTTGCTGGTAAATGTTTGTTCTCTGTCCTATCTCTTCAGTGGGCACAATAAGATTCTAAACCTCCCTGGGGATCCAGACGCTGGATTCACTGTATAGTATCCTGTGTAGTAGATAATTTACTTGCTCTTTAAAAGCAAAGGGGTGTCAGGGGCCAGAATTGAAGTTAGGAAATCATTTGATGTTAAACATGCACTGACATTGTGGAAATCAGCACTTGATTACTCCCCTGTCCAATAAGTTAAGCAGCTTCCTGGTCCCTATAGTTACTATTATTTGTTGTTTTGGCAAGGTCTGTTTTTTTTTTTTTTAAAATATGTTCTGTAGAACACAGTATCGAAAACACAGTTCTAACACACCGGGACAATGTCTTCCGTTTTACAGGTTCATGTAATAAGGGAAGTCGCTAACATGGCACAAGACAAGCTTGGTTTATCCTGTGAAGTCATTGACCTGCAGACGATTTTGCCATGGGACATAGAGTCAGTATGCAAGGTAGGTCACGTGGATGGATGGACATGCATACACATGTTGGTTTTATTATCTATGTCAGGAAAGTCCTGATACATGTGACATAAAAATAAATGTAGCTAATTAATGCTAGTCTTAACTCTAACCCTAATCTCAACCTCAGGAACCAAAAGAAAAAAATTTAACTCCTTTAGTTTCTGGAATAAAAACATTTAGTTAAGTCAGGATAGTTTTTCATTTATTTATTTTATTTTATTTTATTTTATTTTATTTTATTTTATTTTATTTTATTTTATTTTATTTATTTTTGTAATGACATTTTACCAATGTGTAAATTTGTTGTTTCTGGCAATTATCCTGGCATTTCACCAGCACAGGCACACATGCACATGCACACGCACACGTTTGTCTTTCTATAGTTGTGAGGACCTTCATTGATCTATTGATTAATACAGCTAATTAATGCTATGCATAACCATAACTTTAACCTCAGCAATGAAAAACAACATTTTGGCAAATCCATTGTTTTTCTTGTGGTCTTCACAGCTATATAAATACAATAACACTCACATACACAGAGAGAGATGCCTTAGGATTGCACCACAATGCATTATACACTTCTAGTATCCATTAATACAATATCTGGATTTATATTTCAGTGAATTTAAGTTTGTCCTGATCCACACCTTCTGCTTGTATATAACTTTCATATAAAATTTAAGGTACTGTCATAACTGTCAGGGGGCATCCGTAGGCTAAGGGACAGCCATAGGCTTGTGGTTAAGGAAACAGCCTTGCCAGTTGGATCCCTGCAACCGATGACACGACAGAAGGGCCTTGAGCAAGCCACCTAACCCCTCCCATGGATAGGGTTGCCCACTAAATGTGGACATCTAATTCATCTGTGTTTAATTTTTGGTTTAATTTTAATTTCAGTTTTATAACAAAGATTCAGTATAAAAAGTATAAAAGACATAAAATATTTATTTTAAAGCTGACTGCTTCTTGAATCCTCCTACATTTGTGGCATTTGGCAGAAACCCTTATCCAGAGCGACATACATTTATGTTTAAACAACCAAATAAATGAGGGTTAAGGGCCTTGTTCAAGGGCCCTGCAGTGGCATCTTGCTGATAGTGGGATTTTGAACTCTGGACCTTCTGCTTAGAAGTCTAACCTCATAACCACTGAGCTACCATTGCCTTCCTAGGCAAGACCGTATGTGTTTTCCACACACTTCTGTGCCACAAAATAAAACTTTCATAAACTTTGAAGAAGTTCATGTATGAGTAAGCTTTTTTTGTACATTATTCACCAATATTGCATCCTCATACACCAAAGAAAAAAAATTCCATTCTGTGTTAATGTTTATATATTCAGTAGCATAACACAGTTACAGCTATGCCCAACTTTATTTTGCATTTTAAACGTCTGTAAGGATGAGGTTGTCTCATGCTTCGTTCATTGTTTTTATTTCAGGCTGCTCACTATGGAAAATGTTGGTCAAATCCTGTTTATATTGTAACATTGGCCATTTTATCATGAATATTTAAGACATAACTTAGTTTTAAAGGTTCATACTAATGCCAGATTTATCCTCAACTAACAGTTAAAAAAAATTATGGCACAGTTCAACTGGAATATCATACACATTATTGTTTTAGGCAAAAATAAAGTGATCAAATGTCAGCTTATTAAACAGAAATAAGAAAAAAAAATCTTTTAACAGAGTTCATGAAAATCTCTAATCTTTCCCTTTAATTCTTGTTTTTGTTTTTTTATCTTCTTTTCTTTGCATTCTGTGTGCTAGTATTAATGCAGAATAAGGAATAGGAAATGCATTGTAACTATTTTTTTTTTCTTAAATTAAATTCGACAGCTGTTTTGCACTTAGTAGCTAAGAGGAAGAAGCTTTAATCTAGTAATTACATGTGAAGGAAATTAATTAATTGGTGAGAAAAATACGAGAACTGTTTGTTCTTAGCCCACGCATGCATTTTGTAGCCAGATGTGTGTTAAGGTAATAGTGTGGGGGGGAAAAAACAGGAGGACAAACATAAAAATCTCTTGAAGCTTGCATAAAGTGCTGACTGTTTCAGACACTGAGGCGTTGTATTTATAAATGCAGTGGCCTAATGAGTGGTGACATACTGGTGATCAACAATAATCTCTTCATAAATAGAGATGGCTCATGTCATTTTGTGCATGAGGATGTTTCTTCAAGTAGGGGTATTTCCATGTGGAAACTCTGCTGAGAAAGTCTTTTGCTTTTAAAATATGAGCACTGAGATCTGGTCAAATTCAGACATTAAAATTGATGGTCATGTTTGAATATGTTAGTTGGCCAGGTTGCAATTCTGTGCCGACAGTGAGCTAAATCTAATGACCTGGCATGAGTTTATTAGTTGTAGCATGAAGAACTAGTTGCAGATGTTAAAAAAAGTATTGGGTCCGTCTGTCAGCAAGTTCAGAATGAGTCAGAGGCTGCTCATATGTTCTGTTAGGTGTCCTCTGCATGTATGGAGGTGTGGGTTTCGTCCATGCAGCAGCATCCTGACTAATTAAAGCATGACTGCATTGGAACATGTTGTTTCTGGTTTCCTGTTGCTTTCTCTGGATGATCTACAGGACTGGTGTTCAACAACTTTGTAATCTTTGTGTACACGTCATTTGTTGACAAAAGGATTCAGCTGAAATTGCAGTAAAACTGAGAAAAAAACCTTTTCCCCTTCTGGTGTCTGGAACTGTTTTGTAAATATAAGAGTCATTCATTTAAGGTATAAACATGGTCAGTTTTTGTTTTTTTTTTTCCTGCCAGACCAGCAGCCGAGGTGGCATCTTGTGGAAATATTTTTTTCCTTTTTTTAATTTGACTTTTTTTTTTTCATTTTATTTATTTATTTTTTACTACTGAATAGTGTGGCCACTTCACAGCTTGAGGGTCCTGGGTTTAGTCCCAAACTCAGGTTATTGCTTGCATTCTCTAGGTGTCCTCCTACTGTCCATTAAGTGGAGCCAAACACTATCCAGTTAGACAATTTGTCTATGTTTGATTGTATCTAGGTGTGAATGAATACGTGCATAGTGAACTGTGGACCGCTGTTAAATCGGGAGAACGTGTCTGGCTTGCAACCAGTGTTACTGGCATTGGCTGGCATTGCCTGGCTGACCAAGGTAATGCAGTTATTGAAGATGAATGAATGAATGAACAAACCACTGACTAAAACATTATGGTATCTGTTGTGTTGTAAAGACCTGAAGGACCACTGGATAGCCCCTGAATTTTCTAATTTTATTTGCTGTACCAAAGTGTTGAGGTTAGCAGCATGGAGAGTGTTTATTTGAATTACTGTTTAGTCATGCATCTAACTCTCTAGTTCATAAATCCCTTTCTTTCTCATAGGACCTAAATTGTAGTAATTGCAGGATTGTTTAATGGCTCTACAGAGGCGAGTCAGATATATATAATAAATGTTGTGGAATGACATACAAGAGTAATATTTAAGTGTATTTATTGTTTAAATTGTGTATTTTGGGAAATTTTGTGTTTATAATAAATTGCCAGATTTCAGTATTGCTGAACTTAATGCTGCTCCTCATTTAAGTTGATTGCTTCTTACTGCTTTTTTGAGCTGGTTGCTCCTTACTAAAGTCCAGTGCAAGAAAAATAAGCAGGTTCAGAATTGTTCAGTTGTGAAGCCCAATATTTTTGCCAGCTCTAAGGGTCTGATTAGTGATGTGCACCATTTTGATATTTGCTCCTTTCAGAAACTTGATTCTAAATTATGTATAATTTATACGGAAACACATTGTGACGTTATATATTTATTTCCAAACTTGCAGTTGTTTGCTGCAAAATTACTGGTGCATTTAGAAGTCTTCTGGTGCATTGTGTCTCTTCCTGTAATGTTCGACAACCATTGTAGTGGGATATTGCTCTTTCTTTCCTTGCAAAGCATTTCCAGCTTCTTTTTTTTAATACTCAGTATATGGACGGTCCTCCTCATTTCAGACCACAGGGTTCAAATCTAGACACTGAGATGTTCATTGCAAAACCTTGATTTTGTGCTTATTTGGATGTTGGATTGTTGTTATCCTGTGGATATATCAGTGTATGAGCAAGTGTTAACCTCCTTCAGTCTAGTATGTCTCTGTGGATGCAGTACGGAAACATGATCTCTTGTGGTTTATTTTTTTATGCATTTTAATTTTATTTTTCTTAAAAATACCAATATATGTACCATTTATCAGATTACAGCTTCCCAATACTTCCCTGTACCTTTTTTGGAGGCTTGCATGAGCACCAGTAGGGGCATCCTGACAGTGATCACTTATAATAATTAAAAGTAAAGTTTTTAGTTAGCACATATCAAAATGTGTATATTAATACACAGTTTTATTATAACATAGTGTAATATCATTCATATAATTATCTAGGCAACTGTGCATATTCACAATCTTTTTAAAATATTATTTAAAAAAGTTTTCTGTATTTTCTAGTTTGCTAACTTTGCATAATCCTTCGGTTTGTACTTCATGTCTGTCTGTCTGTCTGTCTGTCTCTGTCTGTTCGTCTGTCTATCTATCTATCTGTCTGCACACCACTGTTAAAATGCTAGTTATGTATTATTTTTTTTTTTTATAATGTAGCTTTTTATGTTTTTTGTAATATACTTTTTGTTGTGTATTCCCCCACCTTTATTGTGACCTGTCATCTGTGCAGTTCAATTGAAAAACAAACTAAAATCTTTTTGAGGGAGTAATAAAAATATAAAATTTCCAATAGTATGATTGCATAGGTGTGCAAACCCCCTTGTATTTGGGGATGTGGCTATGCTCTGAATTAATCAATTACATTCAAGCTGATGTTAAATAGTAGTCAGTACACACCTGCCATGAGTTAATATGATTAGAGTTGAGATGTTCCAGTAGGTTTTTTTTTCGGATATTAACTTGCAACAAAATCTGTGGGCCGTAAAGAGCTTACAAAGCATCAAAGAGAATTTATTGTTAAAAGGTATCAGTCAGGAGAAGGGTACAAAATATTTCTGAAGCATTAGATATGCCATGGAACAGAGTGAAGAGGGATGTCAACAAGTGGATAAAATATGGCACAACAGTGACATTACCAAGAACTGAACCTTTAAAATAGATGATAAAACAAGAAAACTATCCAAGTTCCTGGAAAGTACTAGTTGTGCACATAGGGGAAACAATCTTCAATATTCTTCATATGTCTGGGCTGTAGTGTAGGGTGACAAGATTTAGCAAGGGTGGATACATTTAATTGCCAAAAATATTGACCAAGGTGGATTTTTTAGAAATTATTATTATTGTTTTTTTTAATCCTAATTTCAAAATGTATGTTTGGTGCAAAAACAACACTGCACATTTCCAAAACAAACACCATACACACAGTGAAGCATTATGCTTTGAGGCTATTTTTCTTTAGCTGGACCTGGGGCCTTAGTCAGAGTGGAGGAAATTATGAACCATTAAAAAATCAGCACATTTTGGCACAAAACGGTAAGGCCTCTGCTAAAAGGCTGTAGATGAAGAGGAATTTCACCTTTCAGCATGACCCATAGCATACCTCCACATTAACAAAAGAATGACTTTACCAGAAGAAGATCAAAGTTTTGGAAAGGCCCAGCCAGAACCCAGCCCTGAATCCAATCTGTGGGGTGAACTAAAGATCTGTGCAGTGATTATAAGATAAGATAAGATAGCCTTTTATTATCCCACATGGGGAAATTTGCATTGTTACAGCCTAATACCAGCAGAACAGATACAAGACAATAGGTAGACTAAAATGAGAGTTATTCAGAATGCAAAAAAAAAAAATAAATCTAAATAAATCTGTATCGTGAGTTTTAAAAATACGATAAGAAACTGCACAATTTTACATGTTTGACAAAAAATTTGCATGTTAAATTGCAAAGATATATATTGTACAGTTATTGAAAGATATTGCAAAGCTATTTTGATATCTAATCATGGCAGTCACCCAAATGCTGATGATATGGGCAGTGCATGAGTTATGGTGATGGATAGAAATGGGTCCGTATATTGTTCTACAGTCATGGGTGCCTGATGCTCTGCTTTGGGAGGTGCCGGTTGTAGAGCCTTACAGCAGTAGGGAGAAAAGTGCTGCGGTATCTCTCCTTGACACACTGCAGGTGAAGAGCCTAGCAGTGAAAGTGCTGGCCAGAGCTGTGACTGTCTGTTGTAGTGGGTGAGAGGTATTCTCTGTTATGGATGCCAGCTTGGTCAACATCCTCCTCTCCCCAGCTACCTCAACTGGGTCCAACGCACATCCCAGAACAGAACTTGCCTTACTGGTCAACTTGTCCAGTTTCTTGCTATCTGCAGTTGTGATGTCACCCCCCAGCAGACAATGCTTTAGAAGATGCCACCACAGAGTCATATAATGTATGAGGAGGGGACCCTGTATCCTTAATGACCGAAGCCTTCTCAGCAGGTGGAGTCTGCTTATATTTCTTGTTACTTCTCTGTACTCTTTTTTTTTTTTTTTTTTTTTTTTTTTTTCTTCGTCACCATCTGAGATCAATGGCAAAGTTATCAGAGATTTTCTGAATATGATAGTTTGTGGTGTTGTAGGTGGAATCTGCAGTGTAGAGGGTGAAGATGAATAGGGCTAGGACCGTTTCCTTTGGTGCCACTTTGCTGAGTATTGTATCTGACTGACAGTCCTTAGCTCGCACATACTGTGGCCTGTTTGTGAGATAGTCCGTAATCCAAGTGATAAGATAGCGGTCCACCCCTGCACTCTCCAGTTTGCTTCCCAGTAGAGTGGCCTGATGGTGTTGAAAGCACTGGATAGATAAAAAACATGATTCTAACAGTGCTTCCTGCCTTTTCACGATAAGCAAAGGATCTGTAGAGAGGGTAAATGATTGCATCCTTTACCCCAATACTTGGTTGGTAGGCGAACTGCAGAGGATCCATAGCTGATTCCACCAGTGAATGAAGATAGGTGAGAAGAAGTCTTTCCAAGGCCTTCATCAGGTGAGAGGTCAGTGCTACTGGTCTGTAGCCATTAAGGTCTAGGCATAGGCACCAGAGGTCTGCACTGGGATTGACCCAGCAGGAACCGATGCAGATCTTGCAGGGGCATGCGGTTTGCACTTTGCTGCGGGCGGGAATAAGCAGCTAAAACAAGACACTGCGGGATTGTAGACTATAGCCTAAAGGTAATTCCAAATAAATAAAATACAGAGAATGAGAATAGAATATGAAACTGCCTTTATGTCATTTAAAAACTACATGAAAATAACGAAATAGGAGCGCTGTTCCCAGCAAGTGCTTCAGAAGCTATGCAGTCCAGGAAGACGAAACAAACCCCAAGAATCTCTTTATTAATATCCTATATTACATTTTCTCCTGTGGGATGGGAGAAGACACAAAATCAATGCATCTCTATCACTGTGCGTGAATAATTCTCATAGCTTAGCGGGTTGCGAGTGGACATGATGGTGGGAATGGGCGAACACTTTGCACACACGTTGCGGTCATGGGCGGTAATGGTCAGAAATACGGCGGGAGCGGGATGAAGAAAACAGTCCCGTGCAGTTCTCTAATAGGCACTACACATGATGTCTTCCAGAGCACCAGCGCTCCTTTTTCAGCTGTAGATTAAAAATGTCCTTTAGTATCCCACATGGTTGGTCTGCGCAGTGTCTCAGAAGTTCAGGATTAATGTTATCTGGACCAACTGCCGTCCTCATCTTCATCTAGCTCAGCTCCCTCCTTGCTTGTTGTCTAGTGAAGGACAGAGAAGAGCTGGGCTGAGTGCTTGAATCAACCTGAATCAACCTGAAAATCAAACATGCACTAACAAAATATTAGTTTAAGGGTGTTCATATTCATGCAACCACATTATTTTTAATATAAATGAATTATACCAGTTATCGGTCACAGTACAGGTGGTAAAAGGTTTGACATAATTCATATTGGTGAACCCTGGCATTTTTAACAGAGGTGTGAAAACGTTTATGTAATCATATGTCTGTTTTAATTTTTTAATTTCTTTAATCCAGTTATTTGATTCATTATTACTGTCTGTCCTTTAGTTTTTTGGGGGGGGTTATGTTTCCTGTACAAACTCCAGCTTGGACGTAAGACTTGGAAGAACTTTGGTTTTTCTACAGTGGGAGTCTGTTTTCCATCTTTAGGCGTCTCTATATTTTTGTAAGTCACACCAATAAAGTAGCTCTTCCAGTATGCTCTTTGCATGGCTAACCTGATTAGGATGAAGAGAATTATGCTTTTCAATGCTCAAATGCTGAAATAAATTGTAATGTTGCTGAACTGTTGCAGAAATGTATGGGATGACTTAGATTTGGCACACTTTATTTCTGTTATTATTCTGCTGACTGGCTGACGCGTTTGTGCGCCTGCGTGTGTGTGTGTGTGTGTTAGGCACATACATGTACACAGATTAGCCATATATGTATAGACACTCCACAAGGTCTGTGACAGTGTTCTGTGGTACCTTGCACCAAGAAGAATCGCAAGAATGTCAATGGTTCATTGGTTGTCCCTCCTTAGACCACTTTTGGTAGGTACTAACAACTGTATTCTGTCGTCTAGATGTCACAATTTGGCCCAAAGTCACATGAACATTTTCTTGCTTCCAGTACCTAAAATGTAAGGAGGGAACTTGAACCTCTTGTACATATTGATGAAATACATTTGGCTGGATTTGTCAGATAATGAAGTGATCATTTGAGGAACATCATCTCTTTTTGGATCATGCACTGTTATTCAAGATTTGTGGTTTCTCCACTATGAGTATGATGAATGATTTAAAGAGAAGAGTGGAATACTTGGCAGTGATGGATGGTATGTGTGTTTGTCCCCTGCAGTTGTGATTCTAGGAATAGAGACAGCTGACCATGTTCCAGGCCCAATTAGCCTACCTTGCTTTGTTTACACAAAGCTTGTCTTATCAACCTTCCTGCCTCATTTACTAAATGTCCATGCACTATGATGCACATCTTATTTGAAAGAACTCTGAGTTCAGACCTGTTTATTTGACGGGAAGCCAGGTGGCAGTAATATGAAACCATATTAAAAGGCAGGGTTATGCTTTAATGACAGGCTTGAAGTTCTTGCATGGGGGTGGGGGTAAAACCCCAAATTAAAAAGAAGTACTTTTTTTTCACTTAAGTAGTAACAATTCACACAAGGCCATCTGTTATATAATTTTAAGGGAAGTATCTTGCTGTCCTTTCCATTGGTATTAGATGTGCTTTATACTTTATATAAGCTCTGCTTTGGCTGGACAGAATGGAAACTAATCGTTTGCTAGTTTCCCTATTATGCCATAGACCGTTACCACGCCATACTGCAACAGCCCCAAGTGTTATTTTTTGTGATAACTATGTGCTTATGTAATGTCTGTAAAGCACATATCAGCAAATCCAGATATGATTATGGACGAACAAATGAATAAGCACAAAGCTCTGCTAATGAAAAGGTCAATGGGAGTTTATTTGTAATGTATTCAGTTTTATGTATCTACCTAAAATTTCAGCACAGTATAAAAGATGGCAAGACACCACGTTGGAAAAACAAGTCAGCAGTTTTCATACGTAAACACTGAGACTAATATAACTGCATGTTTGAGGAGGTTGACTGCGATGTTGGAAATTTTATTCGAAAATGAGTGTTTGCAGGGGTTATATACCAGTGTGTTAACTCATTTTGCTACTAAAATAGGCCTGGTGTCCTTAAAATATGAGTATGTTGTTTTATTTTTGTAGTTGGAGGCATGGGCTTATATATAGTTATAAGTTAACCCTTAATTTTTTAGACATATTGTGAACTCCCCGGCTCCCTTGGTTTTTGTCTTGGCTTATTTTCCCTGCCCCAGACTTAACAAAATAGGTCATGTTTTTCAGTTGAATTGTTTTCTGCTACATATATTACACGGATCGCATCCAGTTTAGGTCTCTAGAAGGTCATGTCGAAATAAGGTCATGTGGAAAACGTTAAAGCAGCTTTAAACTACATTGTCTGCTTTGTTTATATGAAAGGTCTGCATGCTCTCTATCAACATCACTTTTGTTTACTGAACTAAAGCCATCAGAGACCTGATTGTGAAAATAGACCAGATCCAATTTGATGCCGATCCAGCATTGATCCTGATGCCTGTACTCTGTAGCAGATGGCTTTCTTGTTTTCATCAGTGAAATCTACCAAAATCCATCATTTTTTGTAATTGGTCAGCACAAAAAAATAGTTACTATAGTTACTGTTCCATATCGTGTATGTAACACAATAAGTTAGTGTTTTTTTTATTATTGTTTTGATATCAATGTTTATTTTGCTTGTCAAAATATGCAAAAATAGACACCCATCAGTGGGTTTAGTAAATAATAAATTAATGACTTCCTTCAACAGGGGTTGGGGGCTGTTAATCACTATTCATCCTAATCAATTTAAAAGCATATTTTACTAAATGAGGACTAGGTTATTTAATTGCTTTAGTTTGTGAGGCTCTCAAAGAGTCTAAAATAATTCTGTAATTCTGGAGGAAGTTATCATTTAATTTTGTTTATTTGTTCTTGTTCAGTCCTTATGTTATAATGTCCGTATTAAAAACAGTTTAATTCGCCCCCTTTTGTCTGCACTGAAAAGTTGCAGCTGGAATATTCAAGCATTTTATGTCCAGACATCAGTCGGAGTCGTAAACTGGATACGTATATTGTACTCCAAACAAATCTGGCTCAAGCTTAAGAATTTTTCTCTCATGCTTATTTATAGCCCGCCTGAGTTGGTCTTTTACTCCTGTTTACTGTTGTATTTTGTTGAATTCTTCAGCATGAGGAAATGCTCAAATGGTGATTAGGCATTGGGAATATCCAGACTGAATTTCCTGATTCAGAATGAAATTGTTGTCTTAGGCACCCTATATGGTGTTTAGTATAAATTTTGTTGACATTTATTTTATAAATTCTGCATTTTTGAGTCAGCACAAAAACATTTTAGATTATAAATTCTAACATGATTAATAATAATAATAATTATTATAATAATAATGTTACAGTAAAAATGTCATTAAGGAAAGCAATCTGTTAAATAAGATATAATAAGGAAGAAGTGAGTGTGACAGTCCATCCTGACAGAAAAACAGGTTCTCCAGGACACTCAGTAAAACTGATCATCTAATTCCCTAATAAAATTGGATCGACCCAACCTGGGGTGACTATTT
>JAOVVF010000044.1:15004271-15017527 GCA_028565595.1 Duopalatinus emarginatus
TGCAATCATTTTCTGGGAGAAATGGAGCATTATCTGACAGAATTTCTGGGGTGCCAATACTTTTGGCCAGCACTGTACATGAGACGGGAGAGCCTGGTGCACTGTGGTATGTTGCGGGTGGAGCCTTTTCCTCTAAGCAGTAATGTGGGGCTTCAGTCGAATGAGATGAGATGCCTACTGTCCTTGATCACTGTGTTCATCAGACTATACCAGCATGCAGGCCTCACTTTACATTTCCATCACATCATTATCCTTAGTGGACACAACATGGAGAAGTAGCTTAACTTCTTATCAAATAAATGTGGAGTGTGACGCCTAGTTTTTTTTCTCCATCCTGTTGTTGTGCAAACTGATGTGGCTTGTCTGGAGTGTGAGTCACATGGCAGACGTCTAAAAAAAAAACAAAAAAACACTGAGCTCTGATTTTAATTAATGCAATAAGAAAAAAACCCCTCCAAACCTTTGCTTGTGTTGACGATTAAGGCTTACTGGTAGGCCAGCACCTGCTCACAGAGGTGTGTTTGACCTTCTGTCTTCCTGAGTGTAAACCGACAGATGCTGTGTTTTACTGGTGGCAGGATGACCCTTTTCCTACATCACCCGCTCTGACTAATCCTGTGGCTGCTTTTTCAAGGGCTCAGAGCTGCGGCTGCATGTTTATTTTTAACAGGCTAAGAGCAGCGCGGTGTGTTTGAGTGAATTTGCAATCTGTATTTAAACACTGAGACATATGGTCATTATAAGACATTGTGGGTGCCCTCCACAGAGCCTGAGGTTGTCATAGAAACCTGCAGGTCTGAGCTTGTAACTGTTTGTGTCTGAGTCTGCTGAAAGCTCAGCACATGGATGAGGCGCACGTGAAGGGGTTTGTGAATTTATATGTTTAAGCGTTTATACTTAAACTTATACGTTTAATTGGTATTCAAATTAATTAAATCTAAGAAAGGGGATATTTTGTTGTGATTAAATACAAGTTTTGATTCAGCTGCTGCCAGTTTTATTGACGATTTTTTTATTTTAGAATCTTTAATTCATTTTAACCCGTTATAAAATGAAAATCATAAAATATTAATTCTAAATGACTTCCATATAAAACACGTCCTTACCAAAAGCCGTATGTATATTTTTGTCCATTTGTTCTATGTTTAATGAATTTGAATCACCTTAAACAATATATGTTTTGGCCCCTAGGAGGAAATGCTGAAATTCCATATACTGTATATTTGTGTAAAAATTGCAGTTTATTTTTTATAGAATTTATATGGTTTATGTGATGAAAAAAAAATCCTAGGGGATCTGAGCAGTTGGTGCGCAAGGAATGCTCACCTCTTTGATTCATTAATGTGACTCAGTAATTGGTTGAAGTAAGTAAAGTGTGTGTCTTATGTGTTGTTATTTGTTCTCTTATAGTCTGTGGTGAAGACGGGACGGCTGCTGATCAGTCATGAGGCTCCGGTGACTGGAGGCTTTGCTGCTGAGATCAGTTCAGCAGTTCAGGTAAAGTCCAGACACACTTGCAGTTTAAATGTGCACTATTTGTCCGAGACAAAAAGTGTCCTCAGGAGGCTGTTCTCTGTTTGATCAGAATGCTTAGAGTTAATTACCTTAGACTAATCACCATCCCACAAAAGCCTGTCAAGTAGCTACTGATTAATTCATGCGCTCGGCTTGTCTGCTTTATTCTGTACACGGGATAGAAGAACCCAGTTAACTAAAATATGCTAGAAAATTATCATGTGCTAGTGTATCATTAAGGCTGTGGTTACTATCATAGCTCACAGAATGAAACCTCTGTCTGTTGCCATTGCTGTATATCCACTTCTGTAATAAGGATGATTTTAGGTCATAGAGTTTATTTATGTGACCTGCAAACCACAGACTTGGTCCCACTGTTCACTCATGTGTAACTTTTAAATTCTTTGACGCTATTTTAACTTGCGTGGTCTTAGAGAGTCTTCTCTGTCTTTCTGTCCTTCACTTTTTATTGTTCATGCTGAGTGTTTTAAGAGATTTATGAATCATCATTACTCTTTCTGAAAATATTTAAGTTTGTTCTCTAAATATATTGTCCCAGATACATTCATAAATGTGCAGCTTAAACAACTACCATAATCTGTAAATCAGATAAGATGAGATCCGTTATCTGATCAACCTGATTCTGATTAATTCCCAGACAGGGTAAAAAGCTTATATAAGCTTATATGCGATTGTGATAAGAGATCAAGATTGTGCTTGATCATTTTTTCAGCATTCATGACGTTCTTTATCCTGACTGCTTGAATGGGAGTGGGTGTTGAGTGTATGCATGTGTTACCTGGGCTAAGGGCTCTTTGTGTGGTGGGAGGTGATGAGTCAGTCAGATGGAGTTGGCCTAACAACCATTACAGAGGTTGTCACGTTTTTAATTTGCTTGTCCAGCCCTGTGTTCTGGAAACTGTAAACGTAAAGGAGACATATTGCAACCCCTTTCTATGGGTTAACACAGTTCCCTGGTGTCTTCAGGAAACCAATGAAATGTCTGTGACATCAAAATACCACAAGAATCAAAGCTCCATAACAGCTTTCTTACTCTTTCTAAACTGCTCTTTTCCTAATGCTCAGTTCAGTGCATGCTCCTTTAAATGATAATGAACCTCTGCTCACCCACCCCCTCTTCCATGGGGTGCACCCATAACTTTTACAGTTCTCAATTTTAATGGGTCACTTTTTTGCATTTATATTTAAATGGCTTATAATTTAAAATGTTTTTGTCTCCTGTTACTGCAATGTTTTGATCATAATTGCTGTTATTGCTGAATCCTTTTTTTTTTAAATCTGCTTGGTAAAGCGTTAAAGTTGGTAAAGGTCTGGTATGTGGGGAAAAGGGCTGCATGGAAGTTATCAAGCCATGGGTGGAGATACTCAGATGAGGGGCAGCATACTTCTAATGAGTCGGCAAATTACATAACAAGGGTAGTACAGTTTGTTGAACCCCATATTCTCTGAAATAGGCAGCCAACAAAAAACTGACTGTCATAAACTGTCATATTTCAAAGTTTGTGGGTTGGTAGGCTCTCTAAAATCTTCACAAAAAAGTAAAGATTTTCATACCATATTCCCCATAATATTATGCTTAGGTGTATAATAGTCTACTATTGATAAATGCATTTGTAACAGATACAACTGTGCTGTGCCTTTAAGAGAAGACTACACTTGTTTTATACTCTTTACACTTCTAGTCTTCTTAATTCTCCAGTAACTCTGCTAGGAGCTTCATGCTTTACTTCCTTGTGTGTGCAAATGGAATGTTAGCAGCCGTGTGACCTGGTTTAATATCGTCTGTGTACTAAATAAATGAGCCCACACCCGTGTTTGTGTCACCACTTGCGTGCTAACGACTTAGCTACACACCACATGCTCTCGAAGCACCTAGCCTCCAGTATATGGTAAAGTAGTGTTACAAGTACTTGACTATATAGTTTACCACTGCAGCCTGCGCTCTTCTCAATGAACTCTTATTCTCAGTTGTATCTGTTACACATTAAACACGATTCCTTGTTAACGGTCAGATGAGATGAAGTGAAATGATTTCCATCTGAAATCAGTTTCCATATCTATTGACTTGGCTGTAATGAGTCGAAAGAAGATACCCCAAGATACCATTTATCTGATGATCATTGGTACTTTCAGGAAATTCACCACCTTTATAAGAGCCAGTGGAAGATGAACACAGTTTTGACGAACTGCTATTTAGATCTAGCTATATCCAGCGAAATATGCTAAAAGCTGATAAGAAGTCCTGAAATAAGTTCTGCGTTTGTATTTTGGTTGTCAAGATATAGAAGAACTAATACAAGAAGGTGGGAATCCTTGACATGTAACGAGGTTTATGCAGCAACATTAATAATGAAGGAAAAAGTGTCTTTCGCATTTCTTTCAGAAGCACTGAGAAGCAAAAAAGATAATCAGTGAGACACCAGGTAGTGTTTTTAGCTATGTATACCATACAGAAAAGATACACTTCCACTTTTAAACAACAGTTTAATCCACACAGCTTTTTAAATATAATCACAGAATGCTGATTTGAAAGAAAGTAATAAAATGCAAAAGTAGAGTGCACGGTCCTGTAGGATGATTAAGTTTACTATTATGACAATAAGTAGAGCCTTTATAAAGCCACTACTAACATAAGCCACAATATGCTTTCTGTTTCTATAAGTAAATTAAGGATATATGTGATCATACAACATGTGTGAGACGTACATCCAGGAAAAAAACGTGTATGAATATATGCAGAAACACAATCTAAATTTCAGCTAAAATATAAATTCCAGAAGTAAACATGTATATAAATTGCACATTTGGTTCATCACTGTCTGTAATGTCAGTATGAACTGAAACTGTTTGTGGACGTGGAGGGGGAAGCACCATTCTATCCGAAAAACCTGGACGATATAAAGTCAAGTAGATCTTTATTGTCATCACAAATACATTATGCAGGACACAATGAGTAATAACCTTTCTACTGGACCTAAGGTGCAAGATCCATGTTATGACATACACAGTGCTGACAGGGCTAAATTGCAACAGGGACGAGCAGCATGCAGGGAGAAGTACATGGGAAACAGTGAATGTGAGTACAATAGAGTATAAATACTAAAATAAAAAAAAACAACTTCTAAACATGACACTATGACATTACAGTAACAAGGTCAATCGCTGTGACTAGAATGTAAATTTAGTATAAAGTGCCAATACAGTAGTGGTTTTGATGGTAACGTGAGAGAAAAGACATACAGTGCCGTACTATGGTAGGTCGATACAATCAGTGTCTGTGTGCTATAAACAGTACACCAGTGCAGTAAGTGACATGTGCATCATTCATTATGTAAAGTGGCTGTGCAGTGGGGTGAATGGTGTAATATGGATCCCATAGTGATGTGCATGGAGGAGGCAGCACAACTTTTGAGTCTATTACTAAGCAATAATGAATTAAAAAATGGTACCCTGTTAAAAATCTGCTTATCTGATGCCTCTGGGCTTATGATTTGGCAATCTGAGCACCTCATGTAAACCACATAGTCTGAGCCTCAGAATTTTTGCCCCTGGAGTGTCTGAATGCTTATTAAAATCTTTTCTTGCCACTAGATTAAGAATCTGAAAGGTTGTAGTCTGAGCATTGTGTGCCAGTTTTTATTGGCTAAACAGCTTTTGAATGCTGGAACACCCTTAGCTTTTTTTTCAGAGCAATTTATTGTCACTGGACTGATTGAGTCCCATTTTGAAATGTAATTAAAGAGTTATGAGCTGATCTGATCTGCCAGTGAACAACTTTGCTATGGCAGTCAAATTACCTCTTTCTATAAAAGTAGGTTGGTTTTGGCAACATTTTTTAACGTAATATACGAGACTGTCTGGGAAATGTTAGAAGTCTGGTTTGCAAGACTATGAACAGTTATTTTTGAGGAGCTTGCTATAGAGGGCTTAATGCTAATGCTATACCCTTAAACTTCCCAAGTTCCTGTCTGCACCAAAGTGAAACAGACTGGAATGAGGTATCTGGTCTTTCAGGAGACTGACATTCCCTTACCACTCCCTTCAGCAATTCTTACAGTGACTCTCTGAGAATGGGAGAGGAGTGCTGTGTCCTGTTATTTCTGGATTCATGGCTGGGACAAAGGGATTTTTAGGTCGATCTAGCCATTCCTGGACACCTCAGTGGAATAGTTGGATTATTGTTTCTCCCTTTTGCTCGTGAAGGCAGTTGGAATTGTGCGAGGGGATGAAAGCATCCTATCCAAACTGGAGCTGTGTCATGTGTCATTGTTTGGCATTATAAGGTGTGTGCATGTGTGTATGACGAAGAAGGAAAGGCTCAGCTCACGTGATCGTCTGAATGGGCTTTTGGGATAGCCAGAAAGGGATGGTGAAAAGTGACTTTCTGACAGTTCTCTTTGAGCCCTTTTCTACTCTGGCTGTTCCCGTCACTCATCTGTTTCTTGTTTAGCAAAGTCTCAGTTATTGTTTGTTCACTACATGCTTCCGTTAATAGCAACTGTTCTTGAGATTCTGAAAGTGCATATTCAAGCATTGACCTTAGTGGAAGCTTGTATACATTTGTTAAAACTAGCCTGAAATGCAGCCGTACTGTCGCAGAATAAAAACATCTAACAATGGTGAGCAACTCAGATATGTGGTATAGGGTAAAGTTAACTCTGTGACTTTTCTCAGATGTTTATGGTAATTAACTAAGTAAATAGCCTAGCTAATGCTTTTCACCAGGATCTTTTTACCTCCCTGAATGGCTCCACCAGCTCTGCGTTAAACATTAAACTTGAACCACATGCAGTATTTTCTTTATGCTCTTGCCATAACCAGATGCTCCACATAGCTGCACACTGACTTCAGAGAAGACCTACCACATTTTACAAGAGCCCAGTTGCCTGACCTACTGGTATTCAATTGATGCCAGTGGCTTGTAATTTAAATCAATAGGAATTAAGCCTTAAACTGTAAGAGTTTTTAAAGCAGAGTTGCGGTGATGAGCAGCACATCAAAGTGAGCAACAGTACTCACACCCTGCATGTGTGTTGAGGAGGAAGGGCAGATTTGTCAACTAAAAAAATCTGTTTATGGAAATATTGAAAAGATGCCTTCCCAGGAAAGACACACATCTCTTTATTACAGATCACTTCTTTGATAAATGTATTTTTGTGCATTTCAGCACAATTATGCACATTTCACATAACTGAGATGAAATCCAGCAGTTATAGAGTTGTGAATTCTCCGTTAGATGGATTAGATAGAGCACTGGGCAAACAGCACTGAAATTTAAGATGGAATTTAGTTTGATAATGTTATCTGCTTTGTTGGGATTAGTGTCTGGAAAGACAGTCATTCACTGCTGCCAGAAGATCATCTATTTAAATATTAAAAAGTACATTTATAGCATTTGGCAGAAACTCTTATTCAGAGACCAACAATAGCAGCTTGGTGGTAGTGGGATTCAGACTCAGGACCTGATCAGAAGTCCAACGTCTTAACCACTCAGCTACCACAGCCTCAAATACTCAATTATTTGGTTTGAGATCTAAGATACAGACTCACTGAGTCAATGATTCTCAGCTAACACAACAGTTCATTTATGGTTTGTCTCCTGCACATTCATGTTAGGATTTTACTTTTGAAAATAAGTGACTGATCAGATATATGAAGAAAGACTTTACATTTACAGTGTACATTCCTTCATCCTTAGTAGCTGCCCAGTCAGGGTCACAGTGGTTTAAATGTGGATACCGTTTTTTCATATTTTAGACAAAACATCCAACTAAGAAACTATGACATGTAGGCATAAGCAAAACTATTATTGCCACAAGTGTGATAAAAATCATATCTCTATGATTATATGATTGATATGATGATGTTGAAGAAGTATATTCAGACTATATTGAGAGTGCTGGCATTTTGACCACGGTGTTGCTGTCTTTTTGTCCCAGTCCAGGCCATAGTGGTAAGTTAATATTAAATAAAAAAAAACATTAATCAATTAAATAAATCTTTTTCATTAACACAGATCCAGATAATGTTATTTTGTTATACCCCTATTTGGATTGATCAGATACATGCGTGTCTGAGATGAGTTATAATTTTCAGGCTGCATGTGTGCATGCATTTCTCACACATTTTTATGCTTTCATTGTCTTCACGTTGATTGGGTGCTGCTGAATAAAGACTGACTGAAGTACTGCAGCCTAACCTCCATGTGAATGAATGAATTTTGCATTCAACATGCATGAAGTCACTACATACTAAATCTTATTCAAGAGTAAGAAAGTAGATGCCAGAATGTGGCTATCCTCATCCGACTTTGGGTTCCACTAGGAGACGGATCTCAGTTCTTTCAGTTTTCTGGCAATGTATGGTTTGTAGAACTGGCATTTCCGCGTCACTCTACACTTTCAATAATCTCCAATCTGTGGCTGTTGCTGATCTAGGGAGATTTTCTTTTGACAGTAGCATGGACAAAATTTATGTCTAAAATATTTTTTCTGAGTAATGCCTCTTCTTGGAGTCAGTCTGCCTTGTTGTCTTATTTTTACACTGACATTTAAAGTATATTGCATGTAATCATGCACTTCTCATAGATAAACACTAATTGTAGTAAAACTGCAGCTCTGCTGAAGCTCACTGTCCAGATGGCGGCTTGTGACTAGACTGTACACTTCTTGTGCCCTTCCAGAAAGTGTATTTAAAGAGATTTCTCCTTTTTTATTATAGAAAAGTGCCCTAGTTAGCACAAGTGCTGAGGAGAAGCTGTTGTCCAGACATATACTGGCTTGGCAGGTGCACACATCTGCTTTGAGGCTAAATGACATAAAATTACATCTGCCTTCAATCTTCAAGAGATGGCCTCTAGCTACTGGGCTGGTATTGTGGAAATGCAGGCCCCCCGGCCAGAGATGGAGAATGGCTGTTATAGGTTTTTAGAAAGACGTGAATCTTTTATTTTTTTCCCCGATGCTATTTTAATATTCACATCACATGTTTAAGCCGCTCTACTCAATTCATGTATTTTTAGACAGAGTCTGTTTTGTTCAGATCCCTAAAGGTTAAGCCAACATACAGTAATATAGGATGAAAAATATTCAGAATTAAGAATGCAGTCAATATTAATAAGCACCTCTCGGCCTTATTATGTCCAGCGATTTTATTTCTCAGCTTTTCTTCTTTATTTTTATTTCTAATTTCTCAGCTTTTCAGAAGCTTTTTGTTGTGAAGGTGGTGACTGACAGTTTTTTAAATAACATGACAACCCCAAGCAAACTGTGGCTGTGAATATTAAAACACTAATTCTGTTTTAAGAAATGTATTTATTTATTTTTACATTTTAGATATTTTATAAGGGTGCCAGTAATGTTTTGCAATTTGTTTTAATCAGGAACAAATTATGTTTCTCGTTTCCCTGATAAATCAAGTTGAATATATGAGAATTTGCTTTATAAAAATATTGTTAAAATATATATTATTGGCCAATAGCTTTGATCTTGATGTAACATTACAGAAAAAGACAACTTATTACAGTTCTACCCCGGCATCCAATAGTGATGGAAAAGGCAATATATATTGCATGCAGTCATGGGGTTATCAACAATTCATCAACACCAATGAGGTCATTTAGATTATATTGTTGGAAATCTGTGTTCCTACTGACGTCATTTATTTATTTTAAAAGCTGAAAGTACATTATGATAATGATTACAATCTTACTAACACAACTTGTTCTGCCAAATGACCAAAATAGTGATCAATAGCCCTTTTCACTAAAGACAGTAAAGGTTTCGCAGATTTTTTTTTTCCAAGACCTTTGTGCTGCCAAAACCATTTGGACCTGTCAAGCATGAACTCCACAAGATCTTTGAGGGTGCGCTGTGGTATCTGACACCAAAACATTAGAACCAGATCCTATTAGTTATGCAAGTTGTGAAGTGGGCCTCCATGGATAAGACTTGTTTGTCCAGAACATCCTACAAATGCTAGATATGATTGAGATCTGGGGAATTTGGAGGTCAATCAGTACACATGAACTCTGTCATGTTCCTCATACCATTCCTGAACAGTTTTTGAAGTGTGCATTATCCTGCTGAAAAAGGCACTGCTATTAGAAAATATTATTGCCATGTTTAAGTGGGTCGATGTGTCAAAGTAACCACCACATGAATGCCAGAACCCAATATTTTGTAATATAAAAAAACATGACTTATCAAGCCAGAGCACCTTCTTTCATTGCTCTGTGGTCCAGTTCTGATGCTCACATGCCCGTTGAATGTGTTTTCTGTAATGGACAGTGGTCAGCATAGTCCCTTTGAGCAGTCATAGCAACCTGCAATCAACTTTTCTATTATACATAGCAATTTGTAGTACAGTAGATCATCTGTTGAATTAGAGCAGACAGACTTTTCCCACCCCATGTGCATCATCAAGGCTTGGTTGCTCATGACCCTGTTGCCACTTTACTGGTTATGCTTTTTTGGACGACTTTTGGTAGGTACCAACCACTGCATACTCGGAACAAAGAGATACCAACCCATGACGGGTATAAAAACATAATTAAGGTAATTTACCTTTTTTCACTATTTCTGAGACTCTAAATGCTCCTAGAAGCCCAGTGGTACTCCATCCATGCGAAATGGATGAAGAATTGAAACCAAAAGAAGGCAAACCCAGTAAATAAGAAGGGATTTGGCCAAGGAGGTATAAAATAACTTAAAAAACCCAATGGTTACTGTAACAGATATTCAGTGGTTAAGTTGGGAGCAGATGGTCTGCTGAGACATCATCTAAACTCTCAAGACAACCTGGGGTAAAACCAGGTACTGCTCATCACCTGGCCAATATGATCCCTATGCTGGTAGCAGCTGCATGCTATGAGTGCACTTCTTAGCACCAAGGACAATAATAATGGTCAGAATTCAGAGAAGGTTAAATGCAGCCAAATACAGAAAGTTCTTTGAAGAAAACCTGCTCCAGAATGCACACCACCTCAGAGTAGTGTGAACATTCACCATGACAATGCCCTTGAGTCATGAGAATGTGGTAAGTGACCTGATGAATGTCCATGAGTCAGCCAAAGCTGTCTTCAACCCAATAGAATATTTGGGACAGAGACTTAAAGACAGCAGTTTACAGACGCCCCATATCCAGTCTGATTGAGCTTGAGTTGGTCTGCTAGTAAAAATAGGGACGCACTTCCCAAATCCGGCTGTGCAAAGCTTGTGGAGACTTGAACATGAGGATTAGAAGCTATTTGGGAAGAAACTTTTACAGTACTTGTACAATACTGAATAAAGGGACTAAAAACATATTCAAATGAGATCTCTGTATTGTTAATAATAATAAAAAAACCTAAAGAAAATTTTACCTTAAAGAAACTTTTTACTCTGTCATTGAATTATTTTGTGTATAGTGATGACCAAAAAAGTACATTTAATCCTTTATTCTGAGAAGCAGTTTGAAAGTACACGATGGATGACTTCATGTGCATGCAAGCTGTTACTCACGTTACCGCAGTGTGCCGTAAGGACAACTGAATTCTATTGAGCGTGAATTGGTAAAAAAAACACATGAGCATTTCAACATTCTGCATGACTTGTTGGACTAAAGTACTGAGTATTATGTCGTACTGTAGTATTATTACGTCTGTAGGGGAACCCGAAAATGAACAAGAATGATGACATTATTTTATATGGGCTTTGTGCACTGTCTGGAATAGCAGCGACTGGGTGGCTTTGATTAAACAAAGTGTGGGGATTTTGTCAGGTTGGCTTCAGTTGCTTTGGCTTCGCCCATGGAGAGTTCTGGCTGAATCTCCCCCCAATGTGAGATAGCATATAAAACACTGAGACAAAAGTGGCTGTGTTTTTTAATCTCTCTGCCAATAAATTAATGAACAACATAAGAAGGAGGCTGTAGCGAGGTTGGGTATTTTTAATGGTATTTCTTGTGCATCAAGAAAAAGAGACATTGTTCTTAACATGGATTAAGTGTATGCAGCCTGTAAAGGACATAATTCTATTCCCCAACAAATGTACACCATTTATGTAGTTGTGACTCAATTATGCCATCATTCTGTTTGCAGGAGGAATGTTTCCTGAACCTGGAGGCACCAATCACTAGGGTTTGTGGATATGATACACCGTTCCCACATATTTTTGAACCCTTCTTTATCCCAGACAAATGGAAATGTTTTGAAGCTATCAAACGAATGATCAACTACTAGGTAAGTTGTGATTTACCTATTACAGTTTTTGAACACCTATTTTTTTTAATGCTGTGTTACTACTACTACATATTTGTCTTTGATAACCTGATGAATAATATGTATTAAAATAAATATGACCACGTGATTACATCTCCCTAAGACTATTTTAATCCACTTTAATTGTCATTTTGAGTACCAGTCATAAAAGCCAAGATTGGGGAAGAAGTCGTGTAATCCACCCATCTCAGTTGATATTAAATAGATACTAAGTAGATATTAAGTGTGTGAAGGATTTTAATTTCACTGTTTTCTAGCTCTTTTCTGCCATACTCCCTTGTATATTTGATTGTGTTCACTGCTAGTTCCTGCTTAAAAGTAGATTTTTTTTGGGGGGGTTTGCATCCACATATTTTTCCTCCTTTCCATCTTCAGAATTTGGACACGTCAACATGAAACTCTTCCTCTTATGCTTTCTCTCTCTAGAATCTGGAAACGATGATCTTATCACAGATGTGGTTGCTACCCTTGTTGACAGACAACTCATGAGGATGGATGAACATGGACTTTCAGAAGTTAGAACTTTACTGGTTAACCATCTGGAATAATATTCATAAACACTAAAATGCAGATAAACTAAAAGTAGTTTTTGCTCTTGAATTGTATTCAGTGGTTTGGTGTTCCCCCTTTTTGCTGTTACATTATGATTACCTCTGTTTAGTTTCTTTGGTTGTTTGCTTTCTGAACAAATTAAAGACGTTAATCATGCTATTGTACAGTGTTTTCTTGTTCTCTTACTGTGCAAGGCATATTGGTTTGTCAAAACACACTAATTAAGCTGAGTTCTTAGCTCTAAGCCATTCGATTTCATCCTTATCTTAAGGATGTTTTTTCTTTTGGTGGAACTGTAACAGAAATTTTCCCTCTATTTCACTAGTGTTGCTTTAAATCGTTTTCAATCAGTTTGTTAATCAGATCAGCATAACTTGCTAGCTCAGGTGTTTGTAAAATGCTGGCAGTATAAATAGATTTTATCTGCCTGTTTTCTTAAATTCTAACCTTCAGAATTGTCACACTTGTAGCACAGAATCAGTTTGAAGTCATGAGCCTTTGGAAGTCTGAACAAAGTGCATTACATTCTTGACTGTATAGACACCTCACTTTATCAGTGTTAAAGATGTTTTATGAAACGTTTCAGACAAATTGGTCCACCCCCTAGATTTATTATTGACCGGCTGCCAATTTAGTATGGCACAACTGTAAACCTACCAAGACAAGGTCATCCAGCTAAACTTACAGGCCGAACAAGGAGAGCACTGATTAGAGATGCAGCCAAGAGGCCCATTGGTGACTCTGGACGAAATGCAGAGATCTTCAGCTCAGGTGGGGGAATCTGTCCACAGGACAATTATTAGTCGTGCACTGCACAAATGTGGTCTTTATGAAAGAGTGGCAAGAAGAAAGCCATTGTTAAAAGAAAACCATAAAAAGTCCTGTTTGCAGTTTGCCAGAAGCCATGTTG
>JAOVVF010000044.1:15018023-15052349 GCA_028565595.1 Duopalatinus emarginatus
AGAATGGCCCAGTCAAAGTCCAGACCTAAACCCAATCGAAAATTTGTGGCAAGATCTGAAAACTGCTGTTCACAAACGCTCTCCATCTAATCTGACTGAGCTTATATATATATACACACACTGATATAAATCTTTTTTTCAGTGGGAGGTTGTGGCTTTGGCATCAAACACAAAAAGCAAATAAACAGACATACCACCAAAAAATGACAGAAAAGGTTAAACTGCTGAGACAATGCCCACTAATCACCAAGTATCTAGTAACCTCATCAAAGCACCAGAAAGGCGTCTGACCACAAATTATGGACAGAATGCAAAGATAAAATAGCACCTGTCATTTTGGTTGGTGTGAAAGCAGGCTCTGACCACAGTGAAAAGCAAGGCCATCTCTCGGACAAGTTACCGGAGGTGTCCTCTGCTTGAGACGGCATTAATGTTGTAGAAAACCTCACTCATTAATACTGTATATAATCAGAAAAATACTATATACATAACTGATACATTGCTGCAGATGTCTACCTCACTGAAACAAATATTTCTTCTATTTTTGTTTTATGCTTTTATTTTTGTTTCCAGACTGACAGCATATTCTTAGCTCTTGTCCATGTCAGAGGAACTAATATTAATACTATAAATAGATTCACAGATTAATTCTCCCAACCTTAGCCAAAACCAGGCTATATAAAGTTCTGTTCCGGTAGTTGTAGTATATTAGGAATAGGATGGATTCACAGGAGATACTGGGGCTCCTGGCACGTTTAAACTTGGTTTGGATTTTCCTTTCTGAAGTGTCTCAGTCCTTACCACGTCCTCTGGGTGGAGTCTCCTTTCATAAATCCTCCACAATGAAGCCCAACATCTCTGCAGCTGAAAGAGAATAATAATCAAAAACATTTCTATCTTTTTGTCATATTTTCCTGCCTCAGTTTCGGGTCTTTTTTGAACATGCACTTCTTATTCTTTTAACACATGTCATACATGTTCTTCAAGGCACAGGAAGCCTTTTATCAGAATCCTTTTATCAGTGTGCCATACCAGCAGAACCTGCACAACAGTTGTCTGGCAGTCATAAAATAACAAAACATTTTGGATTACAGACATAGCATTAATCCCAGAATTGTCTAAATAATTCATTAAATTAGGATTTTGAGGATGTCTGAAAACTGATTCTAGACACTCACTTTCAGTAAATCCTGTTTATGTTCATGGTGGAGCCAGAGCCTATGCTTGGAACACCAGCCATGAAGTGGGAATCATACACAGGCGAATTCACACCTTAGGGCAATTTCTCATAACCAATCAACATCCTGCCATGTTTTTGGGAGGAACCCAGAGGAAACATGCCCACTATGTAACCCAGCTGGATGGGGTCAGGACAGAATTGGGGACCCTGGAGCCATGAGGTGGGCAATTCTACCCACTGCACCACCTTGCAATCTTAAATCAAGAGTTTTCCAGAACTGTATACAGTAACTATTTATACTATACCACTTTATGTTGTCACCCGGGGCAGTATGGGTTATTTCCTGGCCACTGTCACATTTTGCTTGCTCATGAGATTTCTGTAAATCTGCCTTGTGACAATTTATTCTGTTAAAAGCTAAAAAAAAACTGAATTTAATTTAATTATGAGTATGGAGTATTTGTGTGTTGACTCGGTGGTGTATGAATGATTTCTATTTTCGCTCCTGAATGCTAAAAGTAATTCTAGCAATACCTAAATGGTGAGATTTTTGTTCTTGTTTATTTTCGGAAAAATGTACCTTTTCAATTCTCTTTAATTCTCTTTAACCATTTATTTGTTTCATTTTAAAGTCTCAAATTTCACACATTTATTCATCTAATATCAGGTAACAAGAAGGAAACAAAATCATTCTAAACATCAGCAAGCTGCCTGCTATACTGTAGGTCCAGCATTCTCGAGCATTTATTTTGGTATTCCTGGTTTGAAATTCCTACTCTGTAGTTAATAATGACTACAGGGTCTCTTGTGCTATTAGCTTAACACAATTTAAGATTTTACCAACAGGATATGTGAACTGTTTCTCACCTCTTACAGCTTGGTGTGATACAGGCTCTGGTGCTAACTAACGGTTGCTAAGAGGTGGTAAAAAAAACCCAACTTCCCTGTGCAGGTAATTTGGCTCGACAGATGGACAGAGTGATTATTTATGTAAAAATGCCATCCTGTTGGAGAAAGGGCAGCTCTGTCACACCTGACGTAAGTAGTGCTGATTATGTGTATGCAATGAAAATAATTCCCCTGCCTAGTCTGAAAAGGCTTTCATGTACTGCTTTACGATTAAGCCTGATAGAAAATAAGACATGCTTCTGGTTCCTGGGAGCTTTTTTCTGTTTCCCAACCCTTTAGAGAGTCTGCACTCTGATATGTAAGGAAAATAATCAGTGACAGGGTGGTTGGATGTTGCTATCACTGTGGATTATTTTTCATTCTGATTACCACAGCAGTTTGCTGAGAACGATACTCTGTCAGGATGAGAAAATTAGCATCCAGTACTGCAGTACTGCGTGAGAGGAAAGCAGGGGGGTATTCCCTAGTATTGATCTGGTACGCCTGTGGCACGTTTGAGTTTTCACATGTTCCTGAATTTGCCAGACCCAAAATACAAACTAAGGAAAGCAGATGACTGTCTGTAAAGAAGCCTGTGTATCAGCATGTAAACAAGAAGTTTTAAAATAAAAGTGATGATCTTATTTTGGTTTCGATTTGACCAAAATATTATTGAGTCCTGTAGATGGACATCAGAAATTTGTTTTGAATGTAGCAGAGACAGGAAAGCAGTAAGAAGAGATGAGAGGTAAGAACAAGCTATACGTGGTGAGAAATAAACATACATTGTTCAAAAGGCTAGAGGTTCCCAAAGTAGGGCTTATTTATATTTAAGGCACTTTTTTTTCTGACATGCTGCAGTAAACCTTCTTCTGTAGTCTTTGAAAGATCTGCATTGTACACCAGTGTCTTGGACGTCCTAGATTGGTAAATATACTTTGATTGTAAAATCTGCATTTTTTAATTTGTAAGACTGAGATTGAGGTCTCAGTCTTTATCAAAGAGCTTGATATGATAACCTGACAGACAGGGATGTTTTGACAATGATGTACCAACTATACTAGTGGATGTCACTTTTAACCCTGACATGTAGGCCACACAAAGTTACAGGTGAGGTTATAATACAACTAGCTTTGCAGCTCCTTCTAAAATCTTGTACAGAATTCAAGTATAAATCATCACAGCACTTAAACCTGGATAATATTTTTATAACGAAACACAAAAACTGGTTAGTCATTTCTCTGGTGTTTAGCCATTTATGTTATACATAGGTGTGTGTTTAAATATTTAAAGTAGATCTAAAGTATAAAAGTCTGGCTTGGAGTCACAGAAAATCCTTGCATGTTACTACAGATAAAGACTTCTAATAAAGTGGTGACACACTAACAGAATACACTTAAATCATACAAAATATCTAAATTATTGTCAGATGCTTGTGACTTGTTTAGTAGCCACAGTTGCTAACAGCTGTGCAAAGCTTCTACTTCTAACAAATTAACACTTTTAACCAACTTGGCCTGGAACTTAAAAAGCACTGTTTTATTGTTTATTATTTGTTTATTATTAATAAGTTAAATGGTTTATTTGAAATGGATTCTGTGGTGTAAGTGTGCCTAAGACACTTTCAGAAATGTTGTGCAATTATGCAGCATCTTAGTCATTCTTTACATGACTTACATGTGTCTTGTTTAATATTAGTAAAAATTTGTTTACTTAGTGTGCATACATGTAAATGTACTAATAATGATCAGAACACATTTCAATCAATAATCATTTCAACTGAAGCTCTTACTTGGTGGAATTTCATCTTTGTGCTCTTTAGTAAGCTTTTGATAATTATTTACACATGACAAGTATTGAATTAAATAAAGAAAGCTGATATTCAGACAGAGGCTATTTTATTTACAGCATGTGCTCCATGAGATATGTCACAGAAAGGCATGGCCAACACTTTCATCATCTGAGAATTACATCCAATCAGAAGAGATTGAAACAGGAACATAAGAAAGGTTAAAAGTTCATCCAGCTTCCTCAGCATTTAGCTGCAGTATCTTATACAGTGCTCTTTCAAAAGTATTGAAATGACAATCTGTTTTCTATACACTAAAGGCATTTGGGTTTGAGATCAAATATGAATATGATATATTCAATCAGAATTTCAGGTTTCATTTTTACAGTGGATGTAAAATGTCTATACACACCTGCTAAAAAGCTTTTCTATGTGACCTATAGTCTGAGATCTTTTAGGGGGGAAAATAAAAATAAAGTTTTTGCAAAACTCAAAAAACAGGCAAATGCTGCAAAAAGAGTTTCACAACACGGATGTTAGAATATGGCTAAAGACTAAGTGTGTGTGTGGGGGGGGGTGAAGTAAAGGTTTTTTTTTAAATAAACTAGGACATATCAATCTGTAAATCACTGGATTCTGTTTAGCCAGATCAGACCAAAAACATGGTGGGAGAGGATGGTCCATTGAGGTATGTTTGGATACCTTTGGATACAAACACTTTTCTTGTGTTAATTAACGAAAGAATTGGTGAGCCACTGCTTGTCCTGCCTAGAGCATCTCCAAACTACCAACAAGATTGTAAAAATTATTTCATGTAAAGCAAAAACCTAAATTCCTCCAATTTTGCTTGTTTTAAGGCCACCCCTAATCATGGTAGCCTATGTCTCTAAGTTTCTTTGCATGGAAACACTACATAATACATGTTTCTTTTCTGCTGAAATTTCTCAAATGTGTGTAATATTTGTGAAACGTTTAGATAGAGAAATCTGGCTAGTAAAATGGTTGCATAGGTGTGGCTGTGTTGAGAATTAACCAATCACATGCAAACTAATGTTAAATAGAAGTCAGTACACACGTGCTATCAACTGTAAAAAGTTCAGCTGTTCTAATAGGATTCTCCTGAAATTTACTTATCTTACAGAAAAAGCCATGGACTGCATATAGTCTCAAAAGGATCCAATTGTTGGAAGGTATCAGTTAGGAAAAGGGTACAAAAATATTTCCAAGCATTAGCTATACTATGGAACACAGTGAAGGTGGATAAAATATGGTGCAACAATGACATTACCAAAAACCTGATATCCCTCCATAATCACTGAAAAGGCATAAGAGAACCTTGTCCGGGAGGCTGCCAAGAGGCCTACAGCATGACTGTGTCTACATGTGGCTGCCTTTTATTACAAAGAATAACATCCACACCACGTCACCAGGTTTGTGTTTTTTTTTCAAAAACCTACAGCAGGTCTGTCAAACATATATGAACCTTTTAGCCATTATTACAAAAGGCAAAACAAAACTGCTCATCATCAAAAGAACACTATAACTACAGTAAATAACACTGAATATCTGGTTGCATATCCTGTGCTTGCAATAGCTACAAACCAGTGACCCACTGATGAACTGTTGCATTCTTTGTGATGCTTTTACCTCAACCCCTTCTAGTTGTACTGATGAATTTCTTACTTAAGTCTTTTCTCAGTGTGTTCTCAGTTGGGTTAAGGTCTTGTGTATGACTTGGCCATTCTAAAACCTTTTACTTTTTTTCCCCATGATGAAGTCATTTGTTGTGTTGGCAGTGTGTGTTGGATGATTCTGCTTCATGTCTTGCTAAATGATAAAGTTCCTCCCAATTAGATTGGAAGCATTTCTCTGTAAATTGAACAGAATTTACAAACTTTTTCTGTAGGCTTCTGAATGTATTATGTTTACATGCAGGGTTTTTCTTCACAGTTCTTACAATGTTTCCATCATCATCTGCTGTTCCTTGGCTGACTTGTTGCTTTCTGTTGTTAGTAAACCAGTGGTTTCTGGTCTGATTTTCTCTCTTTTCTTTAAAATAGAAAACAGTGTTTCTTCCATAGACCGCTCTCTAGTCTGCATGTTAGTTTATCTTGTTTAACAAAAAAGTCTTTACAGGTGAAGCCCAGGGCTCACACTAACCGTAGTCATTCAAATCTATTAAATATTTATATAATCACACTTAAAGGGATTGAAAAACTTAAAAACCATGGGCTTTTGTAAACTCTGTACTGAATGCTTAAGCCCTGTTTCAGCAGCCCCTCTGGGAACGTTGACTGCACTTGTGCTGTAGGAGCCAACAGTAAGAAACAGTGAGTGAACGTATCATTTGAAATCAGTGAGGGAATGTTATAAAGAGCTTGCCACTTTCCATGATTGCTGACTCACATTCACAAACACTGAAGAGATGGAATCAAGACAAGCCCAGGCATATGACTCTGTATGGACTGTAGAAGCTTAGTGTCTTATTGATTGGAGTTATACTATGTGGCAGCTCGTCCTATTGATACATTTGGAGAACATGCACTAACAACTATGAGTGGCTGAGAGGTTCACTAACAGCTGCATACATTCAACAAAGCCTTCTTCCTGGAAGCATGGGCACTCTTTGTGTAACACTTCCAGAGATCAGAGCCCTTGTCACAAATATTTATAAACAAACAATTTCTTCTGCAGTATTGAATTCTGTTTAAAAAGTTCAAACAATTCGGAATGCACAGTTAGTAACTGTCTCTACTTTTTTGTAAGGATCATGTTTTACCTTTTAAGATAATAATTAAAAGTTTTTTATTTTTTTTTAAGTGTAGATATAAATTGTAAGCCCTGTGAAACTAATCAATAATCATCCGAATGAAAAGCTCTTTTGATTGCAGTAGTATGCATTTATGCATTTTGGTAAAAAAACTAACTTTCTTAGCCAATTTACACTGACATGCCAAAGCTCTATATGCTATAGCAGTATATAAATTGATTATGAAGTGGTGTTATTATAGGGGATGGCTTAGGAACTCCCACACCTGTAGAAGTTCAGGCGTTATCTTGCGAATGAGGTCAAACACTGGCCAGTGTGCTCATGGAAATGATGACAAATTATTTAAAAAGGCATGATAGTGCTGGATGGATGGCACATTTTATTTCTGAAGTTGTAAGGGCATTTTATGATCCTATATCCACAGTGTCATGTATAGACCAGAAATATTTAATGATCATGACTGGTGGTGTCTAGCAAGAATTATCAGTGCGAACATTGCTTCTGGAAGAAATCACATAGACCTGGTCTGATGAGTGGTACCAGTTGTTTCGGGCTGATGATAAGGTTTGTACTGTATGTGGTGCAGACCCCTAAAGCCATAGGTCCCAGTGGTCAAAAAGTGAAAAACAGAATTTTAGAAATTTGTGCAAATATATTTAAAAAAGTCAAAATTACATTATTGTATGGATTTGGGGATTTTCTGTCATTTTTCTTTGCACATCCTCTCAAGCTCTGTCAGGTTGAATGGGGATTGTTGGTGGACGTCCCTTTTCAGGTCTCTTCAGAGATGTTTAATTTGGTTCAAGTCATGACTCTGGCTGGGCCACTATTTAAATAGATTTGGGGTTCTTTTTAGAATGTAGAACTCGGAGCATATATAAAAAAAAAAATAAAGCTATGTTTAAAACACAAAGGCCATGCAACTATATGAGGTATAAAAAGATGCTTTGTTTTTTTTTTTTTTACATTGTTTTTGTGTCTGCTTTACGTTATCCGGTCTGTTATAAAACCTTTTCATAATTTCCATTTGTTTTGTTTTCTTATATTTAGCTCTTCCTGCTGTTGAGCTCTGATGCCCAACAGGGAGAGGCAGTCTCTAATTAGAACAGCAAAAATACATATTTAGAGTTCTGTGCGGCTTTTGGGAAACTCTGTATTTAAGGCTGAGTGGGGACAATGAAGGAGACAATGCCTGTGGACAGCTCTTGTTACAGTACAAGTATCCTATAATCGGTCAGTATGCATGGGCAGTTCTCTGAACGTACAGTGGATATAAAAAGTCTGCACACCACAGCTAAACTTGTAGGTTTTTGTGATGTCAGAAATAAAACCTAGATAAATCGTATCAGATGTCCATCTTTAGTCTTAAATGGCAAACAACTTCAAATGTTTTTGTCAAGCAAGGAAAAAAATTTTATGACCTGTAGTGTGTGCACACTTAACTAATATTTCTGTGTAATACACACAATCCTTTTAGGTAGGAGTCTGCCAACTAAGCACATCTTAATGTGGCAGTTTTATTCTACGGTTTAAGAAAATCTATCAATTCTATCATTTAGGTTGCTAGGGGGGCACCTATGCACAGTCAACAAGTCATTACACAAAATTTCAATAGGATGTATATTTGGCCTCTGACTGGGCCATTCCAAAATGTTGATTGTCTTCATCTGATGCCATTCTCTTTGTTGAAATAGATTTGTGAGGTATGTAACACAGCGCTGCAGGATTTATGTACTGAAATAGATTTGTATTTGAAGCTATCCAAAGCCCAGATAGGTTTAAGTACAACTTAAACTTGGTGCCCCAGTCCCAGCTGAAGAGAAGTGGCCCCAAAGCATGATAAGCATGAATCATAACTCATTGTTCTGCGTGGATTTTGGCAATCCGTAGGTGGGCTAAGTTGTATTTTGTGAAAAAGGGTTTCTGTCTGTCCACCCTACACCAGCAGCCCACATATCTAGTCACATGGAAGAATGGAGCAGATATTCCTGCAGCTCTTTAAATGTTGCTGCAGATCTCCTGGCAACCTCTCTCGTATATTTTCACCTTGTACTTTTTTCAATTTTGGAGGCATATCCTGTTTTAATGTCACTGTATTTCTACATTGTCTCCACTTTGTGTCAGAAAAATTCTACAGAAACTGCTGGTCTTTATTTGGGGTTAATCAAGAACACTTCATTGATGACAGGTGTGAGATAATTACATTTGTACATGTTTGAATGTTAATTCTGAACAGTAACTTGTCCATTTATAAAAGGGTGAACACACCGTTATTCCTTTTCACCTGATATTTGTTGATTCTGTAATATACTAACTTTACATAGGCATAAGAAATCTTTTTGGGCTTTTGGCGGAATTGCCTTCCTCTAGTGCTGAGTTGTGTGGAAGGCATATCTATATTTTGCTAGCTGTTTGGGGTTTGTATTGCTTTTTGTTGAGGCAAGCCTGCACAGGAAGTGTGGGTGAGTCCCACCAGACATTTCCCTTGGCACTTATGCAGCCTGTTTAACAGCTAAACGCTACCTTCAATTGATGTCTCTGCTTGCGGTCTGTGGTTACATGAAAAAATTGCAAAGTGGGGAAACTTCCACTGCACTGTACTTGGGTGGATTATTTATTTTAATTAACCTTATCTTGTTAAACAAGATCATTTAGTTTTTTAAGTATCCACCTTTCTCCTGAACATGTATAAATTACAATTTAAACATCTATTTTTATTGAATAATTTGTTTTTATTGAAAAACTTTAGCATATAGTATAATAGAAAATAATTATATATTTTATTAGTAGTAGTATAGTATGCGATTGTATAATATTTTATTATAGTGCTGCATTATTGCAGCAAGGTGTTATTTATTGAACTAATACTTCAAGTTGATTATACAGTATAAGTTCCATGTAAGATTACTATAGCGGACCTGAGAACTCAATGCACGACAACTTAGGAGAACATGAAAAATAGACACAAGTTAAATTGTGTAAACACAATGCCTATGAACATGCACTGCAAACCCTACAACACAGCACTACAACAACGCTTCATGCTGCAATTACATAGAATGACAAAAGAAATGTTACCAAAGCACACCCAAGAGTAATAAACATGTCCAGACATGCTTTTTTTTTTTTTTTGTAAATCATGACTTCATTAAAGTCAGCTAGCTATCAAAGGTAAGCTAAAATGAGCTATGATATATGTGTAAATCGTATGTTATGGCCTTCAGTCAGCTGAACACACATTTGGAGCCATTGTTTAGACAGCACTCTACACCAACATCATGAAAACACCAAAAAACATTCAGGAAGAATGGTGTTAACTCCAGTTCAATTTCAAAGACTTGTTGCATATATGCTAGAACACGCTAATGCTGGGGTGGTGGATTGTGCCATTCTAGTACATTACTAACAAACTTCTCATTTTATCACTTCTCATGGGTTCTTTTACCACTGTTATGCTGATGACACCCATTTCATCCTTTTATTCCTCCCCTCCCTCCGATACTCAGGTCTCAGCTTGGATCTCAGCATGTCTAGCAGACATTGCTTCAGGATGGCTGCCCACCACCTCAAGCTCAACCCTAACAAGACTGAGCTGCTCTACCTTCCAGGAGTAGCTGGTTGTCATCATGGTCTTTTCTAGATTTTCTTCATGCAGATTTCTCCTTCACAACATTCAGAGAATTTGACCATTTCTCTCGAGGGAAGCTGCCCAGGTATTGGGCATCTCAAGACTAGACAACTGCAACTGTCTCCTGGCTGGTCTTTTCATGCGTGCCATCAGGCCCCTTCAAGTAGTCCAGAATGCAGCAGCTTGACTTGTCTTTAACCTCCCCAAGTTTAGCTGTCGTCACACCCTTGCTGCAAGCCCTTCACTGGCTTCCTGTAGCAGCTTGTATCAGATATAAAATCTGATGCTGGCCTACAAAGCCAAAAGGGAGGCAAACATCCAGATTCTTCTCTGTCCTGGCACCAAGGTGGTGGAATGAACTTCCCCTAGATGTCCGTGCAGTCACTTGCTGTCTTTAAACGCCGGCTAAAGACTCATCTGTTCAGTCACTGAGCACTTGTCCATAGTGACTATTGTATTTATTGTCTTGTTCTCTCTTCAGGTTGTCCATAGTTTAGGAGTTTTTGGTCCTTGGTAATTATTTTTGATACTACAAGGCTGATTTCTAGCAGTATTCTGACTTAAAGTTTTTGAATCCTGGTCTATCTGCACTAGCTTTGTATACTAATTGACTAAGCACTTTCGGACATAAGTAACTAAGCTCTTTTGTAAGTCGCTCTGGATAAGGGTGTCTGCCAAATGCTGTAAATGTAATTATTCAGGTTAGACCACAAAGTGTGTTCAAAAGCCCTTTAGGGCAAGGGCTTGTGTCTTGTCTCTCGAGGACTTACTCAAAGAATACCCATGCTTCCAGGAGGAATTCTGTGTTGAATGTGTACAGCTGTTGGTGTGTGTTCTCCTAGAGGTCCTGACTAGGCAGGATTAAACATGTCAAAGCACTGGCCAGGGTCTGGGTGGAGAAAGCGAGAATGATGAGGATGTACTTGCTGTAATGAGAAGCAGATGTCAGATTGTCCAGAGCTGGTCTGCAATAGTGAGGAATTTAGACCAACTAAAAAAAAATAAAATAGTCTCATTTTAAAGAACCCTATTTTGATTGCCATCCACACAGTTCTCTCACATTTAGAGACCAAGGACAGTTATGTGAGAATGCTATTCATTGAGTACAGCTCATAATTAAAGCCATTCAATTAAAATTAATCACAAAGCTTAAAACACTTGGACTGACAAACACTCCTGGGTCTTGGGCTTCTTAAATAAACGTCTGTCAGTCAGTATCAGCAATCACACATCCGGCAAATGATTTATAATTATTTGAACCACAGTGCCACAGTCTCTTCACGTACAATTGGGTGGCCTTCCAGAACAAAACCAATATTGTCAAATGTGCAGATGATACTACAGTCATTGGACTGATTACTTCTGCTAAATAAGGCAGCATACAGAAGGCAGGTGGCAGACCAGGTGACTTGGTGCCAGGACAACAATCTCTCCTTAAATACCAACGAGACTAAAGAGAGTATTGTTGACTCAAGGAAGAGAAGCACATACCAGTGTGGATAAGAGGGGCAGAGGTGGAGAGGGTAAACACTAGTAGTGAGGATCTCACCTGGTCCCACAACACATCACAGAAAATCACAGCAAAGTTTGTACTTGGGAAGAAGTTTGCCATGGCAGCCAAACCGACACATGGGTAATAGTAAGAGTATTCTCACAAACACCATTAAATTGTGGTTCAGGAACTGCACTGGACCCCAAAGCTCTATGTAAAGGTAAAAGATGTAAAAATGTAAAAGTCATTATTTATACTACTACCACAATGCATGTGTAATTCATGCACACTTACATTTATTGAAGATGCATGGTGTGTGTGTGTGTGTGTGTGTGTGTGTTAGTATATATTACTAATTTTATTACTAACGATTTTTATTTATTTATTTATTTAATTTGTTTTACTTATTATATTAAAATCTTGTATTCAGTTCTGGTCAGTTTCTGTGTTACAGCGTCCATCTCTGTCTACATCTTTAAATGTCCCCTATCTCTCTTTTTACTTCTCCATATTTCTGAGCATATTTGTGTTTCTTTGTGTTACTGCAGCCGTTTATCCACGAGCACCAAAGTGTTTCCAGCTCTGAAAGCACTATTTCATCTTTGAAAACCATGTTTGACAGGTCACTAAATACAGCTGGTCCCTGTTTCATTTTGTAGCACATGCTTTGTTTGATCTTGCTCAACAGCATCTCTGTCATGCACTCTGCTTTATCCCTCCGCTATCACTTCAGCAGTGGAGTCCTGATATACATTGCCTGATTGTACTGCCACATTCTGTGTCTTTTTATGGGCTTTATTTATAATGTGATATAGTAAAGTATGCGGTAGTGTTGGTTCTAGCAAAATAAGTACCCGACCCTGTTTGATGTGTAAACTTTACTAATGCCTGTGTGTTTAGAAGCAGAAGAAACAGTGATAGTTGCACATCTCTCATGTTCCATCTATTGCCACTTTCTGATATCAGCTACTCGCCAGCTATTTTCCACAGATGTTGCAGAATAGCATTCAGTAACTGTTCTCTGTGATGATCAGGCACTTTTATAAAACTTGATATGCCAGACATTGTTGGCCAGTGGACAGTAAGAAACACTTAATTAAGGCAGTTTTCAGCTTTTCTCACTCATTAGTAATAGAGAAGGTGTTGATACGATACATTTATCATGAATACTCACATTCCAGAATGTCCCTTGTAGCATAGTTCTCATTTAATCCAGTCTCTGTATAGTTAGTTTCTTGGGCTTCTTGTTGACACATTGGAATATGTAGTCATGCATAAAGTCCTGTTGAATTCTGTCTGTTAACTTATTTATGTAGTAGAGTCTTGTATTTGAAGTACAGTCTGTTAAACTCACAGTGTGAGTCATAGCTAACACCAGAAACTGAGAGTTATGCTGCGGTGCTGAAATACTTGCTTACTGACCCTAAAGACATCTGTTATGGCCACAGAGAGTGGACTAATACCACCATGTAAAAAAACAATCATCTTTAAATTTTAGCTGTGGCTACATTTGAAGCATGCCCAAATTCGATTTCTGTGAAAACTGTCTGTTTATCCACGGTAAACAGCCTAAACTTGTTAGGTAAAAGAATTCCTGAGAAACATATGGAAATTATTATATTGTTTGTTACCAGTATGTGTGGTATCTAACCAATAATTTTCCAGAGCTTTTATGGCACTGATGAAGGGGTCCACCTGAACCTTGCCAAACCTTTCCCAGAGACATTTGGTAAATGTGCCATTTTCCCATCTTTATGTGCTATGTTGACTGTATCTGCCTTAGCATTTTACAGTTCCAGCACGTGAGTAACTCTCAGTAATGTTATTTTGTAAGAGGAACTTTTGTAAGATAGGCCACTTTTAAGCTGGTTGGGGTATTATAGCTGGTTGTTAGTGCCTCTGTGCCCACCTTTCTGTCAAGTAAATTTCTTTTGTATGAAAAGCCGTTTGTAAGCTAGAGCGCATGCCATTGCAAACAGGCCAGTGTCATACCAGCGCATTAACTATGCACTACACTACATACCACACTACATCAAAACCATGATCACTGGATACTTCAGAGACATATGCTTTGTGCTTAGAGGTTCAACACTAACTGGCAAAAAAAATGGGAATTGCAATCTCTCCCATCCTATGTGTATCAGACGTCAGGGTCATCCTAATTGAAGCTGTGTAAGTGGTAGAAGGAGCCCGACTCCCTAATGGCTGGTGAGCATCTCCTGGGGTCAAGATAGGTTCTCAGGAAGCTACTGCAGGTCATTGAAAGCAGGAGAGCTGAGGCAAGCAAAAAGAGCACAACAGCAAGAAAATCCAATTTTGTCATACAAGAAGTAGCAGATGTCACCAGCAAGAGGTCAATCTTGGTAGATGGATAAAGAGCAGCATTATAGGGGCGTATACAGCTATCAGGACTGTGCTGTTAATTTACATTATTTCAACATGTCATTTCAACATTTGTTGATTATTATCAACATACTGAAGATATGTTGGTGTCCTTCTGTGCTAAACTTTAGCCTTTCTCTCTTCTTCATTGGAACTACATAGCAAAAACCTTAATGTTCATTGATAATACAGAACAGTAGATCTTAAAACAACCTTGGTCTTTTTAATTTGTACTTTTCTTGGCCTTCATCTTTGCATTTCTAGGATGCCGAACATTTTTAGTATGTAAATCTGTATGATAATTCAGCCATAACACTGTATAACTCATATGTAGTTATACAGCATGCCCTGCAAAACAGGGGTTACTGTCTGATCATTTTAAGTCAACATTTTCTGAACCCCCCTTGCTTTAAGTCCGATGAATATTCATAATTTGGGTGAACCACCTTTGCAGTACAGTCTGCAGTTGATGTTAAAGTAAAAGTGAACTATTTGCGTACTGTGCTTGCACACAGAGGAATGTGACCTTTGCATTTAACCCATCCATTAAGTGACACACGCACACACCAGTGAACACTAAGGGGCAGTGAACACACTTGCCCGGAGTGGGGGGCAGCCCCAAACCATGGTGCCCTGGGAGCAGTTTGGAGAGTTGGGTGCCTTGCTCAAGGGCACTCCAGTAGTGTCTTGTGACACTGGGGGCTGTAGTGGCCTAGTGGTTAGGAAACTGGTCTTGGAACCAGAAGGTTGCTGGTTTGATCCCAGCACAGGGCAAGAGATGACTGAGATCTCCTTGAGCAAAGCGTCCAACTCCCTCAAGTGCTCCCTGGGTGCTGTGGTTTGGGCTGCTCTGGGCAAGTGTGTTCACTGGGGTGTGTGTGTGTGTCACTGCACAGATAGGTTAAATGCAGAGATCACATTCCTGTGTGCAAGCACAGTAGGCTTTCACTTTCTAATTTGCTGTAAAATATGTAATTGCCTTTTACTAAACCTCAGAAGATGTAACTGTATTAGAACAACAATTACAGTAAAAAGGTCTTCAATTCCGTGAAAGTCATTTTTGAAGTCTTTCACAGCTGATTCCAACGTTGGCTGTTCGGTTCTGTAATAAAAGCCAGAGCATGAGTTTTTAAAGTCATACACTTTTGTATAAACTTTATTGTATATAAACATTTATAAACAACATTTGTCTTTTAGATAATCAGTTGACGTTATTACCAACATTAGATGCTATTTCAAATGTCTGATTATTTCAACTTTGTTATTTTATCGTGGGGTAATGGGGGTTAGTGTGGGGCTGGATGTTGAATAGGAGGTCACTGTAAATCAAATATCTGGAGTGGGAATGCTTTAAAGCTACATGCATTATGTTTTATTTTATCTATCAATAGAAAAAATGTCTCCATTGATTAAGAAGAATAACCCATCAGTCACTCTGTTAGTAACATCTGTACACTTGTTCAAGTAAATTAATTCATAAAATTATCAAATCACCCAATCATGAAGCAGCATCACGATATATAAAATCATGGCTATATCACTCAAGAGCTTCAGTTAATGTTTACATCAAACATCAGAGGGAGTATGGAGTCTTTTTGAAAAAAGTCAGATTTTATATTTTATGCAGCCTCTGGTCCTAGATATAGCAGTAGAAGGAAGTGCTCAAAATGGGAAAGAGAGGCCCCTTATTTTTTTTTTATGTTTGAAGAAGTGGGTTCACCTTTGCTCTATTTTTAATCAGGTGATTTTCATAAGCTGCACTTGAAAGTTTATTCTGCCATCAGATCCCTTACAAGTTTCCTTATAGGTCTTCTTAGCTGCCTCTGAATGTTGTGAATAAAAGAAGTGTCAAATCAAATGTTTGTCCTGGGTACCTACCTTAGATACCTTGTAGATAATTTAAGAAAATATACACACTGCTTGTCATGTTCATTGTAGCTTTTGGCAGCAGAGACAAGCCCCACCCTGTTGCTGAGATTGCTGGCATATTTCCCCCCTTACAGAGGTTGCCTATGTCTGCTGTAAGCACTTCTGTTAGGAAAGTGATTGTATAAATCTAATGAACAGGCTGCTTATTCCATCAATAGGTCAGCTTTCTTAAGGCTTTTTCCTGAAGCGCTGTATTCTCCTAAGTGTACCTATCATATGTCCTCAAAGCTCTTCACAGTATAGCCAGATTGTGTGTTTCATTGAAATAATAGCAGTTATGATAAAACCACTAATCTTGAGGTCATACTTTTTTTCTATCATGTTCACATGTTTATGCCTGATCAGGCATGTAATGCAGAAATACCGAACTCTTCTCGATATTTCCTCAATCATCACTTTTCTTCATAAGGCAAAATTAGTATCCAGATCAGGTGATTAATTTAACTTGTTACAGGCATTTTACGTTTTGATCCTAAAAAAAAAAAATCAGAGCTGTTTTAAATTTATGTACAAAAGTATACTGCAAATTTGGAGGCCTTAGGCCATGTATTACGAACAGTTCTATTTTTGTTCAGTGTTTTCTTCTGCACTTCTGCATGCTATTAAACATATCTGTTACTGTACCAGAACTTTCATGTGTTTCCCTCCACAAATTAAATTACCTTGTTTTTTTTTTTTAGTTTTACCAAAGGTTTGCATTTTTTTTATCCAGAAAACCTTCCTCCTTTCTATTTGCCTGTGATTTTGATGCCTCGCTTCCATACGTACTGAATAATTTTTACTCACATTCCTTTTCAAGGAAAAATTAACCTGACTCCCACCCAACTACTACTGTGTCTAGAGTGTCCCCATGGAAGGCTGTTTGGTCCTGGCAACATACCTGGCTGGGTACTGGGTACCACTTTGTTGATGTCCTTACAGAAATTTCTATGCAGTCATTCCTGAGTGCTTTAAGATGTTACGATGTGCACAATCATCTTTTTGCCCAAATAGTTTCCTGCCTGAATGAGTACCAGTCAGTTCCACTCACACCTATTAAGAAAGTGCTAAGAAAGCTGAGTATGCTAGGTCTGACCAACCCCTCTGTAACTGGACCCTGGACATTTTAACTGGGGAAAAATTATTTTTGTCTACTGCTGATTCAAGACTAAGCTGAAAGGTACAGTTGAAATCACAGCTACAGTTGTGGGGATCATAAGCAACATAATGAGTCAAAATCCAGAGAGCTGTGAACCAGCTCATAGAAGTCCACTCACCACTGTACATCAGTGGAACAACTTTGGAGAATGTCAAAAGCTCCAAGTTTCTTGGTATGCACATGACTGAGGACCAATCCTGGACTTTCAACACCACTTGCCTAGCCAAAATGGACCAGCAGTCTCATGCAGAACCTAGGGATAGCCAAATTACTCCCTCCCATCTTCACCAACTTTTACAGAGGAACAAAAGTATATGGTATGTGAACTGCACAGTATCTGATTGCAAGACCCTACAGAACATTATGAAAACAGCTGGAAAGATAATGACGTAACATAGCTCCTTCTGAAACAGGAAGTTAGTGTGTTGGATTGGTTGACTGACCCTACACAACAGCCAACAGAGTTGAAGTTACACCAAATCTACATATGGAGAACAGCTCTTTATCTTACCCTTTTCAAAACAAATATTTGAATCTCTTTTTCTTTTAAAATCCAGTGGTTTAAAAAGTGAATAGTGTACAATAAGACACCAAATTGGAAAATCACCATTACATATAAATAGTGGTATAATTAAACCTTTCTCTTCTGCTAGGTACACTTTCCTAGTGTAGCTCTGCAGTTGAATTAACAAGAGCTTTCCACAAATGGTACTCAGTTCATCTTGCCTGAACCTGGTCCACAGCTGGGCTTCAAAGGCAAGTGATAACATGTGACTCTACTTGCCTAGATTCAGTGTGCTTTCATTTAGACACTTCTTGTTTTAGGAGGTCATGCACTTGGATTCAGTGGCAAACCAAAGTACCGCCTGCTTCTTTGAGCATTAGGGAGCCAGATCATGTAGAATATGATAAAGTTCACTGGTAGTTACTTGGCCATCATTGTCATTTTACAGTAACCACAAAAATGTGCTATTTCCGTTTGCATTTTTGATGGATTTAAGTTTTTTTGTGAGCTTTGCAATTATAGTATTTCTTGCACTACTATAACTGTAGTAAAACAATAGTTGGAAGTTTGGATTAAAGTCCTCTAGTATGTGGTATGTGTTTTACATTTATATGAAATGGAAATGTCATGACAGATGGAAATGTGATGTTCTGTCCTGCTGTTTTAGCACATTTGCTTATATTAAGAGCTCTAGACTGGAATTTAGCTAAAGTCCAGTTGCACTCCATCCCTTGCTTACAAAGTTTACACGAAACTACTTGCGTACAAAAGGCATCTTAGAAACCTAGAAGAACCATTGATGCCTTGTTTGACTTTCATATAGTGTTGTTTCAAGTACTTAGGTAAAATGATTTGCTGGGGCAGCATTTGGACCACAGTCCACCAAGCCTTGCTCTAAAGAATTGTATGAATTTTTTTTTTTTTTTAATGTTGGCGATAGTAAGAACATGCCTGCTTTTATTACCTGACGAGAATGATTTGACCTCAGTTATGTGCAGGTTACATGCAACTGAGTGGGCAGAAGTCAGCCTTGAGCATCCTGAGTGCACTGCACACATTAAAATGACAGACAGAAGGACAATCTGGATATTTTTGCCCATTTTTCTTTTCCAGTAGTCAGGATTTGTTCAAGGATGGGGACGGTATGACATGACGCAAGGTACATACAGTAATTTTCAATGACTGCAGCGTGGAGAAAGGTGTAGTTCAGAACAGAACAGAACACAATGTGACATGAGCTGTTTTTTTTCTCTCACTTTATCCTGTAACACATCTAAAAGGGCTGAAGGCCACATCCATGAAAGAAAAGCTCATACATCATTACAGTTGTTGCTTGGGTAGAGAAAGGGCTTTAACTTAAGAAAATTAAATACAGGAAATTAATTACAATCATTTAAATTGCAACAAAGTGACTAGGCTATATATTTAATATTCACTATAAATTTGTGGAAACCTGACCAACTAACCTATAAGTGCTTTTTGTTTAGCATTACAGGTGCCACAATTTTTTTAAGCTAAAATATCAGGTGTCGGTTAGCTGGCAGATGACTGTGCTTTTCATGGCTTTCTTACTGGAGATGTTTATGCACCATTGCCATTACTAAATCTCAGATTTAGAGGTAATGTTTGAATTTTCATATTTTTTATCTCTGTTGTTGTTGGTAGTTTTTAAGACTCTTAAAACTAAAATTACTTTTAAGAATTTCTTTTGGCTTATTCAAGATGACAACATGGTTAAAGGAGTAGCGTTGTAGTGTTGGATTAGTGTTCCGTTTCTGATATACAATGCTTTTAAAATCTGGCAAACCTCAATTAACTCTCAGTCCATCAAGTGTTAGGCTACTCAGATGTTGAAGGGAAAACAAAAAACAAACATAGTCCAAAAAAGAAACCAAACACATGTTCAGAAACCTGGCTCAGTTTGTGCATGCTGGATATTGTTTAAGCATACTGATCAGATGCTGTGGATATTACACACAGCCAGATGATTTAGCGGACACTGATATCATGCAGATGCTACACTGGGCAACTGTGCAACCCATCTGGTTCTAGTGTACCACTGAGCATCTTTTAGTGACAGCACTGAGGACATCCTGGCAAGTTGTCCTGGATATTGAAATAATCACAGCTATGAAAGGGAAAACTAACACATTCGAAACTTCTAGGACTGTTTGTGTTTCCAACCTGATAAATTCTAATATGTATTAGCCAAACTGATTTGTAAACAAAGTCCAGATGCAGTTGAGAAGCCAGCACTCTGATAAACTTGGCTTGCACCAGTGTTTACATTGATTCAAAGGCTCAGGTGTTTAAGCAGTCCCTTTTGTCCTTCACTCATCAGTTTTAATATGAGTTTAATTTGATTCGAAGCCTGGAGTTTTTCAGATGTCACACAGATTTCTCGTCTTTAAACTTTAGACTGCCTTAATGGTCTTTAATTTATGGACACTTTTGTAAAAAAGAGCTCTAAATGCTCCTTCATTGGAACAAAGGAATGAAGGCTTTCTACACCACAAAACAGAAAACAGATGGAAGACAAGATGGAAAAGAGATATACAAAATGACTAAATCTTGACAAACTTGCATGTCTGTTTACCAGGAGAACAACAGGGTTCACTGTGTAGTGGGACCAGCTGAGTCCTGATAGAGTGACTCATTAAATAATGCCGTGCTTAAACATCTTCCAGAAATAGAGACTGACACTGACCTGACCTTTAAACTTCAACCTTGCATTAATACTTTTGTCTATAATATCATCTGATACTATAATAACATCTGATAATATAATATACTACGGTATGTTAGTGTATCTGTAACAGTACTGTAACAGGAATGTATAAAATATTATCCACTTTTGGCTGTCACTGTGAATCTTAAATGAAGCATAAGCATATAAACTGTGCAACATCTATGCCTCAGATGTGTTTAGCAGTCGTCAGCAGCCCATAAAAAAAATTCACCCGAGGTGTTTATGCAAAGCATCCGCATGTGTTGCTCAGCAGCAAGAGGCCCTAATTCAGCTGCTGTCAAAGCTTTGTTTATCATTGTATGAAAAGACGCCCAAGTTCATAGTGTGATGCACAGCCCATGAACTCCAGGAATGCCACGGGCATGTGAGAAAGGACCTAGTGTTTCTGAGGAAGAATATACAGGGCCATGTACTGTAATGAGATCAGCACAGCTTCTAAATATTTGTTGGTTCAGAAGGAGCTGACGCTTGTGGTAACCACATCTTGAACACTCATTGTACCCTAGTCTGTCCTCTGACTATAGAGACTGACTGTTTTGTAGGACCAGCGTTGCCTTAAATGATCTTGGCCAGGTGTGTCTGTACCCCCATACCTCATGCACTTCATTTTAGCCACAGTTGTCCTTAACTTTGTGGACATAACTTTTCTTTTCTATGATCATCATGCTTTCTTTTTGTCTCCTTATAGGCCGGTTTTTGAGAACTCTTGGGGGTGCACATCTAATTACAGAGGTGCTAGATCACCTTTTCACCTTGCAGAAATCACATTTTCACTCTGCAGCCTCCACACAAAGTGACTGGCATAGTAATTAACAGTCAAATCAGTTTTATTGTTATCTTCTTATATACTTTGGAAAGAAATGTTTTTTAGGACCATGCTGTGACTCAAAACAATACAGTGGCACAGTAGATGGGACAATATACACATTTGTACAAGTACACTGTGAAATTGTGAGTACTCAGGAAGCAATAAATTCACCGGACACAGTGTATATTTATTTGCAAAGCAAAGCAAAGCAACAGAACAACTTACATTATAGACGTCTGGAGAGACTAATGATAATTCTGTGTTCTCAGCTAATTTAAATGATAACTAAGAAATTTGCTGAGCATTTTTTAAAAGGTAAAATAAATAAATAAAATTGTATATTTGAATACATCCTGCTCTTAACCTCTTCAGAAACCTGTCTAAATCATGCAGGACATTATTATGTCTAATACGCTAAAATGAAACAGGTTTAACGAGTCTCATTAAACTACAAATAAAATATGATTTAAGCCTATAACATCAACCATTTATTTGTCTGTATTATTCTTACCAAGCCGGAGTTTTGCTTTTGTTTTTAATGTCTGTATTATTGTAAAAGGCATCTCTGCTATGTGCATACAGCATTGCAACACACTTTTACTTTTTTTAGTAAAACTGTCAGTGTTTATGGCACCGCTCTTTTGACATTTGTCTGTCCATGATCTATTGTATTTAAGAAAAACTGACTTAAAAATAAAGTGGAGCCCCTCAAACTAGCCATATAACTGGAAGAGAATAGACCTATTATCCACAGACACTTGCACAGAGACAGTACAAGGATATGAGAGGGAGAGGGAGAATGTGGAAGACATTTGTCTTATGATGAAGATTAGGTGGAATATTTCACACACTTGTACAGAATGAGACGGAAGGTAGTAAGAATTTCCGCTCTGCAGTTATCACAGCCACCCTTATTCTGTCCCTAACACTCTGCATCCCAGCCTGTCCTGTTTATCTCACTATTCACAGTTTATTGCCCTTGTTAATTTACCCTCTCTTTGTCTCTGTCCTTCATAATGCTTTAGTGTGTCTGTTTCAGTCTTGATCTCTCTCACAGTTATTATTCTCTCTTGATGGTTATTTCCAGGTTTCGGTCCTTTTTTTATCTTTGTATCTCTAAGGTCCACTCTGTACCCTAGATTAAGCCTTGCCCATGGGCACAGGTTTTTTTTTAGTAGTCTGTTTGTCCATTCTTATTCTTGTGCTTTTGATCCTAAAGAGACTTGCTTTACTGTAACTCCTTTAATTGGATTCTTTCCTGATTTTTTTCCTACCAGTTAATTATTACTCTTCATAGGTTTGAGCATTTAAACCTTCTATGTTACTATGTCTTGTGTATCTTGTGCAATCACTTCCGCTTTCACTTGTGTTAAAACATAGGCTTAAACATTTGTAAATCTGTCTTATCCGGCTTCAGACACTGTGTTGGTTTGGCACATATAGATAATCAACTTTTTTGTGTTTTGATCTCTACCTGGTTTAACAAAAGCAAATTATTATTTAAATCATGATTAATGCCTGTTAAACATGCCAGGTCAATGCATGCATGCATGCTGCATTTTACTCCTGCACCTGCACATTACAGCCTCAGTCACATACTTTTCTTGACATTGTTTTTGCATGTTGTCATGCAGAGGGAAAGTACTGATGTGGAATATTAGGCATGAGTTTTAATACATTGCAGGATCCAACAGGACAACATCCAACTTGGCTCTAACTCCATAGTCTGCTTCACAGAGCAGGGATCTAACCCAGCCATGCAAATAAAGTAAGGCATATTGAATAACTGAATGCACATACAGGCATATCTTCAACTGTTAAACACTATGCTGTCTCAGTGTTGACAAATTTTATTTAAATGTAACGGGAGGATTTTGAGCAAGTCGAAATTTGACACTACACTGACACGCCCAACTCACTGTTAACTGGTGAGCCAAGCTTTTTATACTCTGGTCCTTTTATAGGCTTTACAAACAACTGACAAAGTATTTTAGGGTTCGTTTCCCAAAACTCACTTCTCAGCAGTGCTGTGCAGGAATTTGGTACCTTGTGAAGTACTGGTAATGTATATGGGGGGAAAAAGGCAACACATGTAGGAAACATCTCAAAATGAGTGACAAGTAAAATGGTACTATAGAGATGTGGTTACAGTAAGATAGTGCCACCAGTTAGCTTCACTTCATATGTCTCACTAGAAGCATGTGTGCTCTCCCCATGATCTACAGATGGCATTTCTCTCATATGAAACACTCCAGAGTGTTTCATATGAGAGTGTCACTGTGTGACTGGAAACATATGGCAAGTTAATATTTTGCATATGAAATAGAACTCAAGTTTCATTGCGCATAAAGGTCCTTCAGCCATCAAGGAAGTTATCACACATGTAATCTCTTTGTCTTATAAGGATAAGGAAACAAATTCAAACAGGAAAATTATTTCATATTAAAATGTATAAACATTCTCAGTTCCTCAAAATTCAATTCTCCATGAAGTAAAGTGCATGGCAGTTCAGTGTGGTCTAGGTTCCAAGGGTTCCAGTGTGGTGGATGGTTTTAAACAGCCAGCACTGAATAAGAATTATTCACTCACTCCTGGCTGTAAAAAGTTAATAAAATGTAAAAAGTACAAGAGTACAAGAGATAACATCATTTCACATTGCTATGTGAAAGAACAGATGTTTCATTGTGTTCAGCTGTAAGCTTTGGTCCAAAAAATACAACTCAATTCAGTATACTTTAATATACTAACACCTCACTAAACTGACTTCTGTGTCTCTGCATGTCACATACCTAAGCTAAAAAAAAACCAACCCAAAGTATTTTTTCATCTTCACAGCTTTTGCATTTTGCAGAAACCAGTGGACTTGGTGACCTCAGACTGTGTACTCTGTGTGAGCATTGGCTTTTTACCCCCTGACCACTCCCTTCTTGAAGCCACTGACATCCAGCAAGCATGCTCCTTATATCACAGGGTTGAATAACATTGATGTAATTGCTGTAACATGCTTTGCATGTACACTTTTCTCAAGACAAGATGTTGCATGTAGAGGCAAGAACTATCGGTTATTTATGCAGACACTGATCTTCAAAACACACACACACACACACACACACACACACACACACAGCAGACTGCCAAAGCACATTTTTCCAAAAGACAAGATACAGAGGATTAAGTAAAAAAGAAATCTGTCATGATGGTCCAGTTGTAGTTGCTCATAGTCAGCAAGGACAGCCACACTCAGACCAAGTAGGAGTTCTCTCATAGGCAATTTGCTCTTCCCAGCATAACCTAAATATTACCTGATAGATATACGCACTTGCAGTTACTATTCCAGGTAATTTGTCTCTGCTGTCAAAGGCTTTTAAGGATGTTAATATATGATTGCAGATATCATAAATAAAAATGCATTAAAAAAAAGCTGAAGGCAATGGAAAAAAGCACTATAGTCCTGTACCCAAGAGGTGATTTATAGTTATAAAAGACAATGATACTCATGCTGACATTCTTTTAGAGCACTTGATACTGTTTGATATTATAGTATAAAATACTGATTAGAGTCCCTCTGTAGAATGGGTTTCCTTTTGAGTCCAGATCCTCTCAGGGTCTTATGTAATTTTAATTCCTTGCCATTGTCTGCTCAGGGTGGCTTATTAGGTATCTAAGGATTTCTGTAATACTTGTCTGTTACAATTTCTTTTATTAAATGTGCTGCACCCTTTGCATGAGTCAAACAGAATATCGTGCTAGCCAGAGGACATCACTGATAAATCACTGATTTGGAAGTTGGAGTTTTGGGTCTTACCACTCAGATACCTTTGCCTAATAAACCCAACTTTGGGGTTTATTATTTCACTTTGAGGTTGATCAAGCATCAGCTTGTGCCCTACAGCAGACTCCCACAGATCTACTCTCTTGATCCAGTGCTTTCTCTGCCTCTGTTATGTTATAGATGGATCTTTTTCTCCTCTGTCCTGTGATGCCAAATTCCGATTATGTTTGTTGGGGGACTGCACTGCATAGCCTTTCCTTCCACACATAAGCAGCCTGTCCTCAATCTCTCTCCGAGTTGATGAGGCGTTCGTATTTCTTTTCTTTTCACTCTAATGTGTCATTCATTCATTCATTCATTCTTTTCCAATGACTCTAAAAGCTTAAGCATATCGAAAGTCTCGATAGGTGGTCTTAACAATGTACTGGAGAAATTGTAGTTGTCCATATCCACACATGCCAATCCACTGCCCTGTTCAGGAGTCCAGTTGATTTTGCTGGTCTGCATGAACCATCTCCACTTCTGATGAATCCGTGTAATGCTTTGACTGTTTTGCTCTGCAGCACTTGGAAAAAATGCCACTATACAAATTCCTTGCAATAGCACAGAGCAACTGGTCATACAATGCAACAGTACCAGCTGTCACCAGGAGCCTTTGAGAAGCAGATCAGGATGTGCTTGAGGCTTCTTCATCTCTGACATAGAGAAGAGTCTAGCATTTCCACTAAATCCAGGAAATACAGGTCCGGTGGGCTGGGGAAGACATCATGTATTAGGAACATAAAATCTTCCTTACCTCAACTTATTCCCATTTTGTCCAGGCACCTTTCTATCTCATACTCGCTGCTCTGCTGGATCATCATTATGTCTTCTGCTCCTTTCCCTGGGCTTTATCAAAACTTGGAGTTTCAAAGGTTCCTAACTCCAACTCAGGTGAAGGGTCCCACCAGAACAGTCATGATTCTTTCTCTGGTACTGCAGCTTCTCGTGTCCACTTCCTGCTGGTCTTCAATGCCAATCCTGCTCTAAAGACTTTAGGATTGCTTGAGATGAGTTACTGCAGTACCTGCTTTGAAAGACCTTAAACTGCACACTTATAGAAATTGATAGGGAGTTGAATGGTGTTTCCATATGGGTGATACTACTCAGGCTTCTTGCCAGACCTTGCCATCTCTTCAGGTAGTGGTAACTTGTATCAGCCTTCCTCAGCCACCTTTTCAGCTCCTGAAAATATGTTCTTGATTTCCGCTGTATCTTTGAGGCTGTTGTTGAAAGTTTTTTTGTTTTTTTTCCCAGACTTGTCAACAGCTTCTCCTTCACAGTGGAAACATAAGTTGTTAAGGACTTTTCTGTTCTTTAACATCTGGATGAGGACCTGGATTTTGCAAGCTTGGAAGACAAACTGACCTATCTCCTCAGCTTCTCTAGACCCCTCAGGATTCACCTTGCCCCAAGAACTGACTCAAGGGCTACTGTAAGGTCATCTCTGAAGCTGCAGTTTATTGGTTGGACTTTGGTCCTCAGTGCTCTGGTTCACTTGACCTAACTAGCACTGATTTCAACAATATCAGGGACCTTACAATTAATATTTTATGACATCTGCACAAGAGACATTTCTCTAGTGCAGTAAATTTTCCTTTCCAAGTTCCTGTATATTTTTGGCTTTATATTTTATTGTACTTCCCTCTGCAATTCAGACCATTAAGTTTTCAAACTCAGAGACTGAGATGATTATTGCAAAACTCTGATTTTGTGTTTTAAGACATGATTGGCCACTATGCTTGCACACAGAGGAATTTAACTGAATTGTGCAGTGAAACACATGCCAGAGATGCACACACTGGGGGCAATGAGTACACCATGCTAGAATGTTGCGAAAACTTATCTATTGCACCTAGGGAGCAGCTGGTGGTTAGATGCCTTGCTCAAGGGCACCTCAGTCGTGTTTTGTCTGTATGGGGAATTGAACTGGTAATTTTCCATTCACAAGGCTGACTTTCTAACTTTCAGCCATGGCTTCCCCTAAAGCAAAGGCAACCAGGTGTTGTTAGGAAAATGGTGTTTAACATACTCATAACAATATAATGTGTGTGTATGTGTGTGTGTGTGTGTGTGTGTGTGTGTTTTACAGGAAACAAGATTTTTCCTATTGCTAGAAAACTGTAAAATATAAAAGTTTATTTTACATTAACGTTACCCTAACCCTGGGGGATGCAATAATTGTGAAGGTTACTGTGTGTTTACACTATATATGTTTTTATTACGCAGCCAGAAGCTATTTCCTCATATTTGGCTCAGATCCTAAAGGCTAAATGTTGTTATATATTTCAGGTTTGTTCTATGTGTGGCTTTCCTCACTTGTGGTAATTTTATGTGAGAGAATATCATGTAACATAAAATAAATAAAAACAATTATGATTCAGACAAATTATTATACATATTAAATATTATAATATTTGTGAGGCTTGATTAATTTTCTTTTAAAGAAAAGAGTACTGCATTGTACCAATTTAATTTATTTATAGTTTTTAAGCTAAAGATATTTACAGGTATTCCGACAGACAGTACCTGTCTGCTTTGCTGGCTGGTTATTTGGCAGTAGGAAGAAATGACCGACAGGGAGCACTGGTCTTGTGCTACAGTGGTTTGATCATTTGGCTGAGATCAGCAGCGGGTCAAGGCAGTCATGCTTAATGAGAAACAGAATTAATTTCCTCACTTGTCTGAAGCCCCCAAACACATGGAGATACACAAAACAAATAGAAGGGAAAAGGGCAAAGCAAGTCTAGTGTCAGCATGGTGCTGCATAGCATCAACGTCCTTATTATTTCAGCTGTGGGATCACTGCTTTGTTTCTTGCACCGTTCTTCTCCAAGCTTACATTAAACACGTCATTACAAACATTGGAGTGTGTTCTAGTGATGCTTTCTGCGATTACTGAGTTGAGGTTATGTTAGCATTTCAGCTCACTATGGGGGGTTGATATTCCTTGAATTTTTAATGCGCCATAAAATGTGATAAATTGGTTGTTTTGTGTACGTCTCCTTGATCATCCTGAACCTTTTAGAAAAGAGATGTAACTGCTCTGCTTTGCTTTTGCTTTTTAATCTGCCTCAGCTTGTCTCTCTTTCATCCTGCTTGTATGCAGATTTGATTGAGGTGAAAAGCATTCAACATTCAGTACATCTATCTTCGCATCTGTGTAGAATGCACAGTGTGTGTGTTAATGTTTTACCACACTGGATACACATCTGGTTGTGTAAAACTGTAAAAATGGAGAAGTGTTAAAATGAATGCTTTTCCTTTATGCTTAGTTATCTTTAACTGCCCATTATTTTTATGAAGGCATCTGTCATCTGCCGAGTTATACTTACCTGTCCGCAGGTGTGTGCCTCTCGACATTCCATCCGCAAGCTTATGATGATGATAAACTGATAATTATTATTTTTACCCCTGAGTTAAGTATAGCTGTGGCTCTGTGGTTCTGGTTGTGCTCCAGCAGGCTGTGGTTGGAAAGACATGCACACAGGAAGATTGTAATGAAGGCTGCGAATCATGCTTTCACCCTAAAACTGCCAATGAAGCTTCATAAGCCTCTACTCAGTGTAATTGAAACCTAAATGAGCACCCAAGTTGAGATGGCATGCCAAAGATTGGTGTCAGTAAAACATTAAAAGCCATTATAAATGCTTTGACCAAGTAGCAAAAGCTCGTACGCTTTGATGTATTTATGTTGGCATGTCTCTCACTCTCTTTTTTTTCCCCCCAGTATTTCAGTGAAGTTCAGTTAACTCATAATCAGGCTTTCTGTAAAAGTGTTTTACAGGCTTACTGTTCAAATTATCACTTGGTCGAGTTTTACAGTGTGATCTGTCAATGATCAAAATCATACTGGGGTATAATATCTTACAGTCCTAGCCCTCAGGTTATTCCGAGCTCACTTCCCCTGCAGATTGTACTGAAATATGAGGTCATAGTGAGACAGTAATCCAGGCTAAACTGTTGCTTTTATTTCAGCATTTGAGTAATATCCCAGCCAGGCCCTGATCAGCCCACTTGGGAGCACTTTGCACAAGCTTAAGCATTCTGTCAAATCTGTCTCCAGGCGGTGATGCCAGCAACATGTCAAGCTTCTTGGTCATCCAGCACAGGAAGCAATGCAGAAAATTGTTGTAATGGGGATCTCACCCTCGACCACAAGGAGATCCTCATCTTAGATATAACTATAGATTATTTACTGTGTGTGTGTGTGTGTGTGTGGTTTTAAAGATTTATTTAAAGTAAAAACCTTTATCAGAGAACATATAAAGTATAAGGTATAAATAGTAAATAAATAATATATATGAATGTCGGTTTTGGATTCTGCTGATCCAGATGCACCGTCTCTTGATGGTGCCTCTCTGACTTGAGCGATTTTATTTGTAAACCAGTCCAGCTGTTCCCATGGGAGGAATTACACGCTAGTCTCACTGCATGGGGAGGGCAGAGAAAAAGAAAACATCTGTCTGTGGGTGAAATATTGCACTGCATATATGGATAGTGATTATGGTAGAACCTCAAACTGAGCAAGAACAAACAGACATGTACACGTATACACACACCCAGGAAGCTAGGCTGTTGAATGAAAGAAAGAATATTTAATGAGGATTTTTGTTTACAGAACATTTTTCTAGCTCTGATGTAAATGTTTAATCAAGTCAAAATTATTGTTTCTAGACATAATTAAAAATTGAAATATACATTTGTGTTGCAGCCTGGGAAAACCATTCACAAAATTCACAAAAAACTTTTATCATTATTTTCTTTTTAATAATTGCACTATTTCTGTCATCCAATTGAGGATGGGCTCCCTTTTTGAGTTTGGCTTCTTTCAAGGTCTCTACCTCCTGTCAACTCGGAGAGTTTTTGCCACTGTGCCCTCTAGCTTGCTCATTGTGGATAAAATTTATATAAGTGTATAATTCCAAATTTTATAATGCTGCTTTAAAAACTGTAAAAAGTGCTACACAAATAAAATGTAATTGAATTTAACATCATCCACATCAGTCTCTCATCAGCAGAGGTAAAATTTGGGGGAAACATTTATTTTAGCTCTTAATTTTAGTTTTGTTCAATAAATTTATTTATTCATTTATTATGTTAAAGCTGTACACAGTGTGCAGACATTCTTCTGTTTTCATGTGACTGCAGATGTGTAGCAGATGTTTTGACAGTTGGCATCTGATATTAAACTGACTTGATTAGACTTTTGTCCATTCTGCTATAGCTTTTAACTGTTGGCAGCTTAATTAAATTGTGTCTTTCACAATGTAAAGAAATCAAACATAGATTTGTGTCATTTTTATAAAGACTTTATTTCTCACTGCATTTATGAATTACCTTGTATGATCTTTGCATGTAGACCAGCAGGACATGGCAAGAAAACACGTAAAAACAGTTCAATGTTGTATGGGAAATATTTTTGTTTTGTTATGTTTTATATGATATGTTACTCAGATTATATTACTTGCTGAAAAACTTAATTTTTATCTAATGAACTGAAGTCCAAGTGAAGTCCAACTGAACTACACCAGACATGTCAAAGAAACATTGCTACACACATCATGAGCAAAAATATACATTGCTGCAGTAATTCAGGGTGCTGATTTCAAATTTCATTTAAAGTCTCACATTAATTTCCTTTGATATTTTAGACCCCTGAAGACGTACACCTTTGATAAACATAGCAGCAACTAGTACGTTTATCTATTTATCTGAGGAAATTCACCTGCATATTTAGGAATCTTCAATGAAAGAGGTCCCTTATGTATTTTTTATACACTTTTTGCCTTTAACTGCAAACACAGACCATCTATGGTATGCCCCATCTGAAGTGTCCTGCAGTGGGGCAGTGTGTGAACAGAGCCAGACTGTGTTCATGCTGTTTCACAGCTGCTCCTAGAGCTGGTGATAAAACAACACATAGAAGCACATCCAGTATCCTGGAGCAGTGCACATGGGATGCCCAAACATCAACCAGCACTAATACGTCATAAGCACTAATCAGTTCCTTGAAAATCAAAGGTAGTTATTTGTGATTGTGTTTACCATTGGGCAGACATTAGAGACTTTCATGTGCCATAGGTATCCGGAAAAATGCATAAAGCTTTTGTAACCTCTGGTCTGATGTTTTATTGGCCACTCTTTGATTTTGTTGATCACTTTCACCTGCTTTTCATCCATGACATTTCTGGCAGCAAAGAAAGTCGATGCGTCTGTGGCAGAAGGAATTTTACTCAAATGTTTTGAGAAAATTGATCAAATTGTCTAAAGCTGTTTGCTGTTCACCTTAGTTATATAATATACAACAGTGGCATGCTGGAACAGTCTGGCAGCTATAGCTTGTCTGTGTGGGTTTCCTTCCACCTCCCACAAACATTCCAGAAGGTGGGTTGAGTAGACTAAGTATGGATGAGTTTTTTTTTTTTTTTTCATGGTAGCCTGCGATTGACTGGTGTCCCATGCAGGGTGTATACCTGTCTCATGCCCTGTATTCCTCGGATAGCCTCCGGATCCACTGAAACACTGTCCCTGGTTAAAACAGATAAATGATTGAATGAATTAATGTCAGTCCAACTTCTAAACTATTTTAGAAGTTGGGGGTTGTTTATATATAACGCCAGAGTAAACTATTTGCTACTAAAGTTTTACTGTGTAGGATCAGGGCCGCTTTGAGAAATGTGTGGTATCCAACAAACACATGCCTGGTCACTTCATTTATTCGCTGCTTGCTGCTACATATTAGATTTACAAATGCCTATTTGGGATCCTTATAGAACATACAGTGCAATGATGATAGTGCAATACAGTGCAAGTACGATAGCTGCAAATTGTATGTTGGTCATGTTATTGGCTGCTGCTTTGCTGATGAAACCAAAGTTAAAAGCTCTTTAAAAAGTGAGCTGGGCACTGTGTGGCTGCAGCTAATGAAAGGAGCAGCCATTTAATGGTCTCGTCTGAAATGACCTGCTCTTTTATCAGCTGCAGCATCTGGTTTCAGTTAGTCCTTCCCTAACCACCGTCCACCCCGAAAGCTCCAAACAGACACAGCCAGGCAAAAATGTTTGCACTGTGCTCACACAGCATCTTGCTCTTTATTCAGACAGATTCAGCTTGTTTATAAGAAATGGGCTTGCATACTTTTAGTGGCTTGGATGCAGCTGTGTTGAAACGTTTGTTGTTCCTGCAAACGTTTCTTTTCTACAAAATGTGGAACTAGGTGTTGTGAATGGAGTTAGAGTGGATTTGAATATGTAACACAAATGGCCTGCTCCAAAAATTACTTCATTAATATATTATGCTAACTATTAAGAGGGATATAATGATCGTGTAACTTGTGCAAGTTGTTTTCTAGTTGAAGGATCTACTATGGATGAGTCACAGTCACAAGTGCAACAGCATACCTAAGAAATGACACTGTTGCCACAAAAGGCTCACTTTACTGAATGTGTCAATTGCAAAATGATGTGTGGTGAGTTCTTTTACACTTTTAAATCTGTCTGTTTTCTGGACTAAAGATGGACATCTAAAGATAGAGTAGCTTGGAAAAAATCAGAACCACTCTTTTGCATTTTCTGTACTAGGCAAGAGCATAGACGTGGCTTGTTCCTCCTTGTGTCGAGGCTTGTGTGTGTGTGTGTGTGTGTGTGTGTGTGTGTGTGTGTGTGTGTGTGTGTCTGTGGGTGTTGTTTTTCTCACCACAGTCTCTGTATACACAAATTGTTTGGTAAAACCTCAAATGTTCGAGTGTGTGTAGTGAAGATGCATTGTCTTAGATAGCTGCTAGAAGGCCTGATGTCTTTATTGTGGATGAGTGTACGGCTGTGTTTCTGATGAAAGTGAACTGTTGCTTTGACTCATCTAGGGAAAATCTGTTGTACAGAAATCTTGACGTATCAGCCACTTACACACTGTTTATCCGTAAGTTTGGTCATAAATGTGCCCTGGTTGTCATATTTGAAATTAGCACTGACTAGACACAGATGGGAGGTCTGCAGATCTTTGGTCTTTCAAAGGCCAGAGCAAAACCACTAGCCAAATATTGTTCCATATCTGCAATATTAGGAAGCTGGATGTAGGGATGATCTATGCATTTGAAAATATTTGAATATTTTAATGTGCATTTTACATTGTAGACCTTAATAAAAATGTGTGTGAGTGTGTGTAAAGAAAAAAGAATTAGGCACCAGACTTGAAATTCTCAGACTGATAAGTGTGTGCGTGACTAATAGTAATGAATTGACAAACAGGAGAAACACACAAAATAAGGTCGAAGACACATTTGACACTGCTGTACACTGCTGTTTTTATACAAAGCTATTCGCTGTCATGATCGTCTAAATTAAAAGTGCGGGCACAAAAACATGAACATGACTGGGGCCATGAACATAGTTTGACACCTCTATAGATGTTGGATGTGTCAGAGTTCAGTGATTATCTGTGGCAAGTACTCACCGGTGGATGGCAGTCCTGGTTCTCCTCAGGGGACTTAGCCTGAAGGTCAGTGTCCCTGACTACTAATCCACATTAGTCTACTTTGCTCTTCAAAGTAATAGAAGTCGGAGCCAATTACTGTGGAAGCATTAATAAAGAGGTGGCAAAATGCAGTCTGAAATGTGACGACATGGATTCATATACCTAGTGACCCGCACTTTATATGCTTGTGACAGCATTTCTCCAGAGATTCTCATGTGGGTTCATAATGATTGGATCTAGCTAAACAAACTCCATGCCATTATGTAGCCACCACTATAGTATGTATTTTGCAAAGGCTCAACCCAATGTAACAGGGTGTCAAAACTCACCCTGTATATCTCGAATGATTTAAATATGCCAGGTGATCATTAAAGGAGTCATATTATACCAATTTCCCACGTTAATCCAGTTTCCTGTGGTCTTAATAAAATGTCTGTGGCATTCTTTGGTATTACATTGATCACAGTTGTTACAGTTTTTTTCACCCTGTCTAAAACAGCTCTTTCCAAATGTTCAGTTTCAGTGTCTATTGCTTTAGATGATAGAGTCACTGCTCACTCCACCCCTCTCTACAACATGGTATGCCCATATGCATATTATGTAGATAAGATCAACCATGTTGTAGATATTATGTGGTTAATGACCCTTTTCATTATTTCTGTAAAGCTGCTTTGGGACAATGTCCAATGTTAAAAGCGCTAAATAAGTAAAATTGATGTCAGCAATTTGACACCTAAAGATACATTTTGTCTGGATAAAAATCTCTATACATTTCTTCACCG
>JAOVVF010000044.1:15053731-15076057 GCA_028565595.1 Duopalatinus emarginatus
TGTGTGTATGTGTGTGTGTGTGTGTGTGTGTGTATATATATATTTGTCTCTAATTACTTTGAGTTTTACTTGGAGTGCTAGATGCTATAAAGCAGTGCACCTACATTTAATTTACATGAATCTCATGTAAAATATATTAAAAAAATATATTATACATTCTTTGGTAACGCAAAACTATACATTTCAGAATTAACTGTAGTATATTAGTTTTTTCTGAATGAAATAATAATGCAGTAACATAGCTAGCCATGAAAAGTAAGTACCTGTAAGTAAGTAGCTGCCTGGTTACTTATAATACTTATAGTTGTATTTTCTGTGTATATATTATCTATACAGTTCACCAAATATAGATAAATATCCATAATTACACAAGTTAGCATTCAAAACTTTATTTTATTTTAAACACACACCAAAAACACATAACTGTGGCCTCACACCAATAAAGGCATGGATTTGATTCCCCAGCCAGGTGGTTAGGGTCCTTTCTCTGTGCCCCTCCAAACCCAATACAAGACATGCAGTTGGGCAAACTGGAGATACTAAATGCCTGTGTGTGTGTGTGTGTGTGTGTGTGTGTGTGTGTGTGTGTGTGTGTGTGTGTGTGTCTGTGTTTGCCCTGTGATGGACTAGTGATCTGTCCAGGATGGTTCAATGCCTTCTGCCCAGTAAGTACTAGGCTAGATTTCAGCAGCCTGACCAACACCCAGTAGTAGGATAAACAGCTTAGATAATGATTAAGTGAGAGTGAGAACAAAATACAGAGCTAAAACAACAGAAACTCACTATCTAGCTCTTTTGTATTATACTATTTATAAGTTCTGGAATGTCTGAGCGAGCGGCTTTTCTCTCATTCCTCTACCTACATATTTTAGGTAAAGATTACATTCGCAATCTGTCATGTACACATAATCATAACCAATCAAGCCAACTTCAGACACTCCCAAAAAGGAACAAAAGGCTGATTACAAATTGCATTTATAGTAGCTTGTTGGTTAACAAAGGAACGTAATCTGTGTAGTCACTGTGCAGAGAAGCCATATCAATTAGCCCAACCTTTGGGCTAAATAACAAGTCAGAAAAAAAGGCAAAAAGAATTATCCAGCAAACGTCACTGTATGTGACATATGCCAAACATTTATCTCCTGTCCAGTACACAGTTACATAGGGTAGTAGTTGTTTAATTTCATTATGTAACTAGTCCAAGACCTACTGCAAGTGCAGTATGGTTAAATGTCTGTCTTAGTCTTGGATTAAGTCAGAGGCACACCATCTAATCAGCTAATTACTTCTCACAGCTAATTATAGCGAAAATGTTTGTTTAGTGTATGTGTAGTGAATGACCACAAACATCTTATCACATGTGCAGGTGAGGCCTCACTTGTTTGGTTTCTGTTTTCGGTTTGTCGATAATGATGTGAGCATTATGAAAAAGCACTCTTGTTATCCCTCTTCAATCTTATCCTTCTTCTTAAGCACATTTACGCAATTAATACAGCCCAAACCACTTAATGTACAGACTATATTCAAACACAGTTTTGTAGACAGTAATGGCGAGACCTGCGATTGTAAAAAAATTTACAATTTTTAAACCATAAAACCATTTTTAAACTGTAACTCGATCATTTTTTTGAGCTTTTTTTTTTTAAATATATCTGAACAGTTTGTGGGTTGATGTGGGTTGATGAATGATATTTAAGATATTTATTTAATTTTTAAAACCCAAATGACTTTAAAATAGTCATTGTTTAATACCACAGTGTTGGTTGTTGTAGCACTTGGTTATTGTAAGTTGGTCATAATAAAGTGAACTTGACACTTGTGCATGTATTAATCCTGCACATCTGACACAACTTTCAGGTTGTGACATTTCTCTCTAAGATTGTCAGCTCAGTTATTAGGGCTCTCTTGCTCTCTAACACTTCTCCACCCCATGAGTCAGATAGCTTTCTAAAGTCCTTGATAACCATGTCATAAAAAAATAGAATGAGGCAAAAATATTGCTTGGGTAGAAGGCCTCAACAAAAAAAACAGTTGAAAAAATAGACCAATTTTGATCAGGTTTTTCCTAACTTGTAGTTGAAAGTGCATAAATGCTGTGAAACAGGACTGATGTGAGTATGACTTTGCTCTGTGAAATCGAACCGTGGCGGTCTCTCTGTTACTATAACACACTTTCTTTCTTTGCCAGTGTGGTTTTTTTTCTCTCCTTGGTATGTCTCTCCTTCTTTTGTGGTCTCTTGTAGCTATCATATCAGCTGACCTAGACCTGCTAACACCAATGAGCCTAATCCTTCAGACATGGAGATCATCTTCAACATCCTGCCCTCCCAGCCCATAAACACACTCTCTGAGATACAACATGATTGGCAGAACATGCATACGCAACATGCATTGGCAGAAAACATGCATATGCATAGAGCAGCAGCAGTCATTTTGAGAGCTTTGTTATGTAAGAATCTTAATCAGCATTTTACTTTGGAAATATCCATGACAAGTTGTTCTGGAAACTCTTGAATAAAAAGAAAGTGGGGAAATATTTTTTTGGAATCCACAAAGAGACATTCCAGTTTAAATCAATCACAGTCTCACAAAATTGTCTTGGCGAAGTTGAGCACAATTCTGCTGAGATAGAGGGAGAAGAGGGTCTGAGTGTGTTCGGTGTGGATGGTTCCTCTGAGCATCTAGTGTGCACTAGTATGTGATGTAATATGACACATATTGCAGTTATAAAGGTGGTAAGAGATTTCCCCTGATTATTAAGATAACAAATATGAGAATGATAAGTCTAATTTCATCCAGAATTACCTTTATTTACAAAGCGAAAGACACATTTGGACATGCCTTAAACACATTTTGATGCCTTACAGAATTTGTTATTGTGGTTTATAGTTATACATATATAGTTATATGTGAGTTCAGGTCATTGCTTCTGTCTTTTTAAGCTGCTAGTTTGTGTTCACACACTGTGAGTCATACTGTAATTTACAGAGGTGGCTCCTGAATTCTTACAGTTGAGTCAGGAGTCTCTGTAACCATGTCACCCTTTCCTCCAGGCTCTCGCTGATTCCGTCAATTTGAAGGGGGGAAAAAGTACTTCACATGGATTAAAAGAAAGCTAGTGCTCTCCTGAATTAGCTGTTTTCAAAGTTGTCCACAGTTGGAAAATACATTAAGCATAGCAGAAAATTCATTTGATGGTTTTGTGGTTCTGTACAGAATACGTCTTGGGCATTACCATTACCTTTTGAGCAATTAGAGAGAAAATGGTGTTCTCTAGTTGGAGCTTTCCAATGTTTTTACTGTGACTGACTTTAAAAGTAAGCTGAGTAGCTGGCTGGAGTCTGCATCCCTTGTAATGCTGCCTTACTATTGGCTTTCTCTAGTTTATAAAAGAAAAAAAAAACAGATCGAATAACAGCTGTTGACGGTTATAATGAGGCACAGTGGAGTTCAGTGGGTGGTGAACTACTTGCAGCATCACTCATAGGACTCAAGATATAGCAAGTAAATCGTCCATGTCGCATGTCATCCGAAGCAGGTCAGTCAAAATGTGGGTTAAAAATGTTTTGAATTTAACCTTGGCTAAATGACTGGTTGCCCAGGACAACTACTGATGTCAGAGACACAATTGAGCCAAGCTTTATAGAAATGTCACATCACCGAAGAGGACATTTATTGCTTATTGAGTGTGTCTGCTGACAGATGGCTTCTCAGAGCAGCACATGCCACTCTATTACAGGGGTTGTTATGAGGGAAAAAATCCTGTTTATATCTGTTAAAGCAGCAGTGGTCCACAGTAAATTTGAATGTGAAATGTATAATAAGATAATACACTGTTTATGAGGAGGATGCAGCCTGGGCCATGCAGCATTCGCCTTGCTATTGTTTTGTTCTTACATACCTAAAGCAGTCTTGTTGTCATGGATATCTGGGATGCTTTTTATTCCTTCAGGTGCTTTTCATTCTATAGGGATGGAAACTTAGGCCTTTTGTCCATTATGTGTGGGGAAATAGCCCACTGTAATAGTATTATTGTAGCAGGTTCTGGTAGCTATACACTCCTAGAAAAATAGGAACTAAAATCCTTAAGGGTTTCTCAATTGTCCATTTGAGGGAAGTGTTGTGCTCCATGTGCAAACCTACAAGAGTGTTTTGCATTCAGAATGATGTCCAAGAGGAATCCCATTAGAGAAATAAAAATCTTTAGGACCATAAACAATTTAAGTGTGTGTTTTTGTATTTATTTTTTTGTGAATGACTGGATTGCTTAAATACACTGGATGTAAGTTTATGTAACTTTGTCCTCTCTATGTACCAGAGTAGTACATAGTTTGGGGCTATGACCAAAGTATCTGTGACTGTGTGGATATCACAAATCACTGTTGGCATTTCAGAAACGTTATGAAACAATAACTAATAAAACTATCGTAGCAAACACATTTACTTAATATTATGCAGTACTGTGAAACACTATGCCACAACCGTTTTATATTGCTGATGCCATAAAGTATCTATGATCATTCAGAGAGAGCATAAACAACACTTAACCTTCACTATAATTTCACTGGACACTGGAAGAATATAGGTGTGTTCCAAGGCTAATAGTAATATATTATCCCACGAGTGAAAATACAGTGTAGAAAACAAACTATCATGTACAGATGCTGAAAAATTTATCAAAATCTCAATTAAAATCTCAATCGGCCATTGAATGCTTAGGGGTTTTAATTGGATATGTTGACAGACTAGGGTATTAACTAAATTGATTTTTGTGAAATCATTTTTATATCTACTCTACTTGGTTGTGGATGCATTATGGTTTTTTAGGTTGTTCTTTTCTGTGCATCTAAAATTCTCATTTGCTTGATATTTCAAGAAATTTGGAAATTGATCTAAGCAGGGTCAAGCTCACAGTAAGGTTAAATGCCTGAAAATTGGTTTTCTTCAGTAGCTTCCATATTTTGAACAATATTTTAAGCATTACAAGAAGGAGCTGACACTTTGGCAGTGAAGGTATCACTTCGACACTGTAGGTTTTGATTTCTGGTTGCTGACAAGAACATAAAGGGTTAAAAAAAAGATTTCCAACTCTGATATAGAAAATAGGGAGCGGTCTCGAGATGCTTCATGAAATTCCTTGTCTCTACAGGGTAAAACCATCATAGATGCTATAAGGGTTAATGCTGTGTCCTGTCCCTGTGTTGTAAATTCTTTTTTATGACAGACTCCAAAATTGCTTGTGAATGTAATGACCTCAGGGAAATATTTAAATGAAAATTCTATATAGCTTTTGCAATGGTATTGTTTATTCCATAAGCATTTCAGGCGAATTAATATTTATGTCAGGAAGTGAAGAGCGCAGGAAGTAGGAAGAAATTTTCATGACAGTAGTTTGAAGATTACACAGGTTCATTTAATAGCACATGATTAGTGAAATAAACCTCCCTGTTCAGGGTTGTTTGTTTCAGATTGACATCTAATTCCCACCTGTTTTGTAATTTTTTTCTGTCCACAGTGTGTGTTTTTGCCTTTTGCCTGTTTCTCATGTGCTACCTTCAGGTAGAAAGGAAAAGAGTCTTGACATGAAGCTATGAATCTGCAGGGGCATTTATATAGTGCCAAATTAACCCATGTAATTTTTTGTAGTACAACAGGCACATGCAGCAATATATTGAAATTAATGCTTACAGACCAACAACTGTCAGACAGCACTTGTGATTCCTGACTTTGCACTGCTAATTGTTAGTGTTCCCTCAGATGACCGCAGGTTCTACCAGCCCTGTGCTTATACTCAGTCCCTGCTGATGTCACTATATACACACATAATTAAAATGAATTTAATTGAGATTACATGGCAAGGTAAAAATTAATATAATTCTCAAAATTATTCATTAATGTGAGTGTAAAACATGTATTTACCCCTGTAGTTAGTGAAGTTCTCTGGTCTGATAAGATAGAAATGTACCCAATGCTGCTTCTCATCCTTGGTAGCATTTCGTTGAGTGTTATGCTTAGGTCTCTAATGAATGTCCTCCTTACCATGTCACTCCAAGTCTTTCTCGTCATATATGTTATAGCTCCTTAACATTTATAATTCTGTTACCATAGGCACTATAAATGAGATGCTGCAGGGCTACACAGATCCCACAATCTCACCACTGTAAAATGACTCTACTTTAAACAAATACTAGCTTGAATACTCAGTTAGTTAATACTGTAAACTTACTATAAATGAACAAACTATTTTAAGTGTGCTGTTATATAGCTTTTGACTAAGGGTTACATTTCTTGGCTATGCTCCAAGTACAACCCCATAAGTTGTACCAGAACCTTAGAATGAAATTTACTGAATATAATGCTATATATTATCTTGATAAATAATATAAATAATATAATACACTATATAATAGTATATGTCATAAGTTAGGTAATATGGCCCAGCAAATATATTTAATTTAATGACTTTTCTCTGAACTTTTTGCACTCAAAATAAAACAGCAAGGTGTTTTATCTAGTATAATAATATTTTACAATAATCCCACCATTTGCTTTAACTTACTTGCTTTAAGTTACATGGACTGTCTTTTATCCAGTCCATTTTCTTATCCCCAAGTAAATTAATTCTTGGTTAGCATGGCAATCTGTACAATAACTGCAAGTGCTGCAACGTGTGATCTAAAACTTTATATAATTTTTACTATAGAATTCCTGATTCTTTAGGATGTTTAAAATCTTTCTTTCTAGTTTGTGGCAACTTTGTTTAACAATCTAGTAGCAACTATATTTGTGAAAAATTATAATTTATGAAAAATATCACCCATTAGGGTCCACTGTCATGTGTAAATGACATCCTAGGTCAAATGCAGGATGTAGTAGAACTGGTACTGTTAGTTGACTGACTGTAAAATGAAGAGTTAAAAGTTAAAAAGATATTCGCAGCTCAGAAGCTGTGGATGCAAGTAAGCCAATTCTGTGGCCTAACAGTCCCAGACAGTTTTCTATGCCCAGGGTGTGCATCTGTGAATGTGTGTGTGTGTGTGTGTGTGTGTGTGTGTGTGTGTGTGTGTGTGTGTGTGTGTGTGTGTGTGTACACACATTATGGTATATTAGTTAGTCACATGCAGAGAATTCAGACTGTTCCAGTAACAGGAACAGCATATTAAAGTTGTTCAGTACAGGCCAAATAAATCTTCTCTGGCTAAAGGCATTTTTACTCGTGACAGTGCAAGCACACTGTAGTTGAAACAATGAAAAAGGAAAGAATGACATTTCTTGCATTTTTCATCTTTTTATTGAGAAAAAAAATATTTAAATGTTTGACCCATTTGACACATCAACAATATTTGCAAAAGAGCGATTTAAAAAATCAAACATTTAGCAGCTTGATCACACAATTAAAAGCGGATTGACAATTATGGTGTATAATACATAATAATCCAAAACAAGTATGATAAAAACAGATAACAGAATGTTTCATTTTTGAACATTTTGAAGCAGTTTAGGACACTGTGCAGCAGGGGATGGTCCGCTACTTGTTTTGAAATGTTTTTTTTTTTTCAGCTAAGCGACACTAAACTCTAATAGCATTCATGGGGCGTGTGTAAATTCTGACTGTATTCGTCATCCACAGGACTCAAATGTGGCAGAAATGTTACTCAACAAACAACAACGTTGCATGTGAATCAAAAAATGAAATGACAAATCAGAACATGAACATATAAAATAGCAGGATAGAAAAAAATATATAGACTATTTAAGATTCTGCTTGATTTAGCAGGAAACACATTATAGTCTATGCACAGGCTCCTTTCAGCTTCACTGTACTGAACTGCTATACACAACTAACCTGACAATTCCAAACCTGGCAGAATGGAGAAGACAGGGAATAATCTCAAATCATTTTCTGCTTTATTTACCCCCAAATAATTCTGTCAAATGTTTCCTGGCCACCTTTTGAAAGCACTTTTTTTCATGGCTTATCACTCGGTTTTCAAATGAGTAATGTATTTTTTTTAAACACAGTTAAATATACTACATTTAGATATATTAGGTCAACATTGTTCCTGTTTATGCCTTTTTAAATCCCTGCATCTCAGAGCAACATAATCTGGAGCTGTAACAGGCGGCTCTGATTAAAAACTATATGCAGAAGGCGATGAACCCCTTCACCAGCTGCACCCATCTCCCCAGCTCTTACTCCCTCTCCTGCGCCTCCTCAGCTCTCCCATACATTCTTTCACATATTCTCTCGTTCCCTGCCTACTCCATCTCAAGTTTACATATCTCAGCCTTCCAGACATGCTTCCTCTTGTCACTATTAATCACGAATGGTTTATGCTCAGCTTGCAGGAGCTGAATGCGGGGCTAACACTGAGCGCACAGATCGGTGAACCCGAGTGAGGAAGCATGAACAGTCAGTTTTAGTCTCAGCGCTTCAGGGACGACTGAGGAATTCCCTGCTAGGGTGTTACATCAAATACTGTCCCACCTTCAGAAGTGCCTCAACAAATATGTTCCCTCATGGCAGCATGGAAACACACTCCACTCGCTCTGTTAAATAACATGGCTCTTTGTTTCTAGCGCACCATGCCTTTGACTTTCCTCTCTTGCCTGACACAGGGCTTTTGTCTATTTGTCTGTTATATGCCAAGAGCCATAGTCAGTGAGAACTAAAATGTACACCTTTAGGTCATGCTGCAGGATTGCACTTACAATGACCTGAAAATCGAACCTTTTAATTATAATAATATACAGTAACAAGTGTGTTAAGGGAGTCATTCAGTTCGACTCCTGCTTATTACAAGCAACAATAAATTAAGAGATAGATAATGTGGCTAACTAATTTTCTTCAGTTTTGACGCAGTGTTTCAAAAATAGAGCACCACAAATATTGAGATGTTTTGTCTTAATCTCTTCTATGAACTTTAAAAATAGCCTTTTCTCATCTGCAATGCTGAGGCCATACATTCACAATCTTTGAGTCTTTTTGCTGTTTATGACTCATGTCATGGACTTGGTTAAATTATTCACAAGAGCAGAATGTTCAGCGCAATTCCCTTAACATTCTGCATTAGGCACTTAGAATAAAAGTTTCACATATACAAATATTGACAGAGCTACCTTCAAATTTGGGCAATAAAAAGAGACAATCATAAAATCTTTGGTTTTGTAAACACTTATCACGAGTATGACCTTTTTCTAAAAATGATTTCTGCCATTTTAAATAAGTTGTCCCCTCACCTTTTTGTGTCAGATCAAAATTAAGAGCATAAGGATGACTCCACCTCTTGTACCTTTGCACGCAGACCAAATGAAGAAAGGCTGCTACACCCACATGGTCAGCACTGGAGCTTTCCACAAAACCGCACTAATGAAGCCAGGTTTTGGTCCATGTCAGCCAGTCCGATGCTGTCTGATCTAAACAACTGTCCATTGGTTGCATATTCTTGGACTGTTAGATGGCTTCAGAAGAAGCTCTAAAGATCCTTCCAGAGATGGGCATGGTAGAGCCACACTGAACTCTCCTGACATCTGTTAGCAAAGCTTGTCGAAATTACAATCAGAACAGGAATACTGTCATCTGACTCATGTACCCCTTGTAATGCAAATTTCGATTAATATGCACTCTGGAAAACATGGGGCTTTTAATTCAGAGCGGGAAAGCACAATTATTTCGCTCTGGCTTCTCTGAAATGCTCTGGGCAAATATGCAAATCTGATTCGGCTTCTGTATGAAAATACGACCTTTTATTTCTTTCCCTCATTCTTAAATTCACCACACGCTCAGTTGCAGGGTAACCAGGTAGAGTATGTGTGTTGCTGGCAAGCAAACACTGGCTGTACCTGGGCAATATAGTAATTGCTAAAGTTGGCGTCGGCTACATAAGGGGCAGGCTGGTAGTAGCAGGTGACGTTTGCTACATTGGGTATGACGTTCTGCTCAGCCAGCACACGCACGGCCAGCATGGCAATGAGCCCTAATGTCTGCCGCCTCTCGTGTCCCATCAGGCACACTGTGCTTTCATTTACCACCCCGTGCAGCGTCATCAGATAGTCATATTTGCGATCCTCCAAGCCCACAAAATGGTTCTGGAGGTAGGATTCCAGTTTTCGCTGCTGCTCATTGATGTCAGAGAAGTCAATGAAGAAGCGTGAGCACATGTAGCGTTGCAGAGACTTCATCTCACTCTCAGAGTCTGCTCGGAAACCCCTTACCAGTAGATGGCAGTACTTGAGCAGGCCACCACCACGGATCTCCTCCGGGTTCCTTGTGCAGATCAGCTTGTTGCGCAGGTGCTCCAGCGCCATGCTGAAGTCTCCATACACGCTCTCACCAATGATGCTTGGGTGGAATGTCTTGGCCATTGGGTTCTCCGAACATTCATAAAACAGAAGCAGAGAGTCTAGCTTGATCTGAAACGAGTCCACGCTAAACTCAAACTGCCGTCGCAATGAGTCAACAAACTTGAGTTCCACATTCTTTCCTCTGTTGTTAGAGAGTGAGATGAGACTCCAGCGGTCCGAGTCATTGCATACTTTCACCATCTTCTGAACATAAGCTTCCTGTAAGATAGAGCATAAAAATGATACCGGATTACAGACTCTGAATGAATAAAAACATAATCTCAGACATTACATAAATGTTCTTTGTATCAGCTTTCAAACCTCCCACAAATATCACTCCTGGAGGGTTTTGTACTACATTTTAAAGGAGAATATACTTCAGCTCTGTGTAGATGACCAAAGGAGCTGAGAATGCAGGATCAGCTTTACACTGGTTTAACACAATCCTTTTAGCAATCCAAAACCAGGGCTTTAACCACCAATAACCACCAATTTATATACATATATATATTAATACATTTACATTAATAATAATAATAATAATAAACAATGCTTGATGACATTCAAATGGTGTCAAACATCTAATTATTCTCCGTATTATTATAATAATAATAATAATAATAATAATAATAATCTTATAATTAATACGAATACTTACCTTTAAGGTCAAGGGTGTAATTTTCTCCTTGTTGACTCCTTCAGGTAGGAAGTCCAGCAGACAGTCCAGCACTATGTCCTTCACCGTTTGGAACTCGTTCTCTCCTTTAAGCTCGGCGCAGAAGATCAGGTCCAGGTCCTTGTAGCCGAGCCCGCTGTCCTCGTGCAGCACGTGGCTGGCCGCTGAGCCGTTGAGACGCACGTCGCGCACTCGGATCTCGCTTTGCTCCAGGCGACTCCGCACCGCCTTCACGATTTGCCGAGGCTGCATCTCCAACGTGGGGAAGTTGCCCCGACCGTGGATCGGGATGGTCTCTGTCAGTATGTTGTCCAGACGCTGCACCTGCTCCCAGCTGAGTACACTAAAGCTGCTGCCGCCCGGAGCGCTGCACTCCGTGGGACTCGCCATACCGCCGTCCTCCTCAGCCATCACGGCGAGAGCAAGAGCGCGCGCTGGATTCTGAGAAAGAGAGAGAGAGAGACGGAGAGAGAGAGAGAGAGCGCAATAGTGCTCAGCCTTTAGCCCCCCGGGCTCGAATGTTTGTTTTAATAGTGTGTTAGTGTAAAGGAAAACCTGCCTTCCTCCGAATAAGCACAACTCCGATTATCTTTCAAGTCTTTACACTGATCTGTCCTGATTTAGTTGCATTTCAAATTTCCCGTATTTCTCAGCTTGGCGCACGCGCTTGGCAATAGAGAAAGAAGTTGTGTCGACTCGAGACTTTCCCCGTTATTTTCACTCCACTTCTGCTTTGTATCCGCGGGTCTGAACGGTAATCCGGTGCTTTCTAGAGTGTGAGTGCAGTCCCGCTGCTGGCAGACGGCTGAGTGTTTGTATAGCAGGACGTGCTGTAAAGTTCCGCCATGGCCGCAGGGCACGCCTATCACTTTACATGAATATTCTAGTGGCCCTTTGGCACAGGCTCGAGGGCAGACAGCGCTCACGAGGCGAGCATGTGCATGTTTTCCTGATTCCCTCAAGGTTTCTAACAATTTTTAGTCTCATCTACTCTTTGCATGCTCTATTATTTTTTCCCCATTATGCCAATCCTCATCATTATCCGTCTACAAAAGTGCCAGGCACAGCTAAATGTTTAATTAGCCAGGCTTCTCTGCTGTCCCAGTGTGTCCTACAGGTTCAGCATCTGGTGTGCCAAATGAGCTCTGAAATCTCCTTACTGACCTCAGTGCTGGCCATTGTGAATGACAGCTCTGTTCACCACTAGTATCCTGCTGCTAATGAGCACTGTCAATCACACAGTGTATGGGGGGTTAATGGTCATGTGGGAGGAGGCACAGCAATGTCATATAGGCCTACTACCTAAAATTGTTCTTAAAAATAGCCAGTTGTTTGCAGTCTTGCAAAAGAACCGTGGTCTATTGTACAATTATTGACTTCGGTATGTAAAATGGCAAAAAAACGTGTATGACTTTTTACACACATTACATTTTAAGAACTTTCAGAATTATCTAATCATATAATAACCACACATATAGTTTATACAGCATATAATCTAGATCCTAGAACCTATTTACCACTTAACTGATAACTGATGAATAAATTCATGATTCAATTATGTTTTACTTTTAATTTTATGTAATATATAATAAGTGGGAAATGTCAGTTTATAAGACACAAAAATTACAGATTTCTGTAAACTATTTTGGTAGACTATTGCACCACTTTGGTGTATACTGCCCCCTACAGGAGGAGTGGAAAGTAGGCAGGCAGATTTAGATTTTAAGATTCTATTTATTAGAGGGTTAAGATTCTAACTGCATCACACGTTACTGGCTAAACATTTGGACATGTTAGATTACTCTATATTATATATAGAAATATAGAAATACTATTGAAAGAAAAGTACCACAGTGTGAAGTAAACAGTAATAAATTAAGAAAGTGTGTATAAGGTGTGACTACCACTTGCTTTTTTGTGTGTACAAATCTTGGGAGCCTTCATTATGTTTTTTTGTTTGTTTGTGTTTGAAAGTGATTTCTTATTAAATTGGTTGCATTCTCTATTGACACACACAAACTTTTTATTGTCTGTTATTAATGTTTGGAAATCGAAAATGTTTTTGTTACGACTCACTAATGCAGAATTCATAAAATGTGTAAAAAAAAAAAAAAAGGGTGCCTAAGACTTTAACACTGTAACACTATTTATATTTTAATAAAAAAGGGTTTATGGTTAAAAAATTTATGTTTGTGAATCCTAAAATTCTGAAGGTATATTTTAAATAAGGAGTTCTGACATAAAATTAATCTTTTTCTTCAAACAGGTTGTTTTATAACTTAACTGAGCTTAGCCTACTGACATTAAGGAAAATCCTCAGGATGGTTAAAAAGTTGCCAAAAAAAAAAAGAAGATTATAAATATTATTAGAATTTATTGTAGTTTTGATTTATTTAAAGCCTTTATTATTCAGTGCAATATTAAATATCTGTTAATGCCTTTATTTATAATGCCTTTCACATGCCTTATATGTGTCCAAAACTTAGTGGTCTAATAGCAGGGGTGTTGTATGTTACTGTCCTCAAAGCTAGACATAAGTGGTGTGCCCTAAGGTACTCTGGAAAACCATATTAAATGAAGTAGTGTCTTAAGAAGTCTAGGATGTTTGGCCTTAACCCTGTACAGAGGTTTCATTAAACATGCATTTTGTGAAATTTACTGTACCAGGAGTCTACCAAACCCAAATTAGTCACTGAAACTGTTTTTTGTTGTTGCTCCAAGGTTTGCTCCAAAGTCTCTGTTGTGCCCTGAACCAAAAGCCACATTTAAGCCTTTCTAGTCAGTGATGATACAGTGTTGGTGCAGTTATTTCAAGTTTTACTAAACACTGTTAACCACAGGATTAGGTTGCTGGATTAGGTTGCTATACAAGTTCCCCTGCAGCAATAAAGCAGAACCTAAGGCAACCTGTCAGTACATTTTAGAGTGTAGCTTTCAAGAGTGTTGTTTCAAAGAGTGTAACATTTTCTCTCTAAAAATATCCATGCCACATTGCATTAAAGAGCATCTGACATCTCTTGACAAGTAAACTCTTATACATGTACGTCAGAAAGTGACGTAGGGGATAAGCTGCTATGCAGGTGCTTTCTAGGCCCAGCGGAGGAGTCAGAGCTACACTGCAGTGTCAGGATGCAGCAGCTGTCAGTATCCATTAATACACAGGGAATCCATTGCTTTAAATCCACCTTTATCCCATTTACTCTAACACACTCTTAGCCTAGACAGGAAGGCCAGTAGGTACCCATATTCCCAGTCCTTTAAGGCTTGTAGTCCAGCATAGGTTGGAGACTTCCCTGCTCTAACACTTATTAAAACCTGATCCTTAAAACTGTGAAGTGCACATCAAAAAGCTCTGACCTCAATACTATAAAATGGATATGTAGAACTAAAAAACATTTAACTAGGAGGTGTACAAACCTGACTCAGTTACACCAGTTCTGTCAGAAGAAATGGGCCAAAATTCCAGCAGCTTATTGTGAGAAGCTTACCCTTGATGGGCTACCCGAAAAGTTTGACCCAAATTAAAGAATGTAAAGGCAGTGCTACCAATGTGTATCTAAATGTCTGAGCTATTGAAGTGAAAGTGAAGTATTTGCCTGCTGTGCTTACACACAGAGTAACATGACCTCCGTATTTAACCCATCCATGCAGTGAAACACACACCAGTGAACACACTTGCCCGGAGCAGGGGGCAGCCCCAAACCACTGTTGGGGGGTATAGTGCTCAAGGGCACCAAAGTCATGTCTTGCCCTGTGCTGGGACTGAACCTGGGACATTCCGGTCACAAGACCGGTTCCCTAACCACTAGGTCATGTTGGGAATGTTGGGAATTGGGAATGTTATCAAAGAAGTAAAAGCTAAAATTGTCTCTAGTATTGTTCTGACATTACACATTATTAAAATATAGTAGTGGTCGTAACTGACCGAATACCCCAGAGAGGAAATGTATATTCGGATTAGTTTAAATAAATGAGGTCAGTGTGTATATAACTCTTTGGTCCCTTTCAAAATAGGAAAATTTTAACTGATAAGTGGTCCTAACTGTAACATAAGGAACTGTGTGACTTTGACAAGGGCCACACTTGATGGCTAGATGACTGACATAGGTTATCTCCAAAACAGCAGGTCTTGTGGGATGTTTCCAGTAAGGGGTTAATACCTACAGTGGACAAAAAAATCTACCCTTAAAAATGTCATTTTTTGTGATGTCAAAATTGTGACCAAGGTGAATCATTTCAAAACCTTTTCTACATTTTCTCACATGTGGCCTACTGTCTGTCCAATTCACTTGAAACACAAACAGGATTTTTAGGGCGGAAAATATATGCCCTCTTATAATTGGGAAGTTCGAAATTAACCAATCACATTTAAGCTTATGTTAAATAATAGTCAGGGCACACCAGCAAATAAAGTGACTCTGATTAACTCTGTATAAAGTTCAACTGTTCCAGTAGGTTTTTGATCAGTTTGCTCAATTGATTATGCTCGGTTTGCAGTTTATTTTTCTGGCACCTGGATTCAAGCAGAGCATCCTGCTGCTAAGGAGCTTTAGCTGATGATAACAGTAACAGACTCCCACCTTATTAATCCATTAAAAGGACCTTCAGATGTGTGGAATAATTAATACCCTAGCAAATAAAAAGTAAACTGAACATTACATATCCACAATGTACTTGGATTATTACCTTTCTATTATTACACTATTATTAGCTGTGCCATTTTTATGTAAATTGAACAATAAGCAATAAATAGGCAAGTTTTCTTCACTGCTTTCTAGTGTTTAAGCCTGTCCTTAGAAACACTGAAGGCTAACTGGCAGGGCACCAGGACATGCCTATTGGCATGCAGCACAAGAGTTTATTACTCTACAGGTAAAGGAGATCAGTGACGTCACACAGGACAGCGACCATGAAAAGGATACTCTCCAACATGTAGCCTTAATCATTTAAAGCTCTGGGGCTAATGAAGAGCACGCTCATAATCCATGCTTAATGGCTCCATGACAGCCAAATAAGATTAGGAAGGCTGCCCTGGTTGAGTTCTTAGCTGAAGAGGCAGACAGAATAATCAGCTAAAACCAACTTTTGAGGACTGCAGAAAAGAAAGTTTATACTTAATGCCTTTCACTTTCATACATTCAACTCAAATGTCCATCTTAAACAGTGCTTCTTAACATGGTTGAAAATACCCTGACAAACTGACCTGTGTTATTTCCTCTCTCATCAATTTGTTCGTTTGCTTGGTCATTTTGCCACTTCCTGACTTTGTTAACCAGCATAGAAAAGTGAAGTGAGGGCAGAGAAAAGCACACCACAATATTAAATAGATATTTACTACTTTCAGGAATATTCTCTCAGTATTTTTGTAGCCTGGTTGCCCTTTTACTTCTTTAAATTGAATGGCCACCTTAGCAAATATTTATATAATAAACATTATTCAAATATGTACAGCCACAAAGCATTTAATTCATTGTCATTCATCCAAGTTTTCCAGTTAAAGGGACCAAGTTAAATGAGCTAATATTTTAATAATTTGGGTACTCAACAATAAATTGAATAGAGTGCATACTAATAGCGTGGGATTTCCACCAATGAAATAAAAGAATAATTTAAAAAGGTTCACAGATGCCACTGATCTGTGCAATTATTGCAAACATTTTGTTCCATAAAGTTACAAGTCAATGTAGTCTGAAAGATGCACTGTGGTCCTTCCAGTCCAATGAAACTTAACATCTACATTTAAATTCCACCCTTGAGGTAAACCACAGTGGCAAGTTTGTTTATGAAAAGATTTTTAAGATAGTAATTTTCTAATTGTAAATGAGAGTGTAAAATGGTCGCTTAGATGTTAAATTTAATTCTGTTAAACTGTCTACTATCTATTAGTTTTGCTACTAATATAACTAGGGTTCAAATTCTTTGACCATTACAGTAGTGAAGGAATATTAAGTTCATGTACCAGAACATGTAGAACTGGACTGGATCAGCTGTAAAATGGTTGAAATTTACTTAATGCATATAAGCGCTGTCTCAGAACAGGCTGGGTGTAAAATAGGAATTCACTTTATGAATATTCCTTTTTTTCCCTAACAGTCTTACTAGAAACACACACATACTGAGATATCTTAAGTGGCTTTCAGGGCTCCCAAATGGCTTTTCCATGTGACAGGTGGAAAAGCTTTTACCCTACTCTGTAAAGAATGTTTTCATACATCTGTCTATCTCTTCTGATCAGTGAAAGAAGACACTGTCCAAACAAACTCTATGGTATTTCTACTCCCTGCTGGATATACAGTAAATTGATTGCCATTGTATTTGCCAAACGTAATTTAGAGTCCAGATGTTCAAAACCATTATTTTGAACAAAGACTGACTGCACTGATGAGATTACTCAAGTTTACTCAACTTATTTACGCAATCGTCTATGATGAAACAGATTTAACTGATGTCTATTCTGCAGAAACATTTTTGCCTTGCTTCTTTAGTAAAGAGCAGAAAAGAAATTCCAATTTAAGTACAAATATCCTGCAAAGAAAATTATATAGGTTCTTTATACAAATCTTCATAATTTACTACTTGCCACCAAGGTCTAAAGCAACTTTCACTCAACTGTGGGACATCTGAAAGGATCTCATACAATTCCAAACACAAACATGTTCTTGTTGTTCTTAGTACTTCTTCATACCTTGTCTAAAAAATGCTATAATAAAAAACAGTTAATCACACTGGCATCATAATGGCATAATATAATATTGTACAATTTTTTTGTATTTGTCAAATGTTTCAGATCATCCAACTACTTTTAATATTAGTTACATTACATTATTATATTACAAGGTTAACCCAAGTAAACAAAAATTTCTTTCTTATTTACTGAAGAAAGAAGCTGTTTAGACCCATGTAAAAAAATAATTGTGAACTTGCCTACTAAATCAGTTACCAGTTAATGAAGTTCAATTGACTACTTTATTTTCACTACTGACACCCATGCATAAGTACCACCAGACCTGTTTAATCTAAACATCACTTAAATTGAACCTGTCTGGCAATCTGAAGCAGACTAGATGGACTTAAAAAGCAGCACATAATGCCAAGTTCTAAAAAGTTTTAAAAAGTCAAGGGAATCTACCAGTGTGGAAAGGGTTGCAAAGCCACTGCTAGGGCTGTGGGACTCCAGCAAATAACAATGAGAGCCATTATCTACAAATGGAGAAAACCTGCAATAGTGGTGATCTCTCCCAGGAGTGGACAGCCTACCAAAATTTCACCATGGCATTGTTGACTCCTCAATGGGGTCACAAAAGAGCGAAGATAAACATCTAAAGAACTGTACGCCTCACTCCCCTCAGTTAAGGTCAATGTAAAGTATATACCACTGCTGACCAAAAAGAACACCCAAAAGCTCATTGGTATAATATGGACTTATTAGTGAACAGTTGAGCATTTTGGAAAACATGGGCCCAACATGGCTACTACTGGATGACTTGTCATAACTGAAGGAACTAAGCTTCTGCTATCTATCAGAAAATGCTGAAGGATTTCAATGCTGAAGGCCTGTTAGTTCATGACCTAAAGATCAAGCACAGTTGGGTTATGCAGCAGGACAATAAAGCACACAAGCACATCCACTTCTGAATGGCTTAAGGGAAACAAAATCCTGATCCAGATCAAAATCCTGACTTGAATCTGATTGAGATACTGTGGCAAGACCTTGAACAGGCAGTTCATGCTTGAAAACCCTCAAATGTAGCTGAATTGTGCAAAGGAGAATGAGCCAAAAATTCCTCCACAGTCAAATAAAGTCACATCAGTCACATTCGATTGCAGTTTGGGCAATTGTATATTACGCAGGTGAAAAAGTGTTTTAAATAGATATTTATTTTCAATAAATGAAATGGTCATTTAAAAGCTGCAATGTTGTATTTATCTTGTATTGGAATCAGATGGATTATCTGAAACTTGTGTGTGACATTAGCAAAAATAGAAGAATTTGTACTTTTTCACAGCACTGTACATGCATAAGCCTTCATTACCTATTTCACATTTCAGGACATCCAAGTTCTCCAGTGTGTACAGCGTGGCAACAACCACACTGGCAGCAGATTTTACACATCTGGAGTTTTAGACCCGCTGAGCTGCCAGTGACACAACATTCTAACTAGGGTTGCAAATTAAATTTTCAAAAGTAAATACAAAACAAACCCTAGCAAAACCAGTGCAGCTCCAACACTGCATGGGAGGTTATTTTTCTTCAGTGCCATAAATATCCCACTACTCAGTCACGCTATCGACTCCCCACAACCAGGTTCCCATGGCACTGAAGTCAGTTTCATTCATAAGGCATAATTCTCCTAATGAAGAAATGTGCTTTGGTGTGCATGGATGTCAAGATGTCTTAGCGACCTTCCACTGTTTTTTGCCAGCCTCATAGAACATCTGCTCTCTAACTAACCGAGTCAAATGAGTAATTGCTATTCCCTTCACAGGACACATGTCAGATGACTAAATGGTACCATGTCAGTAATTATAGCCTATTACCATCCTTAATCATAATGCACTTTTTTTATGAAGATGTCATCCAGTCTGCTTTCAAAATCACACCTATTTAAGGAAATAATGAACCCTCAGGATGCAAAGGGAGAGATCTCTTAGGCAGGACTCATCTGCCTGATTGAAAGTAAGCATCAAATTCATCAATATGAAATCAAAAGGAGTGCACGAATGAATACCTTTGAAGAATAACAGTGATACCATGGAAAATGTCTGATAGTCTTCACCTGGCTCATGTGAGCAATAACATCACTTTGAACCTTTCTCTACGACTAGGTGTGGATTAATGGCATTAATGGCATTAATGTTGATGTACAGTATGTATATTGTATTAAGACTGACTATATGAATGAGCAACTTATAACAATGACACCTTGTTATTGACATTCTTACTGATAACCATTCTGATGTCCTTTTTCTTTATCATCACTGTATAGAGACTTCAACCAAAGTATAGTCCATACACTGATCAGCCAAAACATTAACAGCACCTGGCTAAACAGCTGCCAAAACAGCTCTGACCCATTAAGGTATGGACTCATTGGTGTTCTACAGCATCAAGACATTAGCAACACATCCTTCTGTGGATCATCTGTAGGATCAGACAGAGCAGGCTAGCCTTAGGTGCCCATGACCCTGTCACTGGTTTACATTGGTCGTCATCGCTTCCTTGGACTACTTTTGGTATGTATTAACCACTGCATACTGGAAACATCCCATAAAACCTGCTCTTTTGAAGGTGCTCTGACCTAGTTGTCTTTATCACAATTTGGTCCTTGTCAAAGCTTCTCACATCCTTACACCTTCCCATTTTTCCTGCTTCCAACACATGAAATTTGAGAACTTACTGTTCACTTGCTTTCCAATATATTTCACCCACTCACAGGTAATGTCATATAGAGATAATCAATGTTATATCTTTTACATGGCAGCAGTTTTGTGGTTTTAATGTTATAGGCATGTTACAGACTGTCGACCTGGCTTACTGGTATCAGAGGCCAATGAGCTAGGATTGTGCAATTGGTCCGGCCCTTTTAACATTACTGCTGATGGGTCTATAGCCTTCAGTCACTATACCTGACCCTTATAGCCATATGTGCATTTGAACATCCCATTTCAGATATAGTCTCTCCTCTGCTGTAATAACCTCCATTCTCCTTGGAACACTTTCCACTAGAGTTTGAAAATTGGTGAGGTCATGCACAGATATTGCATGAGGAAGCCTGAGGCACAGTCTGCTTTCTAATTCATTCCATGCTTGCTGAGTGGGCTTGGGGTCAGGGCTGTTTCAGGCCATTTTGAGTCCTCCCACACAAACCATGTCTTTATGGACCTCACATTGTACACGAGTATTATCATGCTGGAATATACTTGAGCCTCGTAATTTCAGTTAAGAGAAATGGTAAAGCTGCAGCACACAAGCGCATCCTACACAACTGTGGACTTCCAACTTGGTGGCAAGAGTTTGGGAAATGTGCACATATAGCTGTGATGCTCAGGTATCCATGTTTGGTCCAGTAGTGTATATTAGTACTACACTTACATCAAATCAGTAAAATACCTAGAACAAATACATTTGCCTAGTAAGTATTTCCCAATAATGCCTATTTAATAACCACTTTCTTCTGCTTATGGACATCCTGGGAACACTGATGAATGTGGAGAAAACAGCAACAAACGGCTACAAATCTGTAGAACAGATCTGAATGTATATACAGGATATTTTTCAATTAAAATGAACCCCATAGAGCAATGCTGAATTAATCAGCACATGTAAATGATGTGCACAAAATGTCATTTAAACAAACTTACTATGTAAAGAAAACTATTGCCACATGAGTTATTTATTTATTGCATGCCAGTTGCAGGATAAACTGCTCTTTAATGATCATGGCAAAAAAACTAGAAAGGCTTCAGTTAACATTCACTCTGTCAAAACAAAAAAACTAATTCCTACTGATCAAATACACAATATTAGTGTAAACTGCGATTTACGACGGGCAGCACATGGGGTCAACATTTTTCTCTCTAAACAGTCCAAAATTTCATGAGCATGACTGTTATGATTTAATCCTTCTTCACTTTAAACCCCTCTTAATATTAAACAGCAAAAATATGAAGCATGGAAAAATTCCTAACATGAAAGCAAAATAAGGAAAAAATTAACCCTACTGATCCAGTTACACATCAAAGGAACACATCGACACTGACTGGAACACACTAAGGGATGTAGCGGACAATTATCAGAGGTTGTGAGTGTACTAATTCGAGTGTTTGTTCCAGGTTGGGGCAGCGATAGGGCCTTGGGGAGATCTCTCCACCACGATGAGCTCATCAGGATTGCTGACAGCTTTGTAGTGAACCAGCAAGTCCTGAATTGCTCGCTCCTCGATCTGCAAAACACACAGATAAAACAAAAGAGGTGAAGAGGATGAACATCTTACAGACGTTTTCTCACACTGTCCTCAGTTGTAATACCACCAATATGACCCATATGTACAGTAGCTACAGACAGGTTTTCAGCGTCCAACTGGATCACTGTGGACCTGATATTAGTTTTATGGTAGCATAGCAGTGATACTGTAAAGGCACAGGTTTATCAGGCACAGCAGTGATGCCAGGGCTTTTACACACCCCAGTCTCACTACTGGCTTGGAAATCCACTGACTAAAACTGGTCACTAAACACTGAAAAAGGGCAAATGGTGATTAAAACAAATTGTACATAGAAGTAATGAGTTATAGGATTTATATATA
>JAOVVF010000044.1:15081542-15107166 GCA_028565595.1 Duopalatinus emarginatus
ATAATAGTAAATTTCAATTAATGTGTGTTTAAATATGTAAGAGTCTTGTAGCATTACTTGTGCATATGGTCTGTCCTGAAAGACTGGTGACTGAAGGTCTCGAGGGCTGCCCACTCCAATATAACTGCCCTCAGAATCAGATGTGATCAGCTCATGCAGAGATTCCACCGAGCAAGCTTTTCTGCACTCCACCAAACCTGGGAATGATGAAAAACAATATTATTGGAGACTGTATACTGACAATCATACTGAAGGCATTAACAAGGTGAAACAGTGTAGTAAATATTATGTATGTTTTATGGATGCCTCAATATTTGCTTGGACACACCTACAGAGGGTGGGCTTTGAATGACATCAGTGGGTGAATTCTGGATGATATCAGATAGGTTGTACCCTCCTGAGCTATCCAAGCGGCGACGTGGTTTCTTCTTAGCCTTTACCTTGTTTTTCTTTAACAGACCATCACTGAAAAAAAATCAAAGCAAGGTCACAACAGGGCACTGTATGACTAGGTCTGATCTCACACCACAGTGAGCCACAAAAGACGTACTTGTAGGACTGCTCCTGTTCAAAGCTGGTTTTACAGCTGGTGGTTGAATCCAGGCTTATGTCTTCATAGGCACTCAGATCAGGGGCACTGAGATAGGGGGTGATATGTCGTCTCTGCATGGCTGGAATCTGAGGAAATCACAAAATGAGCTTCAGACCAGTCTAGGGCTTTACAGCCATCCCTGTTGATATAAAAACTCACCAATTTCCTATATGCTTTAGACAGCTCCAATAACACGTCATCACTCAAGATCTCCAGGGCCCTGGGACAAATAAAAGTTTGAATATTCTTTTATGGTACAAGGCAGGAAATCTGTCTAAAATAAGCACTGGGTATGCCAAGTTTTGGCTTAGACACGGTTTATCCAGCAAATCATTTTTACAACTAGTGGGTTAGAAAAACACACGACATGGCTGAAAAAGTTTATTTCCTTCCTGTAATGTAATGGAAAGGGGAAAAAAAGACCATTTTGGGTTATTCTGATGGACATAAATTCCATAAGGTGAATAACTACTCACTTGGACTCTAGCAAGGCAGACATGTTAAGACAAATAAACTGCAGGCAGGAGAGTTTAAGCTGCTCAGCACTGTACATCACGGCAAACTCCAGTAGCTCTGCAGCATTCTTCAGGGTGACTACACAGACATACAACACAAGTATCTCTACTGTAAATGAAGGGAGTTCAAAAATTGTGTACAGAACAGCTGTCACTCCTGGATGAGTGATTTGTTTTAATCTATTTACATTCACACCATTAAAATTAACAATGTAATTTCTAATACACACAAACATGTAATTTTCTGACCAGTAATTTCGATCCCTAATTTGATTAACTATAAGTAACGTATACAGTTTTAGTTTTAAGAATCAGAATTAATCAAGAATGAATATGGCCAGTATTCAAAATATGTTGACTCTTAGCTAGTCAACCTCCCCAAGTAAAGTAAACATAAATATGTATATGACATTAATATATACATAAATCAGCCATAACAGAAAACCAGAAACCACTGACAGGTGAAGTGTATAACACTCACTTACAAGTGTCAAGAACTGACAGTAGAACTGGTCACAGGACGTGATATATAAGGCTACAAGTGAACAGTCAGTTCTTGACACTGATGTGTTGAAAGCAGAAAACAGAATGGGAAAATGTAAGGATCTGAGTGACTTTAAAAAGTACCAATTTGTGACGGCTAGATGTCTGGGTCAGATCATCTCTAAAACAGGAGGTCTTGTGGTTTGTGTCCCAGTATACAGTGGTTAGTACCTACCAAAAGTGATCCAAGGAAGGACAACTGGTAAACTTGCCATAGGGTCATGTGCACCCAAGAGTAAAGGCTTTCTTGTCTGGTCAAATCCCAGAGAAGGTCCAACGGAAGTATCGTGAGACTAACGCCTATGTGCCAGATATCACATCTCACCTTCAGAGGTCTTGTGGAGTCCATGTGGAGTCCATGCCTTAACGGTTCAGTGCTGTTTTGGGATTTGGTTATAAATGTTATAGCTGATCAGTGTTATTATTCTTGGGTGATTATGTTTATAACCTTGCTCATGTTCGGCTTTAGGCTAGAAAAGGTCAGAGGGTATAAAGTCCTGTGTTCTGTGTGCATTAAAAAACATCTCACTATAAACTGCCTCTAACTGCAGTATTTTTTTTATGATCAACCAGAAAGATTTACAACAGATGTCAAATACATGTAATATGTAAATGACCACAGGGTCCAGTGACAGTTTTACTACCACCAAATATACTTTGTACCCATAATCTAAATAAAATATTCTTGCACTTAAAAATTTTAACCTTTAAATCCAGAATATATATATTTCATCAAATTTGTGTATTCAGAACGAACCTGTCAGATCAATTAAAGAGGCCGCTGATGTGGTATCAGTATACTATTTTTCTGTTTTATTTACCGAAATGACGTTGAACTGTGTAATTTGACCCACTACCTAAAATGAGTTTAATGTGTGCCAATTTAGGATGTGATCATAGTAGCCTTAACATCCCACTTTGCATTTACTCAGAACCAAAATTTTCAGGGACGCATGGAAATCTTTACATTATATGCACACAAAAAGGGCTTAAAGGGTAAAAAGACTTAGCAGGCTCACGGTTTTCAGTGACGGCCACTTCACAGATCTCCTTCAAACGAGTGATAAGCAGTTGATCAGCCACCACCAGGACACTGCATGCAAACTCCACACTCTGAGCCTCTGCAGCACACACAGACATATAGCTCATTAATTATATGTGTGACCATTATGATTAACGATTAAAATCTGTCGTTAAAGCAGCACAGGCCAATACCTCTGATAGTGGGAGACTCATCTGTGTAGATGTACTCCAGAATGACCTGCAAGACCTTGGCACTAGTTGGCATCTCCAGTGCAGAACAGCTAGTAGACTGAAGGGGGCAGAAAAGATCCACATGACAATCTGAAAAGCTGCTACAACTGACTGAACTGAACCAGATGGACATTTCAGTCAAATTGGATTTCCTAAAGCTTTTATCTGTGTTAATTGTTTCCATACCTCTATCCAGGGATTTCCCAACATACTGTTAAAATATTCTGCAAGACAAAGGAATAACAAAATGGGTTAACACAAATGTGTCACAGCTCTTTATTATAAAATATCACTATACAATATATGCGTGTCATGTTATACCAAGTACTTTAATTGTAAATATGATTTGCTTTTGCTCACTGTACTTGACCATGAGGTTTAAGTGTAGAATGTCAACTTTAACCAGGTTAAACATAAGAACCACAAATCTCCCCCATTTCAAGAAACCAGACATAAATGGACAGTTATCTGTTGAGTTGTTTGTTGGCCAGCTGACTCACTGCATGCCCTAAAGAGCCAAGAAAAAGCTCTGCAGTTCATTCAAGTTGTAGCATTTGCATCTGGTATTTGTTCCTGTTGTACTTCAACAAGTTGAAAAAAAATCTGAATATAATTAAATAAAAAGCCTGTGTTTACATGTGTGTGGAAATCAATCGGTTTACACAGTTAAAAAAAAAAACTGGTGCTGAGCTTAGCAATAACCACCAAAGCCTCTCCACAAAAGAAGATACAAAACACCCACATGACCCGAGTGTGTTTACCACAACATGCAAACCAGCAATACACGAACAGAACATCCAGGTTGCAATTTGCCTAAAAAGGCTATGTAGAGCTCTCAATTCTTGTGAACAAAAGTGAGGATTAAGAACCTCAGATAGCAAAGGGTTTGGAAAGGGATTGAAAAAAAAGAAAAGAAAAGGAACAGACAGCTCATAAACCACATTTGAGTGTCAAGTATTTTTACTGATGTACCTGCCAATGGCAGAAAGAGTAAGAAGTCTAAACTGCACAAATATCTGCTTAGATCCAGCTAAATGTGTCAAATGTGAATAGAGAGCCATTCGCCTGCAGCAGGGAATTTAAAAACAGTACACATGCGTCCACAGTCCTTCACTCAACACTGTGGCTTGTAAAATCCACAGGCCAAAATTTACCTAAAGTAAGCACAAAGCTAAATAACTGCTACTAGAAACAAATTCCTGTGTGTCACATCTCATGTCTTTTCTCCTTCAGTGAAATCGCTTTTTTCCCCTGTTTGCAGTTATCAACGTTTATTCTGATTGTTGCTTTACTTAAGACAGCAGAAAAGCCTTGCATCATGTGCTGTACTGCGGTAACAGGCTGTTATTTATTATTTTAAAAGACTGTTTGTCCTTTAATTTGTTACTACATTTTAAGAATTTGATTAGGATTGTTAGATGTCTCAGACAGGGCTTTCGGCACACCTTAGCTTCAATACTTCCCCCATTTGTCTATAAAGCTTACACAGAGGCAAAGAAACTACAATAAATCACTATTAATGACTGTTATTGATGACCAGCTTCTCCCTAGGGACCCCAACAAGGTACTTGTTCAGTCATTCATCATCTCAAGACTCTAATGCCACTACCTCCTGGCTGGCCCTCCTACGAGTGCCATCAAGCCCCTGCAAATGATCTAGAATGAAGCAGCTTATCTTGTATTCAGTTTTCAGCCATGTCACTCCTTTGCTGCGTACCCTTTACCCACATCAGCTATAAAACCTTGACAGCACTAAATGTCATAACTGTAAATATAAATCAAGTCAGAATAGCTCACCCAGTCTTGCACAAAGAACGCATTTGTGACAAGGAAACTCTTTCCCATCCTCAGACCTCAGGGTGACGTCACACAGATAGGGGCTGTAATACCAGAACATTACTTATAAACAGTTCATTTAAACAATTATATCAGAAAGTAATGATGAATGAAAGATGGTATGTTTTCATGACATCACTTACCATTTTTTTAGGTAGAATCTTGGTTTGTTGCCAGCCTTCTTTTGCACTACACTAATGTGCCCATTTTCATACTTCACGCTATCAAGCCTAATGGAATGAATGGAAAATATATTGAACAGAAATATAGTAAATGCAAATTAAATTAAAAAAAAAAACTATATTATATTTTCAATAAAAAAAAAGGTTTCGCTGGGACATTTTTGGTACATTTAATTATATTAATTTGGTAAATACAAACGTAATAGTGTATGTTTCTAGAATCCTGCCTACTGTACAGATGTTAATAAAATACACATGTGGGCAGCACAGTGGCACTGTTGCCTCATAGCAACAAGGGCCTTGGTTCAATGTAGTCAGGCAAATAGTCTGGAAATACTAAATTGCCCCAGGTGTGGGGGTGTGTATGTCTTCCCTACAATGGACTAGCAACCCAGCAGACCTGCAAACCTTGGAAATTTTTTTGAGCATCAACTTAGTGCGGCGGCACAGCACAGCACAGCGCGGCGCAAGGTCAGGCACATTTGCTGATCAGTGTTGATTGAGTTCACATGCTCACTCATCACAACTTGTTACTAAGCACATAGTTCCCATTCACCACAATATCTAGCTCATATACTTGTATTCAACATAGAAGTAAACTATGAAGAAAACAAGAACTATATAAAAGACATGAAAAGCAATATATTTCAGTTCTATGTGCTTTAATACAATTAAAATTTTGGAACATGTTTCAATGTTTTCACCAAGACATTTGGCATTGGGTAACTGAAATTCGACATTCCCTTAAACTTCAACACTACTGAAAACTGTATTGGCCTATGGCATATTATGTGTTAAATACATTGGACATTATAAATAAAGAAAGCCCAAACAGCATGATGTGTCTCTTCTGACATTTAACATTATCCTGTATAAAAAAAACAGAAAAACCAAAGGGCTTTCTATGTCTTTTAAACACTTTTTAGACATTATAAGTAACTGAAAACTGCTATGTCCCTTGGGCAGATATCAAACAACACATCATACTCTGCTCATTAGAATCTCACATGCATGTGTAGCTTTGGAAGGTCTTAACGCACAGTAGCTTATCGGTTGACTGCATGAATACGTCAGCAAGGCTACCATATTTTTCTTCTCTTTAGGCTATGCAAATTTTGTTTGTGTGTGTCGAGAGAGTAGAGCCAGACCGTTTTTGACCTTTATACTCCTTTTGACTAACTTTATCAGTAAAATTTTTCTGGTGAACCCGATGAGATGAGTAGCTGATGAGATGAACGGATGCTCATGTTTCTGTTACATTTCCCTTCAAGAGAAGTAAATGGTTCAAGTTTAAATGAAAGGTTCTGTGGATGTTCTTTCTTCTCTTTATCTCTGTGAAGTGAATTCAGATAACCGGAATATCATTTCGAGCCTCAAGCTAAGGTTCACACTCACGTTAGACACTCAGTTACTCCATTTAGACGTCTCTCCGGCTCTCTGCTTGTAGCCTCATTGAAGAGTTTAAAACTAGCGCTATGACTGGACGAAGACCTAGTGTGACACCCATACACGAGTTGCCTAGTGTGCGAATGCACAGACAGTTGAACGCCAAGCCATAAATGGCTTTTCACGTATTTTAAGGTGACAAATCTTAGCAGCATAGTCTGATGTCTAAACACGTATCTGCTACGCAAAATGTGTAAAGGTTGGCAGGTCTGAACCTGTCTAGGATGTTTTCCTGTATTTTGCCCAACGAGCACTGGCTTAGGTCCAAGAGGGTATGCAGTTTAGAAACTGAGTGTGTGTGGGGAGCTAATGCAATAATGCAAAATTAAGTATGTACCTGCTGGAGGACAAGAAAACCTGCTTCTTTAAAAAATATAGCAAATTTTAAAATAAAATTCAAATCCCACCTTGCAGAAAGACTACCCAGGCCCAGTTTCTTAGCTACTCCTTGCAGCATCTTCACAGGATTATGGCTAGGTTCATTAGCACTGCCACCCTTGTCCTTCTTCCCAGATTTGGCACTTTTGCTCTTTGGCTTTTCTCCTTGGCCGGAAACGGAGGCAGGCAGGGATCGGTAAATCTCTAGAGCAGAGCGTCCACGGACGTTCAGGTCCTGCAGGCTGCAGATTAGCTCCTGCTGATCCTGCTCAGTACCATGGCTGAGGCGTGAGATTTTTGGCCTTGCTCCATGAACCAGCATCTCACACGAGTCCGTATAGATGAAGTGCAGTGCCTGCTCTAGCATATCAGGAGAGATCTTTTCCAGCACCAGAAGGTCACAGCCCACAGCATCCACACTTCTTTTCACCTCACCATTCAACTCGTCTCCCTGGCTGTCCTCTGGCAGGAGTTGCTTGCGGAAAAAATCTGAACGCATGGACAGGATGTATTTGTGAGCTGGAAAGACACGATCCCCGGCCTGGAGAGTCACATCATGAATGCTGTCTGTCTCATCGGCTTCAGCCAGGAGCTGCTGGAAGTGCTGGGTGAACAATGAGGCTGAAACAGTGGGGACTTCATATATGCTACAAAGAGGGAAAAAAGGACTCCTTTCAGCTTGATAAGTAGTACACACAGGTAAGGTTGTTAGGTAAACCTGTATGTCCTGTATAACCCAATATGTAGAAATCACAATGATGTGTGAATTAACTAGGTTTGAGAATTTTCATTTTGATATCCGAGGTCACAGTCATTGCATTTTGGTTAAACAGCATATTTTGGTGTGATAAATCTTGTACTCAAGTTCTTTAAAGGGAACATATTTTGATAATGGGTCAACAACCCATTTAGTTTTGTGTGGACTAGATAAATCTAAACGGGCTTTTGAATCCCATGTTTTTATCTCCCCTTTCTAAATCAAAAGGTGCCTCATTAAAATAATATCTACCCCTCCTAACTATCCACATTCAAATTGGAGATAAAACATTTTTACTCCTAATGTAAATTAAAGTTAAATATAAAAACATTTCATTAAAATCAGTTTATTAAAATCTATTTTTATGCAGAAAAAAATGATCTGCGGGCGTCCAAAACGTGGACATGTTGGACAATGTGATTGATCTAATTTACTGCACACCCTGTGGCAGAGTGGGGCAGGGTGAGCAGTAGCTCATTATTTAAAGCAGCAGCCACTGAAACTAAGCATCTGGAAAGGGCTGTTTTAGACAGGGTAAAAAGGTACCTGTAGTATTTGATCCATGTGATAATTTGAACAAGTAATGTCACAAACCCCAGGGAACTGGACTAACATGTGGGAAATTGGTATAATACGTCACCTTTAATGTGAACAAAAGCCCTTCTTTTAAATGGTGTATTACATGGTCAAAGCAAGGAAAGACGCTTCAATACCACAAATTTAATAACATACTTAAATGTGGCTCTGGACAACCTGATATTCTCTATTCTGAAAGATACAGAGAATTGTTGGCTAATTCATTCTGATTACATCAGGTCTTTACTAATTTACAAGTGTCCCTAGAGGAACATGTGATACAAGAAACCATTAGTGTTTCACCAACAACATTTTAAAGTCTGGTGTGTTTACTCAGTTTGACAGTTTAACTGCCGAGTGTATCAGCAAAAAGTTGGAATTACAGAAGAATGTAAGCCAAAGCATAATAAAGCATATTAAGAAAGCTCCCGATTGCACATTGTTATTAGTGTCTTACAAAAGACATTTTTTTTATTTGGAAAATTCCCCAAAAGAATATTGATGTAATGTAAAATGAATGTGAATGCGTATCCTTTTTAGATTCATGTACCTCGTTTTGGGGTCAGACTGGAGCACCCCATAGTTACGGCCCTTAGAGTCCATGGTAATGCTGACAGCTCGATGGATATATGGTAGCCTTTCTAGTCGAATGCGCTCATATGCACTTCCACTGTCGGAATGACTGCACACCTCTGCCAACAGACAAATTCCAACATTCACACTGTAATCATTTCAAATCTTTTCCAGTCTGTAGGTCTGTCTCAAAACTCTACACAGACATTTTACACAGAGGGAGATGACTGGCATGATAGCGGATTGTGTACTTCTGGTTTGAATGGCCTTAAGCTAAGCTTAATAAGCGAGTCACTAGTTACGTTTCATTCAAAAGGACAGCACTTTTAGGGTTTGTACAGAATAGCCATGTGTTTGTTGAGCTTTGGCTGGGCATCGGTATCTGCGTTTGCGTACTTGCGTAGAGTATGTTTTCAGCCTTAGACAGCATATGCGCGTTCCCGAGACTGGACTGTCCCAATCGGAAGGCAGATTAAGGTGCCTAACTGGGCAGCATCTTTATTTTAATAGAATTCTGAAGGCAGCGGAACACGTATCCTTCTCGCTAAAGGCAATTAATCATGCAGTTCACCAGCTCCGAGTTTAACAAAGTGGTGGACTCACCTCAGGAGAGGAGTTTGTGTATCAGTGCAAGTTATTTTTATAATTTCTCTTCACTATCCTTCTACTTGGGCAGCTGCCTCATTAGGCAGTAAGCAGCAAGAAGTACAAGTGTAGCGCATTTTCAGGTTTTACCTTTTTTATCTAAACCCTTCTTGTATTCACCGAGCCACTGGCCACTAAACCCCTCTCCATCCTGTGTGATGAACATCATTTTGCTCTTGCCAATAGCAATGTCAGACATGAAGACCTGTCGGCCATAGGCCCATCTACATTGTCTTAATGAAGTGCCCACAGAGCGCCAACAAAACACCTAAAACAAGAAGAAAACAAGACCACAGAAAGATAGAGAGAGAGAAAAGTGAAGAAGAAAAGACCTTAAGTTTCCTATTTTAAGCACACTCAGTATAATTTCTAACGCTTACACCATTTTAGAAAAACAAAACAAAACAAACAAATAAACATTTACCCTGCCAATCTCATCCAGGGCCAAGATGGATATCTTCTCTCCCCCACTCTCATTTAGAAGGTGCGGGTCTACCCGATGGTCCAAAGTGCCTCCAGTTACAAGAACCTTCTTAAAGTTCAGCTGCCTAAAGAACAACAAATATAAGTATCTGCCAAGGACCAACCTGACTGAACATATACACACGGAATATATATACACACACACACACACACACACACACACACACACACACACCATCAATAATCAAGTATATGAAAGATTGGTCAACTCCAGCAAAGCTAGGTAAACTTTTGATGGGGACAATATGATGTCACTACCTGACAACCACTGTCCGGATTTATTACCAGTCCACTAAAAAAAAAGTTTTCACAACACACTGCTGATGTATTGGTGAGAAATGCATCTGTCAGGTTTGAGGTTTTTAGTACAAGGAGGCCGAGGCCCTGAGGCAGAGGCAAAATTACTCACTTGGAGGCCAACTTTTTGCACTGGTAGTCAGCAAGCAAATAGATGTCCCCTTTCTCTGTCAAACACACAGTAGCCCCATTACTGGCTGCAGCCATGGCAATGGTGACATCCTTGTGGTGTAGAGCAGACACTTGCCGGGGCGCAGTCACACACTTCTCCCCATTTGGGTCCAAAAGGTAGCCTGGGTGTGTACATACATATTTAGGCCAGGGCTTATTACACAGGATACTGAATCACATGCTTTATTGTATTGTATGTCAAACGTGTTCAGAAAGAATACTGCAGACTATTAACTTAAGGGAATGCTAAACATAATTAAATATTTGTAAAAGTATTACAACTCAATTACTGAAAAATGTACAATGTTAAACATTTTTGGTCTTGCCATCATCTTACATCATACAAATACACAATTACTGTGTGTCATTTCTCTCATTTGTTTCTTACCCAGCTGTCCACCATTCAGTCCCACCGTGTAGACTGCATCTCTTGTCCACAAAACAGTGTGAAACCTGCCAGCAGCAACACCAACCACATTTTTCCCTTTCAAACACTTAGAAGTCACCTGTATCCAAAAATAAATGAAAGCTCAGACATGAACATTCATCATCCTTTTAAACCACATTTTGACACAAAGCTCTTAAACAAACAGCTATGCAGTTTCCTCACCTGTTTGGGCACTTTGCTGGCAGCAGGAGGCGTCAAGCCCAGCTGGTGGTATGTGTTGAGACCAAAAGCGTAAACATAACCCTCCTCAGTCAAAACCACTGTGTGATCTCTGGCTGCAGCAACCTGCGAGCAGTGATGGGAGACCAGTCCCTCCACTATACGAGGAACCTAAAACAGAAACACAGTTTAAAAAAAAAAAAAAAGGTCAAATACCGAACAATAACAATACAATACACACAATAGAGCGAACCAGCGAAGTCTTACCAAATATGTCTGTTCATCCCCATGTCCAAGACGTCCTCCCTGTCCATGACCACAAGTGTAAACTTGACCCTTCTGAGAAAGAAAGACAGAGTGGAACTTGCACAGGACCACCTGGGAAAACAACACACACAAGTTATACATTTAAAGAGCAACAGAGTGGTATAAATCGGTTACTTCAACAATATCACAACCTGAAAAATAATGCCAGTGGTGCACTATTGCACTGGTAAAGTGTTTAGATTTGAGAAAGGGCCATAAACCCTTAAGAGGCATCTAGACAGATACTTTGCAGAAGTACTATGATCCAGCTGTGGTCTATTCAATATGTATACATGTTACTTTTCTTTCATGCACATTTATTTCCATCTTCTCTCTGCTGCAGTTCGGAGTGCAGAAGAGGAACCAAAGCCAACCTCATCATTAATGCAAGATGCTCTTCAAAGCCCAAACAAGAAATGTGATGTTCTGTAAAGCATCCTGTGCATGGGGCAAAAAGTGCCCCCTACACACACACACAGTCACCTGTCACACATGCTGGGCTTATTGAATTTGAGCATGTTAATCATCAATTAATATTTAACACTACGCACCTGGAGAACAGTGAGGTTGGTCACATGCATAGGGTACCTGAGAGCTGATGAAAGTTAAGGGAATATGATCCTCTACAGACTGAACATTATTAAATTAATGTCAACATGAATATCCTTGTCACAGGCTTCCAGAAAAACATTTATTTAACAAATAAATACTTTGAGTTGAATAAACCCTGTTCAACAGCTTGTTACCACATGAGGTTATTTTATAGGTTGAAACTTTTTATATTGTAAGTCACATGGCAGGGTTTTTTTTTTTTTTTTTTTTTTAGAATTTTCAGATTTGTTGTCATCTGTTCTGAGCTTCAAGATCATTATCTATATACAAAAGATTTGATGAGTTTGTGCAACAGTAAGGATAGGGATGCAAGAGCATATTTTGATAACTAAATTATGACAAAAAAAAGCATAATCAAAGGTTTTTGTTTTTTACTAACAAATCTCTTATCAATGATGTTAGGATGAACACTTACATTGGGTATGATCAGTTTTTTTCCAGTTATTCTATGTGCAGATGAATAGGAATTATTAGAGATTTTGCACTACTTGCCTAAGCCTTATGATGTTTTAGTCTGTATTTTGCAAAAAAAAAAAGCATAGCACAGAAAAAGCTATTGTGGGAACTGAATGATCTTTTAATGTATGCTAACTCTGGGGAGGTTTTGGTACTGCACTGAATGTAGTAGATCATGTTATCTTGAAAAACAGACTTAATGAATGGGTTGGCATAACAAGGACTGCACTATTATTTATATAAAACCAGGTGATTAAAATCTATTGGAAACTCAATGTCTACTCTGGCTGATCTTACATGTGGGTTTCCTCAAGTCTCAATTCTTGGCCCCATTTAAGTTTTCACTCAACATGATTCCTCTTGGAGTTTTAATATATTCCTTTTTATTCAGATGGCATGCAGCTATATCTTCCTGACTTAATAATATATTTAAGTACAGTACAATACCAATATCTATAGTAGACATCTTACATTTTTACATACACACATCATGATTATTTCTCTACTTCTACTATGTTAAATGTAAAAAGTAATAATTTTAATTGCACAGGAAACTAAAGCTTGTAGTAGATTTAGGTAATATACAGTTTTCAGTGTCAGTTCTAGGTCAGTGAAGGCTCTGAAGCCAATAATAAGACATATGCATCACTAAATTTTAAGCTTTCTGCATTCGTTATACAGACTATAGTTATGGTAATTACTGGTATCAAATGAACATTGGAATCATGGACATCTGATCCAAGACCACTGGCTGCCACGTTCAGTGGACAATAGAGAGCAATCATTTTTTTTTCAGTGAATTTAGTCAGAAATCAGTTTTTAGGATCAAGATGGAACAAAAGTTATGTTAGCAGCAGTGTGTCTTTACATACATATACATAATTGCTGTTCTCATTTGTTTCTCACCCAGCTTATCTAGAGGATAGTAAGCTGTGTATATGAACCAACCAACCCATTTCTCATAAACACTCGCATAACTGTAAATGAATCCCTGTGATTACTGAAAATGAGGAACGTGAATGCACCCATTTGTCAGATCAGACTGAGGCCTGTCTAATTGTTTTAAGTCAAGCATGCCATTTAAATGCATCTAAGAAAAGTTACTCAGTGTTTATGGCAGAAAAGTAAATGCCCATTCTTGATGAAAACCATAAATAAAAATTATAAAACCGAAACTCTGGTAGCAGGTTAGAAATTCATGTAGTTATATCTCTTTAAGTTTTATAAATATTTTAGGTCTTGATTTTGCACTGTCACCGTACGAAACCTGTTAAGAAATTACCTGCTTAATATAAACCCCAGTTCTGGGAAACAGGTCCACAATCTCAGGATTGTGTCTACTCTCCTGGTTTCCATGTCCAAGACTAAAGTTGGTATTGTTACCCCAGGTGTACACCTCAGTGGGATCTGGTGAATGAGAACAAAGAAGCATACCCAAATCTTTAACATTACACAATACAATGTATTAACAATGTATTATACATTACAATGTATTATAGAAATGTGCTTATGATTATTAAGTTACCACTGCACTGAAACACCACATGGGGTGGGCGGTCCTTCATAGCTAGATCCAGAACAGAGAGTCCCTCCTTATCCGGAATAGAGATTGAACCACCACGCTGCAAGGCATTATTATTGCAAGATTATTAGCCTGTGATTTATACCACAGAACTATTCAATACTCAAATATTATAACTGTTTGGCAAACTGCAGTGGTTTAATGCTGCTGTAGGAAAATAATCAACTTATGCTTCATGTCATGATGCATGATACCACCCTTATGTTGATTTTTCACCTATAGCATGTTACTATAGTACTTGAAAGTAGTCTGTTCTTTTTAAATGTATAGCATACCAATCAGCCATAGCATTAAAACCACAAAATCACTGACAGGTGACGTAAGTAACATTACCTTCTCATTATACAATCATTCATAAATAAACTTCAGCACTATATTGTTACATATATAAGACCATAATCAGTTTCACAATAACAAGGACATGCAAAGCACAAAACATTCTGATGAACAGAGATTTTAATTAGTTTCCACATATTTTCGGTCATACCAAGATTCTAAGCTCACCTTAATAAGGGCCAGGAGACAGTGAATGTGCCCATAGAAAGCACTGCGGTGTAGAGCCGTCCAACCCGACTCCTTGTCCTTCAACAACAGGTCAGCACTCTTGCTGTCCAGAAGCCATTCAAGCAAGGCTCGTTTTCCCAGTGAAGCAGCGAGATGGAGTGCTGTGCGGCCAAACTCATCCTTCAGCGTGGCAGCATTATGGCAGTAAGCTGACAGGAAGGTCTTCAGCTGTCCTTCTGAGCCACCCGTCAGAGCAGCCACAATCACCTCCGCATGACGTGGCGAATGGCATTTTGGTGTGCATTCTGGGGTTACCAGACTCATCTTACCCCCTTTCCCACAATACCTTGTTGAACTCTTTTCCCCAATAAAAAGAAAGAAATATCTCCCCTACTCCACCAGTCTTACCTGCTAATTAAGGCCCAATAATAATCAGTTCTGCCACAAAACTAAACTTGACACACACTTGCCAGAATGAAAAAAAAAAATAAAAAAAATGTGCCCACTGTCCAAACTTTGGGGTGCTAGAATTGTGCAAATGTTGGGTTTCCACCGCACCCTAGCAACCCCAGGGTGAATGTCAACCTAGCCTCAGTCCACCATATCAACAACGTGATCCACACAACACAGTGCTGGAAGAAGCATCACTGGTATCATTAATAAATATTTGGCTCTTTCTTTTCTGTACAAAATTTTACAAACTTGTGCGCTCGGTTTTGCAAAAATACTTTCTTTATAATAGTTCTTTAGTTTAGCTTAATGTGCAAAAGGCAACAAATTCTGTAACCACCTGAAAGTCCATCAAACAGTCCATCCAATTTGAGGGGAAACACCCCTTCCCCCCAAAACACATTAACTTTTTAAACCTCCATAATTGTAAACGTTACCTGTGCAGAAAAAAAGAGACAGATAAGTACTAGCATAATCAGCATGGTAATGCTATCTAAGCTTTTTTCCTAAATGTACTGGTTTCCTACTATTAAACCAAACATGTTCATTTATGAACAACCCATTTAACATACTTTGGCAATGTTTTACCAGCATGTAAAGTGTCTCAGTGTGTCACAAATTATTTGTTTGTTGTAAATTAAGAAGATTTTCATTGCTATCTTGATATTTTCAACGCTAGCCCACACCTACTGCAACCCTTTTTATATTATCTGGACATGATATCTGTATATTTAGCTCTTTAATGGGAGAGTTGCTCGATAAAGACAAATCAACGTCATATGTCACCATTACACCAGCCTGACAAGACTAGGGTTGTTACAGTTAGCAACTGTATATCACTGAACATCACTGTACAATAACCTAAAAAAAAAGTGAGACTTTGACTATTGATTTGAAAGCATTATTAATTTAGCTAATTTTTGCTTTTGGTCACAAACACTTTTTTTCTATCATAATGTTAAAGCTGAATGAGAATGCAAAAACTGTACTGTACTGTAATTATTACTGATGTATGTCCATTTTTTAAAATAATTTTCACCTACTGCCTGTTCATGCATCTGGAATGATTACTCTCAATAGTACCGTCTATAAAATAACCTTTAAAAGATTACATTATATCTTTTGGTGGAAGAGGTTTTAATGACATTACACAGCACACAACGTTTCCATATTACCCCTTTGAAACTGAAACAAAGTATGATCATGCAGTAAATAACGCAGGACAATAATACAGGCCTAGACGATATTTAAAAGAACTTAACCAATGCTTCTGTGGTGTTTTTGGTAAGTAAATGATCTTAGAACAGGTTTAGCCTTCATTCAGTACATTTTATGGTCATGTGACCTACCAATCATACCAAGTGCAACTTGCACAGGCAGTCCCTTTACACTTACTTAAACACTTACAATTAGAACAAAGTGTGAGGGAATCAGCTTGTAATAAAATAAGGTACAAAACACTATTATCTTTGTTTTTATGCATATTCGGTGAAAAATATTTTTTCTTTACTTTTCACCAGTGACATGACAATGTTTTTTTAACTAGGTTATCACATCAAGAAAATGCCAAGAGGCAACACCCAAGAGTAGCTGAATTCAACTGAAGCTGTTTCATCACAACAAACATTTTCAAGTCTCATAACATTTTGAGGTTATTTTTACAAACCCTCCAGTGTTATTTTCTCAAGTTACAACAGCTGACATTATGTTTCATGTTTCTATGATTGTGTAAGCAGCTACATATGTTGAGCTGAAATGTTTTATGAATTATTTGTTGCATGTAAGCAAGGCATGGTGCATGTTTAAAATACATACACCTTTATTTAATTTTAAGCTTTACAGACAGACTTTACAGATTTGCAATATCTACACCCCCCCCCCCCACCACTTTTTCTCTCTCTGTAAACTTATTAATTTAGCTGCTATTAGCCAAATAACATACAGAAGAAGACAAAAATGCTACAAAACATTAAAGCAACTAAAATCTAGTGAACTTACTTCAAGGTGTCAGATTTATCTGTACAACTTTGTTTATAAATATAACCTGGTAACCTATTATATAATAGATAAACAGTGTAGTTGTTGCTAGTCACAGTATAATTAGCTTGTTCACTTGTAGCTGTTACTAGTCACAGTATAATTAGCTTGTTCACTTGTAGCTGTTACTAGTCACAGTATATTTAGCTACACTAGCTCACTAACCTAGTTAGTTTGAATTTAGTTTTGTTTTTGCTAATCCAGAACTGTCATTACAGTGTATATATTTAGTACTTCACATGCCAACCTTTCTGTTTTAATAAATCCACCTGGAAACTCTGAAGTGTCAAAATAAAACTTATGCTAACCAGCTAGCCAGCTACAACCAGCTTAGCTGACACGATAGCACCAAATTGCACAACACACAAACCTGACGGCCATGTTAAATTTTCTCACCTGCCGCTAGATGAAAAAGGAAGCAGTGTTTGAGCTTAATTCGGCATGAAAAATCCGGAGACGCATCTTTAAACAAACTGTCGTGTTTTTACAGATATCCTGCAGAGATACGGCCAGGGCGAGATAACCAGGAGAGACCCAGAAATACGGAGAGCGCTGATTGGCTCCCGGTATACTATAACGTCAATTTCTATTGGTCGGTTCTGCTTTGACAGCTGGCTATGTGCTGTTTAATGGTTTCGAGCTCTATTTTGTCGACATAATATATATCTCTGATTAGGTAAGAATATACAAGCCTGTTTCCTCTCAGGTTACATCTGCACCCTGTATGAGGTACACACTAACCAGTCTCTCTCTTAGTGTGTGTGTGTGTGTGTCTGACTGATAGCGCGCGCCGGTGCCCCCTTGTACGTCATCACTTGCAGTCCACCACACACGTGGAGCAGGCTTGCTCTTAGACTGGTGTCAGAAAAAGTGGTGGACAGAAGTAGATAAGGAATTTGACTCCTGTGTTGTGCTTGTCGATATTAAACATTGCAATACGGTTTAAATATCTTATCCTAGAGGGTTCCAGCTTGGTCTGAGGAGCCATCTGTTTCACTACAGTGGAGGAAATCACAGCCCTGCCATTATAAAAGATTATAAAGTGTATGATAACAAAATCATTGGCCTCTTTGTCTGGTCACTTTCTAAAGTTGTTTAATCCAAACTTCATTTAATACAAACATTATTACATCAACAAGCACAGTGTCGCCTAGTCAGGTTGTGTCTAATTAGAGGGGCAGCCGTGGCCTTGTGGTTAGGGAACCGGTCTTGTAACTGGTCGATCCCTGCACAACTAAAATGTCCTCAACCAAGGCAACAAACTCAACTTAATTGACCCCACCCTCCCACCCCAGGTGCCATGGTTTGGGGCTGCCCCCTGCCACGGGCAAGCATGTTCACTTGTGTGTGTTTAACTGCACAGATGGGTTAAATGTAGAGGTCACATCCTCTGTGTGCAAGCAACTAGTTCACTTTCACTTTAAGAGTGTATGTATTTGTGTGTATAAGACCTTATTGTATTTTTATGTACTGATAGCAACTGTATATTCGAAGTCAAATCCCTTGTATGTGTGTGCATACTTGGCCAATAAAATCTGATTCTGATTCTGATGTGTTCCCTGAGCTGAAAGCTCAGAAATATAAAACCTTACAGTATTGTACAGAATTAAATAAGGTGACTCATATTTAAACAGTTGTATTGATTTCATTAATGAAATCTGTGTTGCAGAGGTCAGTAAAATATATGTAACTCATTTTACAGTTGAACAGGACCCTAACTGCTGAGAACCGCTGACATAGACAACATGTCTGCTATAACCAGAATGAATACTATTTCCAAAAAGTTGAATATTGCACAGATGTATATTGAACACATAAGCTGCAGATCCAAACCTACCAAAGCTTAACCTTAACCTTATCATCTTAGACATCACATATGCTAACATAGCTTGAAGAATATTTTTATTGAGGCCTGTAGTTAGTTGATTTAATACATAATTGTTTTTTTATTATGACATTAAATCTAATTTAATAAATCGTAACTCTAAAAGCCTACCTAAGAAATTTATTATATGATTTCTCTCTGTAGGTGCCTTTGGAGTGACACTGCAAGAAATCAGCACAATCATAAATATTATGTGCAATAAATAAAATTTAATAATATAAAAAGGGTGAAAAATATGGCTGGTTTTTTTTGTCCCTCAAAGCATATGCCCTGCCTGGGGTGGCCTTGGCACTTACATCATTCAGGGCTCAAGCTGAGTATAAATTAAGCCCACTCCCAGCTGTGTGACAGAGATGTACTGCAGATACAGGGTCAAGTAATCGTTAAGCAGTAAAGCAGGAGTGGGGACAGCATGTATAAAAGTTTTAAAAGTTTCTAGGTAAGAACTGGTAGTAAAAGTATGTTCTAAATGTTTTCTAAGCAACTTTTAGTGAGGAGTAGAAGTTAATCATAAAGCTAAATCACAGACACGAAGTATGCCAGAAGGACCCATACGCAGCTTCTATCGTACATATGATAAATACACAAGCCGTCAGATAAAATAAACAAATAACATTTGGCATTTATAAAGCTACAGTATTAGTAATAATAAATTCCACTCCTATTCCAGTGGTGTCCTATTCCACTCCACTCCTATTCCAGTGGTGTCCATAAGTTACAGCTTATATTATGTATTATATACATTATATTATATTTTTACAAAGTGCTGTTCAGACATATAATGCAGACGTAGGCCAGCACTATTTTTACCTATATCAAAAAGAATCAACAGTCTAGGTGTAGATCACAACATTGAAATCCCAAAAAGCCCCAGACAATTATTTCCATATGTGACAACTGACTGAATAAAACAAATGCATGAAATGTGTATCTTTATTGGTTTGATGATTAGACTCATTGGCTAAAAATTGTTCTTTATGTGATCAATCACTCCAGAAGAGCATTTCCCAGGATAGGCTCTAGATCCACCGCAACCCTTACCAGGATAAAGCGGTTACTGAAGAAGAATAAATAATACTCCTTTGTGCTTCCTTAATGGTTATGCCGGGCACATCATGCATATTGCCTGCCCCAGGGTAAACCATTTAGGAAGGCCCTCTATAATTGAACTATAACTCTAATATAATGTGACATTCTTTGCATACACATATATTCACTATTTTTTTCTTTTCTTTTTCTGTGTACTTGATTTTTTTCAATACTTTAACAAGACTGCACAAACTAAGGTAGACCACCTAACAGCCAGAGACTGATATGATAAAATGTCTGTAATTAGTCACCAAAGTTTTAGTGAGTGTAGAAGCTACAACCTCAAAAACTCAACGGACTGAACCATTTCACAAAATATAGGGAATAGTAGTTCACCTGATAAGCTGCAAACATCATCATATATCATTGCTTATTGTATTTTGGACAGTCCTATTTTAATTTGAGTTCAATTTAAATTGGATTAGCAAACCCTCTGGGCAGTACGGCGGTGTGGTGGGACCTGTGTTTGATCACCTGCCAAGATGTCCTTTTTGTTTGGAGATTAAATATGCTCCCTGTTTGCTCCAATGTCCTTCTTGTAAGGCAATTTGGAGATATTAAATTGCTCATAGTTATGTATGAGGCTGTCTATCCTGTGATGGACTGGTCACCTGTCCAGGGTGTTTAACTGCCTTTTGCCCAGTGAGTGTTGGAATAGACTCCAGCACCCCTTGTGACACATAGAAAGTGTGTGAGAGCGAGTGAGTACTTAAACTTCTGGGCCTACAGCACTGCACAGCCCAGGACAGATTTCTCAGTAAGTCAATTGTCTTAGACATGAGACGTGCTGTAAACAATGAGCAAAATGTCATAATAAGCTTTAACTTAACTTTAACTTTTTAACTTTTAATGGCCATACTTACATATATATGAGCATGCTGCATCAGTACTCTTTGACCACACTTTTAGACCACTTTAAGACCTCTCTTCTTAGACCTAAATATTTAAGCACATTTCCAAGAGAATCTTTTTTACTCAAATTTTACTTTAAGATTATTTATACACACCAGACCTGATCTACTGACATTAGTCTGAGAATAAGGGTAACTGAGCCAGAGTTAGAAACAGTATGAGTCAGATTGGCGGATACATTAGGAGTGTGGGAGTAATAGCAGTAAATCAACTGTTCAAATTGCTCATGTTAAAAAAAAGAAAACTCAATTGCTTTTGGAAAAATTATACACTTACTTGTACAATCATTTAATGAATGAAGCAAGAATTTGTTAAATATGCTTAATTTATGAAACTTCAGAATATTCATCTAACTGCTATTGAAATAGCATAACTCCTGGATGTATATGATTGGGAACGAAAAAAAAACATTGTGTTATTTCATAGATTTGTCTTCAGATTAGACATAGGGGTTAAAATGTGTGACATTTTATAGGTTATTTTACATGCAATAATAAAGTAAGAGAAAATATATTATTGTTCATGAGACACCTTTTGTTAGTTTTAATTATCAGCTAGTGTCACCTGTACCTTCCACCTTTTATGCACAGAAGGTGCTGCAGTTCTGCAGTTTTTGAAATGTTTGCTTATGTTACACAATTACACAGTAGGGTGGGATAGTTCGACATTTTCTCAGCTTACATGCCATTAATAAAATAAAGCACCCAGCACATGATTTTTAAAATCCTCAGTGGTGATGGAGAAAATGAAGATATCGTATTGTGAAGAAGCATTGTTTACCCTTTTGTCAAAACTTACTGAAAATCAATATAATGACACCAATATAATTTAGAACACACACTGTCATTTATGCTGTAACTTTCATCCTTAGTGACAGACTAAAAATATTATTTGTATAACACTTTTTAAAAAAAAACAAGTAATCAAATTTCAATAGCAAATTGACCATCAACACATTTTAATATGGTACGACACAGTAGACAATACATGTAATATGTTGGCTTATAAATAATCAATTACGTTTTTTATGAACTTGAATCTTCAGTATAATCCAAATTAATAACCTGTCGTGTTTTAAAATTATGTATGAACACTACGAAATTGAGACTAAAATCTCCACTAAAACATAAGTACCATTTTAGTATTTATTTTTATGCAGTAGTAGCATAACAGAAAAAATGCAAGATCGTATGAACACTGTCTGTATTTTTTCAGTTAAAGCTTTCCCCCCTAAATTATTAATAAAATGCCTCTTACAAACACCATAGTTGTGGAGAGTTTCATGGGTCCATCATATTCCTTTCAGTTCTCTCTCCTATAATTAAATTATAAACACATGTAGATTATATGAACAAACATACTTTTCTACAGTATGCAGTTTATTTATATAGGCATCATAAATATGTGTAATATAGAGTACTGTGCTCGGCACCTTGTTTGTTTAGTACATATTAGAATAGATTATGAAAAGTCAGTACAAAAACAAATTTAATTTCCAACACAGTATTTTTCTAACAAAATAATGTTACTCTGTGTCCACTATTAAATATACAAACTAACAAAGAATAAAGAAAATAAAGAAAAACATACATTATGTAATAGACAAAGACTTCTCATGCAAAAAAAACATAGCGAAGGTGTTGGGTTTTGCATGCAGTCAGAGTCACCTGAAGGACTGTGGCAGTTTTTCAGTAAAACGTAGGTGTGTGTGAGACTACGATTTCTTTTCAAAGCAAATTCACAAGAAATATTGATTTAGTTTCATTTATTATTGCTTGGTGCAATATACAATACTGTGTAAAAGTCTTAGGCAGACACACAAAAAAGAAATGTTGTAAAAACGTTTTTACTATTACTATACAGAAAACCACCACAACGAGCAGTAAACAGTAATAAAGTAGAGAAAGTCAGGATTAGGTGTGACTAGCCTTTGTTAAATAGTTGTCCAAGATGAGGATGATACAGTTTTATTAGGAAATTAGATGATCAGTTTTACTGAGTGTCTTGGAGAATCTGCAACAGATTTTCTAGAGAGACTGACTGTCACACTTACTTCTTCCTTTATTGTGTTTTTTTTTTTTATCTCTAGCTGGCTTTCTTTACTGACATATTTTTTTGTAACATTATTATTATTTATAATCTAAATATTTTGTACAAATATGTTTGTTTCAATAATGCAGAATTATAAAATAAATAACAAAATTTGTATTAAACACAATATAGGGGGGAAAGGATTTTTTTTGCACTGTACTGTGTATTAGAGATTTTTCTTGTTTTATAAAAGTTTAAGAAATATTTGCTTTACAGCATGTCTTTGCACATACCACTGACTTGAGTCAACAACTTTGCAATGTAATTAACAAAAATCTAAACAAAGAAAATTCGCCTTGTTACCTTTTTGAAGATTTTTGGAGTAAACTTTCTGTATGTGTGGTCAGCATTAAAGTTTACTCCAAAAATCTTCACAAATCTAACCCTAACCCTGAATAACTCCTATCCAGACATGTCTTTCACTTATCCTGATAAACTAATACACACTGCTAAATTCATCCTAAATGAAATGAAAATCGTGGAGAAATGTCAGACTGGAGATATAATGAAATATAAGACTGAATAGAAATTAATGAAGAGCAGGAGGCCCGTGTCCAGAGCAATGACGTTTGTTTTCCGACAATCAGCGCCAGTAGAGACGGGATAAACGATTTTCTTTAAGGAACATCAGGAAGATGAAATAATAAACAGAGGAAAAGCTGAACAGGATGCTAACCTTATACTGTAACCACATACTGTAATCCTACACCCGACTTGTACTTTAGTTGCTTTGCATGGTTTAGGGTTCTTGTGGCGTTCTCAGTGTCAGTCCTCCACCTTTACCTCCCCCACGCCGTGTAGTAATGGTACAGTCCGCCGAGTGGTTTGGACGCGGCTGTCGGAGCAGGAATCTGAACTCGAGGAGGAGGAGGAGGATGAGGTGGAGGAGAGTCTGCGATGTGTCCAAGGCGCTGACATGAAAATCCGAAAAGACCACACAATACATCAAGGAAATGAAAAAGTCAAATTTTATGGATACATACCACCGCTACACCCGGCGTCTAAAACCTGAACGTTTTGCATACTGGAGGTGAATTTTGGACGCCACTGGAGAAGTCGGCAGCCGAAGATTGAACTTTTTGCCTGCACACAGGAATGAGTGCCGTCAATGGTGGAGCTGGACACAGCAGAAGAGACTCGGCGGGTATGTGAATCAGAGAGGCGCCTGAACAGCTTCCTATGCTGCTCTGTGCTATTTTGCATGTTGCTTTAGGTTTGTGTCTGTAACAAGAAAGAAGTGGACGGAATGAAAGAAAGTGTTGACCGGAAATCCAAGTAAAACACGGGAAGCTGTATATATTTAGACTCCTCTGAATAAGGTGTAAGCGTTAGTTTCGGTTGCAGCGCTACTTTTCCTGACACCAGTGTAAAGACGGGCAGAAATGCGTGCAGGAGGCTCGGTGAAGGAGAAGCAGGCCAGGCGGCGCGTCTCCACTCCGTGTCTGGTGCTGTTCCTCACATGCTTTGGCACTGCTGCGCTTCTGGAATGTCCTCACAAATGCGTGTGTACGGGCACAACAGTGGAGTGTAAACGCCAGAACTTCACCTCCATCCCACAACCGATTCCAGCCAACACAACAACTCTTGTCCTGAGTGGAAATCATATAACCCGTCTAACCCAGCAGTCCTTTCCTGTTCGCCTGGACTACTTGGCAGAGCTTTATCTGTCTGAAAACCGAATAGAGCAAGTGGACCTTGAGGTGTTTGGTAACTTGCCAAGGCTCCGCTTGCTTGACCTGAGCGACAACAGAATCTTCAGTTTTAGCCCTGATGCTTTTCCAGAGAACAACATGCTCCAAGTCTTAAACCTGAGCAGATCCTTGTACAATTTCTCCTATGCAGATGTTTTCTCGCAACTTTTCAAGCGTGCCGTTCCTCGACTTTCTGATCTCAGCTTGGCAAGCAATGACCTTGTCGTCCTTCCAGATGACATGTTCGTCAGCTTACCTGACCTCATCGCCCTGGACCTGAGAAACAATTCATTAGTCACAATTAAAAATGTGACTTTCCGAAACCAAGCGCTTACTAGTTTGGACCTGCGTGACAATGCTCTGAAAGAGCTGTCTAACGGGACGATAAAGGAGTTCAACCAGATACCTGGGCTTCAGCTGTACCTGCTGCGAAACCCATGGCTCTGTGACTGTAACATTGAGGACATGGTGATGTGGTTACAGAACACAGATATTGTTGTGGATAAGCAGAACATGACCTGTGCTTATCCTGAGCAATTGAGAAACAACCCGCTCTTGCAGCTTAAGCCTTCAGAACTGCAGTGCACCTACTCTGGAAACATGGAGAATGCCCTGGAGACCTCATACGTCTTTCTGGGTATGGTGTTGGCCCTCATTGGGGTCATATTCCTCCTAGTCATTTATCTGAACAGAAAAGGCATCAAAAAGTGGATATATAACATCCGTGATGCATGCAGGGACCACATGGAGGGCTACCATTACAGGTATGAGATCACCTCGGACCCACGCCTGGCCAACCTCAGTCTTAACTCGGATGTGTAAGGAGGTGTGGTGCTTGACTGGACAAGTGTTTTCCACAATTACGGACAGTGACTCAGCTTTACATTTGCATAGGTTTTAAAAACATATAATGTATTATGCAGTTGGCCATGCCGGATAGATTAATTGGCATCTGCTGCGGTATGCGCCGCATGTTAGGTTATAATGTGTTGTTTAGATGTTGTTTAATGCTTGCATGAATCAAGAACTCATAAATTCATAAGTGCTTTTTTCTTCTAAAAGAAATCTACATATAACATTTTGGGACAGTGTTGCATATGATGCAAGGATCTCCCTAATGGATGCAACTTGTGCATATTATCTTGCTTGCAAAT
>JAOVVF010000044.1:15113479-15125757 GCA_028565595.1 Duopalatinus emarginatus
CCTAAAGGTAATTCCAAATAAATAAAATACAGAGAATGAGAACAGAATATGAGACTACCTTTATTTCATTTAAAAACAACATAAAAATAACGAAATAGGAGCGTTATTCCTGACAAGTGTGTCAAAAGCTGCAGGCCAGGAAAATGAAACAAAACCCAAGAATCTCGTTATTAATATCCTATATTAGGTTTAACGCTTTAACACTTTGCCTTATTTACGGTAAGTAACGCCAGGCTGTTGTTTGCAATTTTTTCTTTCTAGATACAATGGACATAAAGAAATTCTTTACAAAGAAGTGAAGAGTAAGTCAGTTTTTTTTCCAGTGGAAATGTTAGTGCAGTTAGCTGGATAATTAATGTTAGGGGATCTATCAGCTAGCTTATGATAGCTATCATTTAAATCTGTTAAAAATACACTAAAATGCAAGAAAAGGCATCTAATTCATAAAAAAATTTGTGGGGGAGGGAGGCCCCCCCCAATCTCATCCATATGTCCCCCCACATTAAAAATGCTTCCGACGCCAATGTCCAAACCACATAAACTGGCTCCTTTCAATTCAGAAGAGCAGTGGTTGTAATCAGAATCGCAGAGCTCTTTACAGAAAATGAGCCGAGCAACCCGGCTGAGAAACCTAATTTCCAACACCTGTGCTGACGACCTTATTCTTTCAGTCACTGCCCATTGTTCATGACCAGTAAAAACTCCTCTACCTTGTGCACATCCTCTCCCCTCTTCCTTTAGCCCACAGCCCTGCTGGTGGTGTTTAAGTATCTTGAGATATTATTCACAAGTGATGGAAAAAACAACCATGAGATTGACAAATAGATCAGCTCAGTGACAGGAGTGTTACAGTCACTTTACCAGTCTGCGGTGTTGAAGCAAGAGCTCAGTTTGCGGGCAAAGCTCTCTGTTTACCAGTCAATCTATGTCTCTATCCTCACAGTGACCATGAGCTCATGGAAAAAAGACTGTACATTCATCCCTGTGAATCTGGTGGCTGAGATAATAAATGGATTAAGAGAGTGGTTGATCTTAACCAGGCCTTCGCTGGGAGATTCATTACAGGGCTTTGATATGATTATATGAGGTAACATGCGGGCGCATCTTTTGGACATTAGCTAGTGCTTTTTATTGTGAAAAGCTGCCAAATAACTTGCATTGCTAATTAGATTACTGCTCTAATACATTTAACATTGGCTATTTTTCATTTTTGTAAATTCATCGCTTTTGTCTATTTGCAGCATTGTAGTCTGTTTTTTGTCTTGCTGTTATTCAGTATGGACATGAAGGATTGAAGCTGGAGACACAGGACATGCAAAAATGGGAGTCAATTTCATGCCTCATTATCTTAAAGATATTACAGTGACTTCTATGAAAAAGTGAAAAACTGCACAAATACGGCAAAGGCAATGGGAAAATATTTTGTAAGGCTGATGTCTGATGTCCCCTGCTTGGCAGACACGCTAAGCCGGTATTCAAAGTAAATATTCAGTGTTAATATTCCGCTTGAGCCAACTCAAATAGTTAGTGTGGCATGAAGGTGATTGGTTTGAGATCCCCATGACCCATCCACCTTGTGCTAACACACTGCCAACAGCTGGAGCGACAGATAAATCTGCACAGTGAATGCTTTCCTTTCTAAAAGTGCCAACATAAAGGACCATCTGAACTTTTTTAAATAATATATTTTTTTATATATATATTTCTTTATGATTATATCTTTATGATCCATCTAATCATGACTAATGTAAAGAATTACTATCATGTTTACTACCATACTACTACTGCTACTACTACTATCTCCCAATTGCCATAAATGACATACAGTTATATCTAATGCAGAATATGAAATTCAGTTTTTTTCAAACCATACTACTATTTCTGCTGCCATTTTACAAATCCGCATCAGCATCACTGTTCAAAAAGGTATGAACAAAATGAGAATTTTGTCTGAGTTTAATTACTTTTGAGAACAGAAGCTCTGTGCCCACATACATTCACAGTCCAAACAAGTAAGTTGTAATTACAGATAACTTCATCAGTACATAATGACATATATTTTAATACAAACATCTTCCTAGAATGCCATCTATCCATCCATCCATCCATCCATCCATCCATCAACCCATCTATCAGTAATCACTTTATCCTGGTGACTGTCGTGATGGATCAAGAGCCTATCATGGCAACACTAGGCACACAGATGAGATGCCAGTCCAATTCAGGGCATCCTTCACACTCATCCTTCACACTAGACAATCCACCTACCTGCATATTTTTGGACTGGTGGGAGGAATCCAGAGAACCCAGGGGAAACCCAGACATACATGAGATGAACATGCAAAACTCCAGATAGGCAGCAGCTCAAACACTGAATCACACAGGAGCCTGGAGCTGTGAGACAGCAATGCTACACAGAACTAATGTGCCATCCTTCCTCAAATATAATTGCAGTTATTTTAGTGTATTGTGTAAATTAACACTTCTTTGGAGCATAAAGGAATCAATCATACCAAGAGCGTAAACCCACTTTAACACTTCTTGTGGAATTCTTACATTATTATAATTCAGTGATTGATGAGGTTAATTAACACTGAGTGAGGAAGCAATGATAAAGCTCAAGTTTTCACTTTGCTGCATTTGCAAGTGTAGAACATAGAACACATAGTCAGATCTAACAAATATTAATTTAAGATGTGTATTTACTTCATTTTAAAAAGAGCAATGAACCTTGAAGCGGTGAAGTGACTGAGCTCCCTCAGGATGGGAACCACATGCATTACATCCTAGTGGGAACTGCTTTACTTACACCATGTGTACAGAAAGGAGACGGGCACTAGAATTATTTATGTGCCTTCTGTATTATACAATGATGGATATGTTAAAAGCCAGGCTGTCAACTGATTATTATTATTATTAAAACGCAATATGAAATAAAGAGAAAATTAACTGGCATACAAACAAGAAAATCCACTCTGTGTTTGGCATAGAGGAATATAAATGAGTGTACAAGTGGAATACACAGCGGGCATGTCAACAAGGCTTGCTAATGTGCAGTACAGTTATCTAGAGGATGATTTAAATGATGCGCCCAGCTGGTAAGTATAATAATGTAGTTAGGATGCTTTTAGGTGGCACCGTCTGTTAATGTGTGTAAGATATTTTGCCATGCTTGCACTTTGTTTCTGCACAGGAACTTTCTTAGAGAACATGCTTTATACATATATATCTACAACATCCTGTAGAGTGTCCTGTTCTGCATCTGTTACTAATAAACTGATTGGTCCTCTGTATTTGTTGAAGAGATCATGGTATGTGTGGTACTTGAATAGGTTACTGGGTAGATTTTGACATGTCCATCCTGTGTCCCAGTAAATAGAGAGTATGCACTTCACCCTATATAGCATTAACCATAATCTATCTTTATATGGAGTTGTTTTTCTCTCTAAAGCAATTTCGAGAAAGTTTTCATTATCTTTGTCAAGTGTCTCATGATGGATTAAACTCACATCATTTTGAAACTGACAACCGTGTGTGTCAATTCTGTGATCTCCAGAGTTCAGAAGCAGAGAGTAAAAGATGAAAACATCCACACTAAGACAAGGTGAAGGAAAGAAGCCTTACAATGTGAACAGGTAGCTCCTGAATAACGAATAACTTCATTTCAGACAGTAATTAGCTTGCACCTAAGTTAGGTCATCATGTGCTTATTATTTTACACTGAGCCCAGTTTAAACACCTGCATTCCAATGTGAAGTTGCTCGGCATCCTACGTTCTACACCACAGCGTTATGTGAAAGCGACTGCAGTGCGTATATAAGCATCCATCACACTGTTCACATTTACGGTGTGATGACAAAATCCATACAGAAGAATCGTCATCAATCAACACATCACAGTATCAAAGGAACGCACACACACCAAAGAGTAATCTATCCACACTACAGTAAACCTGTCATTACGAGCATTCAAGCAGGCTAAAACATAGAGGATGAAACTTTTTTTTACTACCAGAAAGTAGCTTTCTTTTAGTCTTTTGATGCCAGCTCCATAATCAGAATACAGAAATGTATTCTTCTCAGTAAATCAGATTTCAGTTACATTTACATGACACATGGTACATTAGCTCACAGACAACCAGGGTTAGTTAGTGTCACTGTGACTGACAGGGAATTCAGTGGGTGCTATACCATGACGAACCTTCCGCCCTGCCCCAACCTCCTATCAAGTTGCTACATGTGAAAAATAAATTTCAATGTGCTGTAATTTATGTGCGATAAAATAAAGGCTTGTTCTAAAAGTGGAGGGAAAGTATGCCATCCCTTCTAACCAGACAGCATGGTAGCACAGGGTGCAACATGGCACTACAATATAATAAACCTATGTTATTACTGATGTTTTGTGTACTTTGTGTAGTAAAGACATCATTTTTAAATATAATTAAGAAATTGCGCATTTTATTGCATATTTTCTAATTGATTTTTATTATGGTGACATTAACATTATGTTAGTCTGTTATGCTTCTCCCAGTGATGTGACTCTGGGCTACAACTCTGGTAGCTTATTGTCTTATTACAGCCCTGGTTATGTTTGTTAATTTAATTTATACCACCGTGCTGTTGACGTATTGATTCTGAATGGTCAAATGGTGCTAATCAATTGTGTACAATTGTAGCCAGAGAAAGAGAGACAGAGAGAGGGGGGGGGGGGAGTAATACCACACCAACTGGTTGTTTGATTATTTTTCTATAACAGCCTGTCTGTCATGTTGTATTCCTTATGTCATAGTATGTCTTACAGCAAACATCATGTATCAACTAGGGCTTGATATAATAAAGTACTGTAGTTTCGAGATCAGTTGTTAAACTGTTCATGTTGAACATCTTTCAGAGGTAATTCATATTTTATAGAATAACTCAAAGGTTTGAATCACAAATCTTGTAATGTCAAGTGGCCGAAGCTCCTGTTTACTACATGTTTATCATTTTTCGCACCCCATACATGCTGAGACAACTTGCATTAGAAGTTCAGGAACCGCTCTAGAGGTTAAACTTTCAGAATAATGTAACCCAGTAGGGACATATTTAGGCCTGTGCTGTCCTATGAAATGTAATATTGGTAAAGTGCTGTGGTAACCTAAGAAGGAAGTCCAGATATCAGATGCATGGTGCTGAAGTGGAACAATTACCATCATCCAGCCGACGCACAAAATTACTACACCTTCTCTGATTACGCTGTCACTCAGAACAGTGGAGATTATTCTGATAAAAGCCATTTATATGTGTGGTGAGTCACCCGTTCCATAAGCCTCCACGTCTTCTCAAAGCTAAGGGCTTTAGAAGGTCAGAATGTAGGGTGAACTGACTAAATTGTGAGTCATGTTCACACGAATCTCTTTTATGGGCCAGTGATCCAATTAGCTGTGACTCCTGATAAAAGACAATTCCTAAATTAAACGAAAGGATTAATCGCTTTTGGAAAATCACTTCAATTACCACTAGCTTTTTCAGGTAAGTTTAAGAGCTTGATGCAACATTGCACGTCCCTGAGCTTTAGACTTAGTGTGCATAGTGGAGGTAATTAGTTTCAGGCTCAGTGTGTATAGTGGAATTTGTGCTTACTGCTTACCCATTAGGGTGAGAAAAACGACAGGGAAATACAAGTACATGTTGATATTTTGACAGGTTTGCATATGAGTTTTTTTTTTAACGGATGGATACAATTTTGCACACTCACTATGAAACCTGAACAAAAAAGTACAGCTCAGTTTCAAGAAACCACACGCTATAAATATCCAAAGTTAAAGCTTAAACTATAACGACTGGAAGCCAAATTACTTCCAAGCGCATCAGGACATCCTATCTGCTGCTTGCTGGGGGATATAAATACACTTTAGCTAGGAGAAACGTGAAAATACTGGGAGAAAATAAAAACAAATAATGTAATAGAAAAACATCTCACTATTTAGCTCATTATAAATGTGAACCAACATCCTGCCCTGTCCATCTCCACTATTAAACCATCTTCTATTTTAGTCTTTATTCATTTACCACAGCTCTGTGTGCTGACAGTGCTTTAAATATAAAGACCTGACAGAAACCCCACAGACAGCAGGTGAAGTATCTAATTAGATGATGCAGGAAATGCAGAGATTGAGAGACAACACAGGGTTTGAACAGAGTGAACGACTGAAAAGGGGGACACAGGGGACTTGGAAAGCAGGGATAACAAATGAGCAAATGCTAGTCAAAACCATGGTCAAGCCATATTCATTAAGTGGGGTAAAAAAAAAAACTGGCTATGCTGATATGACTAGTAGCAGCATTAGAAGTGCTAAATGAATATAATTAATAAGTTAATACAGTATATGTATAGACATTTCTAGCAACCACCACACTGGGCATGTGTGCTTCCTGCCCCCTAGTGTTCACTAGTGTGTAGTTGTGTGTTGCACTGCATGAATTGGTCAAATGTGGAGGTAAATTCCACTGCATAGTCATGAGAGGAGTACTCACTTTTCACTATAAGATTACAACAGACAAGACTTTTTCCTGAATTTAGTCACTTAGTCTGAAGGTCAATACACATACACATAACAAAGCAGGTTTTTGTAAAAGGCTTTTATGCATTCTTCAATCAATCGTGTTCATAAATTACATTTGAAATACGTATCATTTGTCATTTCACTGATGGGAACATTTGTAGTTATGCATTACCAACATCAACAAGCATACATGGTAGATTATTTCCATCTTGATGATGCAAAGACACTACAAGATCTAAGTGACAGTGAATGCACTTAGAAAAAAAAGGACAGAGCTCTTATCTATCAAAGAACCACTGAAGAATCCTTTTTCTAACAAGGTAATGTAATTAGAACTTCTTTTTAATGTATTAGTAAGATTCCTCCTGTCTGTCCTATCCAAAAACCTTTACTGTCAGAAAAACAATTTGGTTACATGGTCGTTTACTTTAAATATTTCCTGACAGTTCGACAGTGACTTCTAAGTGCTAGTACAGTATGGCCATGGTTAATGCACAGGTCAAGGGCTAATGAACAGCTAATAAAGCTAAAGAAGAACTAATTAAGTATATTCAGTACTAATGAATGACACGGAAAATGTGTCAGAACTGCTGAAAAGCTAGTTCAATATTTTTAGGGCTAATAAATATATACATACATATGTAGGGTGAATCAGTAGTCCCTGGACACAAGAGCACCTTCCCACTGGAAAAACTTGCCTTGCCTTGATCTGATATGGTGGGTTTCAAGATGTTGGCCATGTTCTGGACTAAAAGATAGACCCCCTTACCCATTACTTATAGACACCATGTTAGGGATGACAAAGTGGGTTGTGGGCAAAAGAACAGCTAGTAACATGTTAGAGATGATGAAAATCTACAGTATGTTCAATGCTAATGAACTGTGGGTATAGTGTGTTAAAGCTGCTGAAGAGAAGCAGAAACCCTCTCCTGAGAATTTACAAAGAATAATCAGATAGAACAGACCAGCAGAACTCAACACATGCAATGCTGAGATACAGGAAGAACTGCCAACCTCAAGACATTTAATAGCATGCGTTACTCACGGGGTAAGGAATAATCATTACCTTGTGTGTTAGAACAAGTTAGGTGCATGACGACACCCAGCTAAAGCTACGTTTGTTATTGGTCATGTCCGGGGTAGTTTTTAATTAAAAGAGATGACGAACACTCCATGCATCTCAGAAATGGGCACAATAATTATGAGTCACCTGCAGAGACTAGTGTTCAGATGGTGGTCAGATCTCGAGCTTGCCGTTCCTGCTCCTGCTGACATGTGCTGATGCTAATTATATGCATGAGCTCTCAAAAATGCAGTTGCCTTGATAGACTATATTTGAAAGTATAAAATCAAGGTTAAAAAGGTATATCAGCAGTATATCAGTATCATATTGAATTACAGTGTCATCTAGGCATGGGTAACCTGAGAGTGAAATATTGATACTTCCTTTTTTTGATATTTCCTCTCAAAAATCAATCCTGATATTAAAAATATAAATGCTGTGTCCTTATTTCTTTCTTAAATCGAAGATGTAGACCTTTTCATGCACACTGGTAAACAGCCACAGATGATTCTTGCTCACATAATAATAAGGAGCAAAAATAACAACAACAACAAAATATCAGCTCAGTATTTGAGCAATAACAAACCTGTTCGAACATATAAATCTCAGACTCATAAAAGATTGAGTTGTGGCAGAGATGGTAAAATTGAGCACAGAGCTTCCTGAGAGTCTCTGAAGTGTTTCAGAGATGCAGGCTTGATCCAGGTACCAACAGAAAATAATATCATGTTATTTGAATGATTTGAACTGGAAGCAGGAGGGACTGTAAAAGCAGGCGCAGATCCTGAAGAACCTGTAGACCTGAATTAAATGAATGCCAATAAAATCTTCAAATATAACTTCCTTTTTTTTACCAGTTTTTACATACATGTGCTTATATACATTTAAATATATTAGTATGGCTATTAAGATACTCATCATAGTGTTAGTATTGATTACACGGATCAAAACTCAGTTACTGTGTAGTTTCCTAGTGTAACTACAGAGATACAGACATGCTGCTTGGATTTACTCGCCCATATCATGAATAATATCGTAAATTGGTTTCCTGAAGCTATTTCTATTTTAGTGCCCTCTCACAGGATGATATTTTGGATCAGCCTTATGGCTCATGAGGATATAACGCAAGGACACGTAGTCACTTGAGGGAAGTCATGAAAAGAAAAGAACACAACACTGAAAGCTTTCTCGTCTTTTATATGAACAGAAAATTACTTAAACGTCTTCCAAAGAGCGATCCTGGCATTACAGTCACAAGGCAGAGTGATATTTAGAGGTATGAGAACGTATTAGTGGCAGGTAGTTTCTATTCTACTTCATAACTGTCATCAGCGAACAAAGTGAGGGAAGACAGAAATTCACGAGGAAAATAATTAAAATGCTTAAATTTGTGTGCTGCATCACCTATGCATCCAACTAGCAGACACACACTGCAGAAGCTGCCCTGTGGGTAGATCTGCTAGATGTTATTTTATTTTGTTTCCAGCTTCCACAGCTAATCAAATGAGTAAGATATTGCACCCACATCCCCAGGCTCTGTCTCCCACACACAGAAAGTCCCTCATCGCTCGGCTTGTCCTGGAAGAAGAACCCAGTCGTGAATCAGTATTTAAATATGAAGCAGATTATGCATATTTTATATACTTAAATATTATCTATTATATTAAACAAGTGAATTGCAAAACTACTTGCAGTAAAAAATAAGATCAACAATGTTTTATAGTGGTACAAAACATTTTTCATATGAGTGCCTTTATTTTCGCCTCAAACCTTATATTGCTCTTGGCTTACCCTAATATGCACCCTTTCTATCCCTGTTTTGTCTTATATGCTGCTCTATGATCCTAAGGGCTGAATGTTTTGTCCCATGGTAGGCAATAAAAGTATTGATTTTGACTGTGTTGAACAATACTATAGATTTCCATTGTGTTGCTCTCATTTTTTTTTTTTTGGCAAAGCCCCCAAACAAGCGAGAAATCGGTGCAGCTGCTGCAGGGAGACAGTGGAGCTGATGTTGAAGATGCTGGCCAGCACAAATTGGACTATTCATCTTGGCTGTGAGGGTGCTAACAGATTGTCACCCTGCTTCGCTGTCTCTCCATCATTAAGACACCCCCTATGGAGGTCAAGGCAGCTTGTCGTTTAATTCTGCTGCCGCCTCCTCGTCAGACCAAGAGCTAGTGCTTCCAGGAAATTGCTCGTACTCTTCACCTTACCTGATGCCTCTGAGTCACTGTTACTTTTAAAAAGCTTGAAAACAAGGCAATAAGCATACCCCAGTTTTAAATGTTTTCGGTGGTGTTGTTGTTGTTGTGGCAGATTTCCGTGTGGCAATACTGTAGCTAGCTACGGATAATCAATCTCTGAAGGTGAGCACACTGCTGCACTTGCCTCAGGGCTAAGAGAAAAATAGGCTTCTGATCTTTTTCTTCATCATGCATCTTCTTTGCATTGTCAGCTGTTTTTTCAAGGACTATGTTTTCATCACTGACACCAAACTTCTTGAGGAAGAGAAAGTCAAATGCATTTCCATAAACCGTGCAAGTACAGTTTGGTGCAGGGGTATTTTACTGAAATGTGCTTATCAGATGAGATCAGAGATTACATATTTCTGATTGGAACGCACTGACATTTCACAGATGCTTTTAATAACAACTGTGTAATTGTATCCAGTTTGCACAACAAACATAGTGCTCATTATTTCATTATCTCACCTTGTGCTTGGTGCCTGTTTTCACTGGAATGTGTTTGTGCCCTCGGGCAGACTGCCATGGTGGGCAAACTTTGCCTCTGGATATGGCATTTGTGTAGTTCCTAGCCAGCTACACTAATGAGACACTGGGGAAGCAGGAGTGATGTCTATCAGAGAGAGAGAGGGAGAGAGAGAGAGAGAGAGAGAATGAGTAAAAGAGATGGTAGAAGGTAGATAGACACCTGTACACAATTACCTAAACATTCCATTATGTTGCAGCAATGCAATGCATAAGATCATGCATATATAGGTCTGATGAGGGCTTCAGTTAATATTAACATTAAACATTAGACTGAATCAAATATCCAATCTTTATTCGTGGCATGGATATGGGTGGCAGACAGGTTGTTTTGAGTGTATCCAAAACTGCTGATCTCCTGGAATTCTCAGAGTTTACACAGAATAGCATAAATACATACAATATGTGGCTGCTCTGTGTGTAGAAATGCCTAAGAAAACAATAAACAGATTGGTTCAAACTGACTGGAAGGTCATGTTCGCTCAAGTAATCACTTTTTACAATTAAGGTGAGCAGAAAATCTTAGAAAGAATTACACACCCAACATAGACATGGATGTGTTACAACAGCAGAGGACTATACTGGGTTTAAGATGCTGTCATCTGAGAACAAGAATCTGAAGTTATAGTGGCTAAAGAGTCACTGAAACTGCACAACAGAAGTCTGAAAAAAGGCACCTGGTCTTTTTTTTTGCATCTGCAACTGCTGAGATGGAGAAAGACAGAGAAAGAGAGAAAGAGAGGGGGGGCATTATGATGCATTAAGAGGGTGATGCAGATGAAGCAGATGTTTTCACAGATTGCTAAATGAGGCAGATTTCAGCTCAGCTGGTCATGACATAGAAGAGTTGCCCGAAGAGGAAAGCGTTTTTGAACAAAGCATTAGATGAACCTGGGTGAAATAATGGGGCAAATGTACGCACAAAATGCATTAAGTTGTCGGAGGTGATACCAACCTACAGTAATTAGCGGAAGCACTGGGTGATCTTTGTGCCTACATTAGTACTTCTAACAATAACAGTGAGCAAAAATACAAGCAGCTATACTCGGCATTCTGTTAGTCTTGCTTACAGTCCAAAAAATTTCCTTGCCTTAGGGAATGTGTGGAGGAGGGAGGTATACAATGTCTATCAGCATCCGTGTTATACAAGAACAATTCCAGTCACTTCAGTGCATGCTTTTCTTACCTTTCATTGCCTAAGCGTTGCTGGAGCGTTCCAGGTAAACACACAGCACACATGATCAGCAGTGAGGAAAAAAAGCTTTCAAAGAACTATGGAATGTGCCATTACACTGACATACTATATAAACCCTCTAAACAACTAAATGTCGATTAGCATGCTATGGAATTACACGTGTGATCATGTTGCACTATGTGCTACATAGATAAAGTGAAACAAAGTCTCATGTCTATGATAAAACCACAAAGGAAACAGAAAACCCGACCCTGTGCCCTGAGCAGGCAATCTACTTCAGGTATTACCTTTGGTTCACGGGTGTCATTTGTCACAGCTACATGTGCTGTCTGTGAAGGGGTGTGAGGAGAGCACGGCTAACTGTGTTACATGGTGCAACCAAATAGCCAGGCTCCACACAGCCCACCACCACCGAAACCTTCAGACACAAACAGCATGACCTTGATGAAGTAGACCCCATTGGCAAAAAGCATTTGCCGCCAAATTAGGCACAGATTGAAGCATTTAAAGTGCTTTTGTGGGAATGTATGGAAAAGGTCAGGCACCTTCAAACTGACATTTCCTCACTTAGTCCCCCCCCCTTTAAATTATATGCTTGCAGTGCATAAAAGAGCTCAACATTAAGACACAAGCAATCTGATAACAAACCAACTAGATGTTAGTATAGCTACATCAGATCAGCAATTAGAGTCTTTTAACCCTCTC
>JAOVVF010000044.1:15126084-15142667 GCA_028565595.1 Duopalatinus emarginatus
TTCTGTAAAGCTGCTTTGAGACAATGTTCATTGTTAAAGGCGCTATACAAATAAAATTGAATTGAATTGAAATTGAAGACACAGATGTTTGTGTTAAACGCCTCTGTGGTCTATTTGCTAAAGAGCAGCAAATGACCTGGAAATTGTCAAAAGGCTTTTAACACACATCAAATCTATGCACACTGTCATGCATGCATACCGTAAGTGCCATCACAGCAGATTACGAAACACTTCTCGAAACATCTTGATGAAAATGTAAACTATGTTACAAATGTGTCAACCAGCAATATAACATGTATACTGCCATCTAGTTTCTTTTCCATATTCCATTAGTTTGTAGTAATATTCACTAAAGCAGGATTTGTCAACCTGCTGGCAGACCATGGAATGGATGCAGAACAAACCAATTATTAAAATTAATAATGCAGCATCAGAGCTGTACACAGACCAGTAACTCTAGTTTTCTACACACAGACCATCACGTCCTCTGTAGCAGATCCTCTGGATCCAATCACATATACTTCTGTAAATAATATACTTCTTTAAGGAAGATCATTAGAGTAGAGACAGATAAATTTAAATTTTATTTACTCTCTCAACTGATTATTGAACTTTTGTAAGCAAGAACATTTATGTAACAGGACCTTTATAAATTAACTTGAGTTTAATATCCCAGCTCTAATCTACACTACCAAAAGTATGTATACACCTGTTGAAGATTCCATCCCAGATTGAGTCGTTTTGCTGTTATAATGTTATCTCTACCCTTCTGAAAATGCTTTCCACTAGACATTTTAGTATGGCTGTGGAGATTTGCTCATTCAGCAACAAGAGAATCAGTGTAGTCAGGTACAGATATTCATCTTTCCAGTTCATCCCACATGTGCTCAGTGGGATTAAGGTCAAGGCCCTATGCAGGCCACTCAAGTTTTACCTCCACACCAACCTTGGTGAACCATGTCTTTATGGACCTTGCTTTGTGCACAGACATGTTATACTGAAACAGGTAGTTCTTGGTTCTGAGAATACAGCATACTGCTTTAGTTTTGGAAAAGGCCCACATATGCACATGATGGTTAAGTGTCCATGTACTTTTGGCCCTATAGTCTATCACATGGAAAAACCTGTTACAGGTTCTAACCACCTAATATACTGCAGTCCTAATTTAACACAGAATTTCATTAATTAAGCTTTAAAAAAATCAGAGTGAGTTAATTGTGCCTTGCTGCTTAGATTTGCAATACAATTTTAATCTACATTTTGAATGAAGAATAAAAACCCAAATTAAGACTTATTAAGTATTATTAAGTATTATTGTAATGTGATGCAATATTCATTGCAATGATGTGAATAGATGCATGAATAGATCATGGATAATGTCAGAGTTTGTAAGAAGATATGGACAGTCTACCATTAATTACTCCATTACCTACATACTTTACTATGTAGAAAGGAGAATTTGGTGTAATTTTCTATGCTCGGAAATATGAAGAGGTTTTCATATTTCATAGGAGACAAGGGTAGGGAGTAAAGAAAAAAAGTTTGTCACTTTCAAAACTGGCTCCAATTTTCTTTAGTCAGTAGATAGAAACACAAACACACACACAAAGACACAAACGTCTATGACTATAACTGAATTCTGTTAATGCGCCACGTAACCAAAACAGAACAAAGTTAAAACAAACAAACAAACAAACAAAAAAACAAACAAACAAAAAAATCAGTACCGGTCTTGCTGGGTCAAGCCATTTTATAATGGTTAAGGGTGCTTTTTGGCACAAGGCAAAACTTATAACTGACGGGGGGGTTACACATTCTTGATTTTTGCTTAGGGCTTCAAAGTCATTACATTGTCCCACCTACATAAAACAGCATGGAGTTGACAAACTGATAAGATAACCGACTCTATAGACAACTATAGAGTCAACAAACTGAAGCTTTTATCTGAGAAGTAACAATTAATATTGTAAATTAAAATAATAATTTAAAGCTAATTACAGCTTCATAAAAATTGCACTCTAAATACACTCTATTTCCAAAAGTATGTGTACACCTGACCAATCACACCTTTATATGCTTGATTCCATTACTGCTACAATAACCTCCACTCTTCTAAAAAGGTTTTCCACTGGACTGTGGCTGTGGGGATTTGCTGATTCAGTCACAAGAGAATCAGTGAAGTTCAGTGAATTTAGATAAAAAAATAATGACAATACAATTTAAACCTGAAGAATGAGTATGTGGTATACACTGAGGTGCCAGAAAAACTGGTACAACAGTCTAATACTTGGTAGGTCCCCCAATTGGCATGGACACCACGAGAAATATTCTGTACGCAATCAACACCATAATTCCTGCAAACAGTCCACAATTCTGTTATATTCCGAGGTGTAGGATTTCTGTATTCCATAGTGCATTGCATGGCATCCAAGATGTGTTTGATAACATTCAGATCTGGTGACTCAGGTGGGAATGGCAAAACCCCAAACTCAGATGAGTGATCCTCTACCCATAATTTGCGATTTCTAGTTGTGTGGTGTTGCATTGTTCCGTTGGAAGAGGACAAACCCATCAGACTGAATGTAGGGACATGAATGTGTGTAACTAGTCATAAAAGAGGCATACATAGCATTCGCCTTCATTTACATTTGTAAATGAACCTGGGGGTCCCATGAATTGTTAGCAAAACCTATACTATTATGGAGTCATTATAGGCTTGTTTATACCATTTTTTTTCCACTTCAGTGTAATTTGGCATATTGAACACTGGCTGTGTTTTAGTAGAATAAAGGTACCATATTGTTTCCCAAAGTGACAGCTACACACTGTGCTCTTGGTAGCACTGTTACTTACATTTTCCATGGGTACATGCCTGACACGTCATCTGTTGTACATTAAGACAGACAGAAGATAGAAGGCCGCATCCGTCCCTGTAGACAGTTCTGCAAACTTGCTGATTACTTAGATGACCCCTGAAGGTGGATGTACTGCTGATTTTGGCATTTTGAAGCAGTGCCGTTGAAGCATTTTACCTCATCACGATTTAGATTAATCCAATAATAGCAGCAACTAAGGTTTAAACCTGGTTTAATTGCTTTATTCACATTATACTTAAAAAGAAAGCAATTGTTAATGCACTACTTGGCCTAATTGTTAGAATAGTTAATGCTCCTACTGTTTTACCTGTACACTCAAAAAAAGTCACATGGAAGGTTATGAATATATTAGCTCATAAGAAATTATGTAAGGGTATTCCAGTTACCGCAGCCTTCAGAAACTTTTTTTTTTTTCTAGTACAGACAAGTCTTTTTTTTTTTATACTTGTAGAAGTGCCACATCTAAATGTGGTAATGTGCAATAGACCAGTGAGCTGAGTGAACAAATAGAAAAAGAACAGCTTATTATGCTTTCAAACTACAGGAAAAAAATCTACCCAGGAAGCTGCCATGATGGCACCGTAGCATTTGTAGTGCATTTAACCCCAAAATAATTTACCTTCTACAGTAATCTCATGTGCTGACAAAGGAAATGCTATTATGCAAGTGTTTAAAAAGAAAAGAAAAGAAGTGTTCACACTTGCCAGAGGATTTGCATATAATGTCCTTAAATTGCAGCAAATGCTAAACAGGTCAAGAAGGCTTTGCATTGCATGTCAGACTGCATTTAAGAGAGCATCTATTTCATATTAATAAAACTATTGACACCCCAAATTACTTACTAAGGTAACAATAATTTAATTGTTGTGTGTAGACACAAGTTACATGACAATTACATGACATGTCTACACCAACCACTTGGGTGGCTTGTCAGAATAAAGACCTTGCTCTCATCAAGCTCTCATTATTGGCTGCAAGGAACTCTGACTAAAACCAGGTTAAATGGTTAGATGTGACAATAATCTGGAGCAACAAACAAAAGTGGTTTAGGTACGAAAGAGTCAAGTTCATACAAGAAAGAACCCAATTCTGAATGGTAGATATAGTGGTCCACCCACTCCCCAAAGTCCAATGGTACAGATATGATGTGAAGCTCCTTATTTAATTGACAGGCTTGTTAAGACATAGGAGATCATGGATTTCAACACACAAAAAAACATTTCAGGTAAAAAATCACATATTGCATACCGTGCAATCTTCACAAAAATGGTTTACTGAAAACAAATTCAAAAAACAAATTCAGTGACTATAAAATGATCAAGTGCAAAGTTTGTGCCAGTTCCCTGTCCTGACACCCATTAAAAGCAGGCAACAGGAGCTGACCATGACTGTTCACCAAGCACTTGAACATCTGGTCTGTCTGGAGAAATGGTTTTAGATGGGTTTTAATGTGTTCTTCCACCTCATCCAGCACCTCGTCCAAAAGCATCAGCATTATCTTGGCAAAGAGTGGTTGCACAAAGCACAAAATGATGTAGTGCCAATATTGGGCACCAAATTGCTTTCCCAGTAAAATGCTAGGTTATAAGAAGGTACATACCATACCATATCATTTCACATAACCCCATTAAGTTAGGATTCAGACCAGCAATTTTTCCATTAGCACACAGTGGCAACAGTTCAATACTCTCAACTTTAAGCACTTTCAATGTGTTATTTAAATAGGTCACTCCGTCGATGTTGTATTTTGCATATAAATGAGTTCAAATGTGCATACCAATTTGACTTTGATTCAAATCAGTATGCACAATTTGACTTGTATTACCAAAAGTTCATATGAGTCACTTGTTAATTCGAACCAAGGGTTGCAATCACAAACAGGATGTCTGTAGCCTACATTCAAATACGTATTTTCAAAAGGTATCAATTTAGTTTATTCAAATTTTAAATTCATGTAAATCAAGGAAAACCACTATGTTCTAAAGTGAATTAGACCGGTTTTATTCAGTAACCCAAAACAGAAACACAACATGGTATAATTTTGCGTGTGCTGTTAAACACTGCGTCATGAAGGTCAGACATATACTATTTATTAGCACATTCATCATTAGTACCACTCTCAATGTGGAGGCTCTGTGTTTGTAATTCTTGTGCTATATGACCACTTTGTTATTAAGATGCTATAGGTAGTACTGGCTTGAAAAATGGTAACTGTGACAATGTGTGGTTTCATTCTCCTGAAGAATGAATAATAAGAGCAATATTCATGTATTGAGTTAACAGCTGAGTTTGTATGGACATGTTTGTGAAACCACAAAATGCAGACTAGATATTCGATAAAACATACTGACTTTTATTACAACATGTACAAAAATGTTTGTTCAATGCTTATTAATGATTATCCATATCCAAAATCACAGTGGTCCCGTAATGTATATTAAATGAATTCTGCACATTCTGACCCACTTCTAACCCACAAAGTCATCTTCTCAAATACGCCACCTAGAGAGAAAGGGGGAGAAAAACTATGGCTCAGAATACTGTGTGCCCAGTTTCATAAATAGTACAGATTATTAACCCTATAGTAAACAAAAATACCTTTATTCTATGTAAATTTCCTGCTGGTATATCAGTGCATTTTTGAAAACAAAAAAGCAAAAAAAAAATGCTTTCACATGAAACACTAAAATATAAAAAAGGGGCAGAAAACATAGCATCTGCCATGACACAAGCAGGGTCTGCTTCCTGTGATGGATGAGGGGTTACACTGAGCTCAAGGTGCAGTCCCTGGAGAGCGTACTCAAGGTCCATCATTCTTCAGAAAGATAATAATCCATGCACATAATACATTACAGCCATTATAAACACTCAGAATAGGAACTGGGGGTTAAACCTTGTTTAAAAACTTTAGTATATTACAGTAAGTGCGTCTAAGTGTGTATACCAGCTTGGCACACGTATTATATAGATGTGAAGTTTCCACAGTTGATACAATAATAATAATCACATACTAGGACACTACAGCCAACAATAACCTTTAGATCCCAGAAGTTGTAGAGCAGTAAAAGCCATCACCCTGCACGCCCTTTTGATGCTTGTGCGCTGGCATTTGATTATCTGAACCGTTCAAACTTGGCAAGGTGAGTGAAGACTAATATTTCTCTTGATGAAAGAAGCTCTTGCTGATCCAGTATAGGAGGGAAAGTCACTCAGTATGAACAATGGAAGAATCCTCACTGAAGCTGAAAACAATTCATTTCAGACCAGCCGCAACATTTCTGACATTACAAAGGTCTGAGCAGTGTCTAAATTAGACCGCATGGTCAATAGTAATGAGGTAACATGGTACTGAACTCATCATCATTGCTGTAGCCAGCTACAATATACGCACCATCCTGTACACCTTGCAGCGTATCATCAGCTCCCTTTTCCTTTCAGCTTCACGGTTTCCACTCACAGTTTTTGCAATTCAAGTGCTAATAAATGAGAAGTGCCATTCTTTATTCACAGTGACAGGAATGCTATTCACTGCTATAAATACTTTTCAGCCCATTAGCCAAGGACGTCTCAGGCAGAAGAATGCATACAGTGTTGATGATATGGAGTGAAAAATGTATTCTTGGTGAAGAACTTGAGTTTTACTTGAAATACACATTCTCCTGCTCATATTCGACCGTCGGCACTCCTGACCAGCATATGCACACAGACAGCTGTACGTCACTCATGTTTACAGTGGATTGTGCAGTTAAGCCTCCAGATAGAGCACTCAGCTCCATCTCCTGTAACTCAATCTGAACTCCATCATCTGATTACCGTGGCCCTCGACCCAATGGCATCAGCACCAGAACACTCTGTTAAAGTGTGTAAACTCACAACTGCTCAAGTACTACTTTTTCCACTCTGCTCGTTTCTCTCACTTGTTTTTGCTCTGGCCGTCTGAAACTTTCCTGCCTTCTGTCACTGGACTGCATCTAACAGTTATCAGCACAACAGTCTTATTTATGCAGGCTGTTTGCAGAATAACAGACGTGTATATAAAAAGGTCACTTGTTGTTTCAGCCGCTTGTAAAATTTAACGGCTAGTAACGCTGACAGCTTCGCAGTAGGCAGTGCTAAAATTACTGCATTATGTGACACAGAGGATGCACTTTTCTGCACCAGATGTAACAGGAAATAACTGCAATGTACTGTATACTGATAGTAGATGTAGTTAAATTAAGTGTTAATTAATTAATTAAAAGGTTGCACCTCCTGTAGCATTGGAAGCCTTTTGTTTAAACAACTAATAGGGGACTGCTGTCAGTGGCGTCCTGTGCGCTACATTTAAAATTTACACTCACCCACTCCAATCCATTTCTTTATTGCATTTCTTCCATCCAATCAATTAATCCATCCATCCATCCATCCATCTATTTATCCATCCATCACATTCTGTTTTTACCCAGCTTAGGCCTAAGTCCTATTCCTGCGTCATAATGCAACAGGACACTGAATTACTAACAAAGTTTTCTGACTAAGTAGGAACCTCACTTACAGATGAAGCAGCAGATATGTTCGGAAACGTTTGTTTAGATTTCTGTGAAGCTCACCAACCATGGAATTACGCAATATCATTTTGACTTTCCTGTTTAAAGCTCACAGCTCTCACCGGAGGTATGGCATGTTTCTGCAGGTTTTCTAAGAAGGTTTGGCAGATGTGCGCTAGTAACACACTGCACGTTAACAACAGTTCAAACCCACAAGATGTTTACAATAGAACAGATGTGTAGATCCATCAATCATGCTGCAAGTATGATTTAACAGAGGAGATAACATCTGGCAAAAAGTAAATAAGAGTTGTCCAAAGCTGGAATTGTGAAACACACAGCACCACATGCATGTACACAGCTGCTACGTCAGCAATGTTATTTACACAATTCCCGGCGTACCTTTGCGCATCTAAATGTGCAGAGCATTATCCACTAGGGGGCAGGTCAGAGCTGAATCATTTCCATGTTGATCTGATTATTTCAGGCCAACTATTCTGGGATACATATTTGTCACTGTGGGACAACAAGCTTTCTGCTGTTTCCACTGTTGCGATAAGTCGTGTTACAAATTCAATAGGATCTTACACTTAAAGTTTTTCACTAAGAGATCCAGAAGGTTAGTAGGCAGAACATAGTTTGAATGGGTTTCTACGTGATTGATTTTATAAATCCCTAAAACACTTTTAATTAATAAATCATATTAAAAATGCACAAGACCTAAGCAATGCTCTGGCAAATACTCCAGAATGGTTCATACACAAGTATCATTTGAGATGCAGGTTTAGATTGTTCAATCAAGCCCTAATCATGTGTCACATTGTTTAATAGTTCATATGCAGAGTTTGTGTCTAAGAACACACACCAAAGACCTTTGAATATGCAAAATGATACGTGTATTGCTGGCAGTAAAAAAAAAAAAGTGTGGCAGTAAAATTCTGATGGAATAGATGGCCCAGAAGGGTGATTCTGACCTGGTAGCAGTTCATTGAGCACAGTGAGGAGGGCAATGTTTTGGTAGAGGAGCTCAGCAGCTGCAGTACCTCCTGACATGTGCTCCGAGGGAGGATCAGAGGGTGAACACTGATATCCTTCTCCCATGCATCAACAGCCCTAGTGAGACAGTTATAGAGTGAGAGAGTGGGAGAGAAAAAGAGAGCGCAAGCGACTGAGACATAAATTACATTAATCAGACAGTTTGAAATATGACAATTTTAATTATGTCACGGCAATCTGTCAGGAGGGGAGCGGTGAACAGAGAATGAGAACGTGGCAGAGGGAGAGCGTAGCAGAGAGAATGATGTCCTGTCACATTATGGCAATGATCTATCCAGGACATTTCAGTGACATTTAGCCATCTGTGCTGCAGTTCTGCAGAAAATCCGAAACTGTGCTCTTAAAGCAAAACCCAGGAGTGAGGCTCACAGAAAACCACAATGGTGGCAAAAAAAAGATATATATCACAAAAACACTTTTGTCATTCTGACAGCATAAACCTACACTTAAAGAGTAATAAGGTGCAGCTTGGAAGATGTGGATGTCTGTTTGTCTCATTGTTTCTGTACGGACAACTGCTTCAAATAGACATTTCACATCCATGCATGCCTAAACTATCAAATTCACTTGTAGGACCTGAATGTGTCAGAATAAAATATTACAAAATAATAATGAATATATAATATTTCTGGATCTGAATCCAGTCCCATGTACTGTATGCATTAAAGGACATCGTAACAGTTTGGCATGAGGTTTATTCTAGGTTAGTTTCAATTTCCAGGTTTATATGCAGTGTAACTTGAGAGAACAGGAACACCTTAAACAGAAAAAAAAAACATCCCCAAGGACTAATTTCATTAGCTCAGGTGTCAGAAATTATAATCAAGGAGCTGGGCGAGAAGAGCATAAGATGTGAATTTATGACTTACTCATCCTGTTGACCGCGAGTGCAGGGGAGGTAAAGGACTTTGATTGCCCTAACTGCCTGCCGTGACTGATGCTTTCTGGGATGGCGGTCACTGGCGGAGACGAGGATGTCACTGCTGATGATGGCTTTCTCAGAGAATGAAGCGATCAGTGTGTCCATGTTTAAGAGCCAGAGCTGGTGATATTAAGAGGAATATTCTGAAGGAGATTTGTCATGGAATGTAAGTGTGCTAAGAATATCACTGCAAGATGATTTAAAAGAAGAAAACACTGTAAAAAAATGTTTACTGTTAAGAAAGGCACAAGACTGAGACTGGTTTTACCATGATCACAGCTTTACCATCTGGTGCCTGGATAGAAAAGCGAAATATGCTTTGAGCAGATGACAGCTCAACAAGTCTGGAACTAAGGACTCTCTCTAGGAACATCTGTCTGGATAAGAAAATGCTCATAATTAAAATTGTAAATGTAAATCTTGAACTGACAACATGTGGTAATTCTCTTTGTTTGATACGACAATTAAAGTCTGAAACTATGGAGGACATCAACACTAAAACGGGTGACCCCTGATTTAAACACATTTGCACAATACAGTAAGTATTTGTGTGTGTTGTATGTACACGTTGACAGTACTTGCCTGTTTTGTGGCATGGTATACTCTTCATCTTCACTTTGCCTTACCACCACTTCAGTTATATAGAATTTTAAAACCTCTGCAATTAAAGAATATTTATTTTGTATATACAGGCTTGAATATAATTCATTCCAAAGCTGAAACATTTTATCTGTACATTGTTAGTTTTGTAAAAGAGAATGGAAAATGATGAAATGTGATGAACAGGGGACACAGCTTTGATCCAATCATGGTGTAAAAGGAAAATATGGAAAAGCATCGTATTTCTTTCAGACAGGACATTTTTGGCTTGAATGATATTTTCTCTGCTTGCTAAATTTCACTTCTTAGTGTCAAATTCAACACCTACCACTGTGAAGTAATAACTTTTCTTAATAGCTATCGTGACGCGTTCAGCTCCTTTGGTATATATTTCCTGAGAATAGTCATGCATCATTTGTTTCTTTTGTTCAGTTTTATTAGCATTTTATTGGATTTTAAAATTTAATAAAAAAAAAAAAAACAAAACACCATGGCAGTGGTAGCTACAGAGAGGTGACAATATAAAGCTCATGTTCACATTCTGCTGTTTGATGTGAACATAAGCTAAAACTCTTGAACGATATCTGAATGATTTTATGCACAGCACTGCTGCCAGATGATTTACTGACTGGACAAATGTTAAATAAATGAAGTCATTTTTTTGTGTTACTTGGGTAAAAAGGTGTAATGAGACACAGAGGGAAGTGCCTGCATTACAGCAGCCTTATTCTGCTGGTTTCTCTGCCTTTTATAAATCCTACCTGTCGTGACTGCCTCTCCCAGCACTGCACAGCAACTCTTACAGACAACCACATTCCTGTGGCCAAGAGCCTGCTGTGAGACATAGACACAAACCAAAATTAGATAGATGATCTGAGCACAACCAGGTTTAAACCACATATAACAGAAATCAATAACCGGAGAGGAACCATTTACTGAAGTGAAAGATGAATCAGGCGTTTGAACAGCAAAGGGTTCTTCCATTTACTCGGAAGCAGACACGGAGCCACAGCAACCCACAGAACAAGCAAAGGAAAAATCAATAGCGCTGAAGAAGAAGTTAGACTTCTCAGACTGGTGGACACACTATAAAGAAGGAATGTCATGCCACTTCCTTGAGAACCCTTCATAAAGGAGAAAGATCATCTTTCTTCACCCCTGTCAGCCCAGAGGCAGTGTAAATGGAGCAGAGTTCCTTTAAACATGAATGAGGACCTCTAATGGCCTAAGAAAAGAGCTCAGATACTACCTATGAAACACGGAGGATAAAAGAGTAGTTTGAGTTTGGTGAGCTTTTTAAAGTCACGCACCTCTCCAGCATGCAGTTTAGAGCCAGTGCTCAGATCAGACGAGTCCCCTCTATTTGTAAGGCTTTGGTCACAAGTGCTGTCCCGGGTCAAGAGGAAGTAGGTGTCACCAAGTAAACAGTCCTCTTGTTTAGGAAGAAGCTTCTTGTTGGCAAAAGGATCAGGGTGACAACACCAGTCATCCACTAGTGTGTTCCAATTCCCACTGGGTAATGGGAGTACTCGCCGGAAAACCCTAAAACAGAAAATACTGTTATGAATTCGCTTCATTACCGACATTTTTAGCACCCTCCCATAGGACAGGGCTATATGACTTGACCTGTGACTATGACTATTTTCTCATTATTTCCACTATGAGCCAGGACTGAAGTTGATTATCCTTCAGTATGATGCAAGCTGAGCCAGGACATACAGGTGAAACTAAAAATAATCCACACCACCAAATGAGGACCAAATACAAACCTTACAAAATTTTCCCAAACTAATGTCTCAGGCTAGAATCACTTTTCTACTCAGCTAGTGTAAGAGCAAAATAGTTGCTCTTTTTTAACTCTCCGTTTTCTTTCGTTATCACTAACGTTGGTGATTCATTTTACTTTGCTTAGTTGTTTTCCTGTCTGTATTTAACATATCATTTTACATAACTTATGTCGCTCCTTAAATATACTGTAAAATAAGGCCATTTCCTCAAACACAAAATGCATAAGATCAAATGGCTAGATTTTCCTTAAAGTTTAATGTATTGATACCCTTGACTGTTTGGGTGTGTATTCTGCCATGAAAACAAACTCACTGGTCTGGTGTTCACTGTGAGACAGACACTCATTTTAATGTCAAATGAGATATGCATGCAGGAGCAAAACTGCCTGTGAGCATTGGATGAGAGGGAATGCATGACTTTCTTCTCTTACAATCACAACCAACCCATTGTTTGTATGTATGTGAGGTCATGCATGTGGAAAAAGGCAAATTGGTCCTCTGCCACATGATCTTATAGACTAGCATGATTGACTAGTGTTAGTGTGATTGACAGGAATGAGAGTGAAGCCATCTCTCACCCACCCAGACTGCATGCCCAATTTTGACCCTTTGACGGTAACGGGAGGCTACGGCATTATTGGAACTCAAAACCCTCAGCATTTATATACGTGCTGCTGACGCAGTGGATTTAATGAGCACTTTCAACATGGCCAATTATGCTCCTTTGACTCTGTACCTGGATGGGGCAGGGACAGAATTTAACCTATGATTAGACAAATGCCTAGCATTGCATCTCTTCTTAAGAAAAATCTTTCATTATTAACGACTCATGCCTATACTCATGCCTTTACTCACCCACCTCCCAAGAACTCTATTTTTCTCTGATTATTAGCACAGTGAATTAAGATGTGAAGAGAAACACAGACGCTCAGCAAGGATAGACCTGAGTTTAGATCGGCACAGTTGGGTGGAAAAGTCTGTCATCTTAGAGAGTTAAATGGTTCTGAATAGACCCATTTTTTTTACTGAACTAAAGCTGGGGACATCAGTGTGCTCCTTGAACTAGTGTTACACAGCTGAACCTATTCCTCACCTGTCTTTAAGCAGTATGGCCCCACAGGACTGGCAGAAGAAACAATAGCTCCTCTGTGCCCTCAGATGCTGAATTGCACTGTCCTGAGTCTCTGGCAACAGCAAACACAAAACAGTCACCTACATATTTCACCAATCAACACGACAGATAGATCGATAGACAGACACATCAGTTCGAACTCTAGGAAGTCCCATTATAATGAAAGTAAGCATAAAGCTTTAAATACATATAAAAATATGGATTGTGGATGAATGACAATGCAATAATTTAACATTCAGCAACAAAATGCTTTCCACCGCATCTATTTGGAGCCTCATTGTGTGTTAGGTCAGATGGCCACTGACACTGCTGAATAGGGCTCAGTCTGAAACAAGCACTGAAGTGGCTCAAAGCCAAAGGTCATGAAATCTGCATTCATCATTAATCTCACTTAATCTGTGGAGTGTGATGATGTGTGGAGCCTGAGGGCAGGCCAGCGCTCATTACTCAAATTCCTCAAATGAGGTTACACAGCCCTTGAACAAGTTCATGCTTAATGACCTACCAACTTTGGCCCATGGGGGCTTCTGTGATCATTATGATAAACGGATTTCTCTATTAAAATTAAGTGAATCTAATTAGATGATACCCACAATGAACCTGGCACATACCTGAACATTGGCCCACCTTCAAATGCACTCTAACATGCAGTCCATCCACTTTCAGCTCTGGACTCTTCTGACATGAACCTTCCACTAGACTGACCTCTGGGGGTAGTTTCACCTCATAAACCCCATCAGCTATGTGGATTTTTAGAGCTGCATCTCCACCAAACACATCGACCTCCGATGAGTCCTTAACAACATCAGTTCTAAGGAAAAAAAAAGAAACAGTCACAGTTAATTAGGGAAAACAACTGTTTTTAACACACAACCTGCTGGTGAGAAGGTCAGGTGCATACTGCACACAGTATAGACACAGATTATTAGGATGGTTTCATCCTGAGGTGGAAAAAAAGAGAAAATAAAGACCATTCATCAATAATGTCTACTTCTGTCCACAGCCCACTTCTCTCAGGCTGCTCACATGGTGTGTTTAACAAGCCTTACAGACTGAAATTATATAACAGGAAACATATAACAGTAACTAGACAGTCTCTGTAGAATCGGTGGGTTTGGACTAAACCATGTAGGCTTTTTCTTTTATCAAGCCATGCCATGTCAGCAGCCAGCTGCCCATCCTCATATACCACTAATATAGCTAAGCAACACTGTACGCCATGTAAAACACCTGCATAACATTAATGTGACAGTAAATTACATAACATTTATTATAGCTGTATATTATAACATTTACACTTATCATCCCCTAAGCCACAGGTCAGTTGTTATGCATTACACCAGGAGTACACAACTTTGGCCCTGGAGGGCCAGTTGTACGGCACAGTTTGGTCTTTCACCTACTCACACACAGCTGATTATCTTTTAACTGCCAGGTTTAACAGGTGTGTTTGAATATGGAAACCTCCAAACTGTGCTGGACACCGGCCATCTAGCACTCGAGCTGTGCAGTCCTGCACTGCGTAAACACCATCACACCAGGTAGGTCCGAATGTGGACACACGGTACTACATGGCACGGCCCCTTGTGGAACCGTTTTATTCCTTTTCCACTATGTATTCTTTTTCTTTACTCTGTACTCAACACTCTGTTTTTCTTACATTGCTCACCTCAGCCAAATGGTTTGCTTGGTTTGATAACAGTATACCACTTGTAAATTCCCTTGTATTCTGATAACATAGGGTTTTGGGGTGAACCGCTTCCCAAGAATCCTCCCAGGGTTATCAGGACCTTTGATATTCAAGAGCCCACACACCAAAAGGCCTTGCTTCTCCCAAACCCCCGGTATATAATATGTTAAACTCTGTATACTGATCAGAACTGAGAAGAACCAAGTCCTGTAGCAAAGACGACAACAGCAAGAATAAACTACGTCTTCTTGTTCTCCTGACTTCTTACCTATTTGCCAACACCCTTTTCTACATGACACACACCCACTTTGCCAAGCCAGCATCTTGCATGATACACCACCTTATTAGACTTCTGGTTTAGGGTAAGCATTAGGGTTAGGGGTGTGTTGTGTAGTACAGCGGGTGTGCTGTGTAGTCTGTGTGACCCTTCTCCATCATAGACGAGTGGCTTAAAGGTGATTACAAACTACCACTGCCCTCTAGTGGTAAAAAGGCAGGATTGACAAAGTAAAAGGCAAATATGGTGTTTGGTGTGGTACAGTGGTAACATCATTGGCTCCCATGTGAGAGACCTGGGTTCGATTCCCGGTCTGGATAGCCAGTCTGTGCTCCACCAATAAGGGTCCTTGGGCAAGACTTCTAACACTACATTGGCCTACCTGTAATACCAGCAACCTTGTAAGTCGCTCTGGATAAGAGTGTCTGCTAAATTCCGTAAATGTAATATAAAGTAAATAATAACGTTTCAAATAAAGTCTGATATGTATGCAAAGTTTACTCTTATTTTATCCTCAATAAAATGACCACTAGATATAAACCCTAATAATATACACAATATGGCCACAAGTGTGTGGACAACTGACCATCACACACTCATGTACTTTGATTTTCAAAAAAGTTCAAAAAACATTGGCATTTACCACACACTCCCCTTTAAATACTGAGGAGAATTTGCACTACATAGACAAACGTATTTGGTCACACCTGTTAATTAATCAAGCACTCCATTTAGTCTCTATTTGCAAACATTTTAATGCAAAATGATCTCAGTGACTTCAGGCATGCTACTGTACTAGGATGCCACCTTTGTCCATAAAATTTCATCTCTGCTGAATATTCCACAGTCAACTGCAAGTGATATTGTTAGAAAGTAGAAGTGTTTAGGAACAACAGCAACTCAGCCACAAAGTGGAGGACCATGTAAAAATCACAGAGCGGGGTCAACGACTGCTAAGGTGCCAACACTCTGTAGATTTCATAGCTGAAGAGTTCTGAGCTTTCACTGGTATTGATGAAGCTGGAGCTTGATAGAATGGGTTTCCATGGCAGAGTGTCAGATGGAGTGGTGTGGAGCACACAGACACTGGACTGTGGAGCAGTGGAAACCTGTTCTGTGGAGTGACAAAATCACTGTTATCTGTTTGGTAGTCAGATAGATGAGTCTGGGCTTGGCAAATGCCAGGAGAAGGTTGTCTGCCTGACTGCACTGTAACTGTGAGGTTTGGTGGAGGAGGAATAATGGTATAGGGCTGTTTTTTCTGGGGTTGGGCTCGGCCGTTAATCTCTAGTTAGTGAAGTGAAATATTAGTGCTTTCAGCATTCCAAGACATGGAAGAACATTCAACAACTAACCAAAACAATACAAACTGGACGAAATGGCAACCAATATCTCAGAATGTTCTGTAAATGTGAATTTAATTAAAATATAACTAGTGCACAACATCATGATTTTATACAATTATTCAGAATGTCTAAAATCACCCTCTAAACTAATTTTCTCACACACACACACACACACATACACTCATTCACTCACTCACACACACACACTCACTCACACTCTCTCTCACACGCTCGCGCTCGCTCGCGCTCTCTCTCTCTCGCACGCTCGCGCTCTCTCGCACGCTCGCGCTCTCTCTCTCTCGCACGCTCGCGCTCTCTCTCTCTCGCACGCTCGCGCTCTCTCTCTCTCGCACGCTCGCGCTCTCTCTCTC
>JAOVVF010000044.1:15151018-15162663 GCA_028565595.1 Duopalatinus emarginatus
TATATATATTTTAAGTATGGCTAAATATACGGTAAGACCAAGCAGCCATTACAATAACACCATCTTCCTAAACAGCTTAGTCATCTAGCCAGCACAATTTGGCCTTTCTCACAGTCACTCAGATCCTTACTGTTGCTCATTGTTTACTCTCTTTAAGACACGAATTCACATTCTTATAGTGTGTAGGTTTAAGAATCGCTTTAAAGCCCATTTTCTAAATACAATTTCACTGGCTTCTAGGCCAGAGTGGTTAAAACTGTGCTACAAATAAATGCTATAAAATCTTGCACAAAACAATGAGATTGCATTTAAATTTTTATACAGACAAGGATTATAATAGCATACAGATGCCGTCATCCAGAGAGATTTATAGAAGGGCTTTATAGGTTCTGTTAAAATAAAATTACTGTGCTGGTTCACTAGATCAGGCAATAAGAACACAGTTAACCTAAAAACCCTGTTTCGGGAGATTTGTGCTGTAAGAAAAGACAAAAGATTGAGGCTGGGGTTTTTTTTCATTATGTAATTAGACTAGAATTTTTTGTTTATGTAATTAGAGGCCATTCAAGGGTAGAATATTCAGTGTAGCCCTTAAAAGATTGAGATTAAGAACATGATTCTACCAATCATTCTGCAGTTACTAAAAATGATGGAGTAATTGACAAAGCATTTACATGATATGAAGTCAAATACTTAAAGGAATCCTGATCCTCTGTCAGTAATAATAGATAATAAAGCAACTGTAATAAAAATATTTTGCAATTCAGTATAACTGAGTGTTCATACATTTAAGCTAAACATCAAAAACGTACAATTACTACTTAAGGTAAGAAAATAAGCAAAACTTCCTGAAGTGCATGAATGTTATATGAAAGTGCTATCATGCTGAAGAGAAAGATTCCTACCTGGTTCTGTTTTTCACTGCTCAATGCCCCACAGTATCAAGCCCATGTGACTATCAGACTGACCTTGCTTAGGAGCACATAGGCTGCTGCTATAACACAGTGAAGGCAGGCAGCTCTCATGCACAGCATGGCCTCGTAGGAAGGTGGGTATTAGCTGAATTAACCGTCAGACACCATTTCTATGAGGCAACTCGGGGGGGTGGGGGGGGCATTTTTGCCTGCAAATACTAAATCTTGAAGACAGACCTCAGGTGAAAAGCAAAGATATATTTTCTGTATTCTTCTACACTAACACATTACTTATAATTAGCAAATCTTTTCTTTAATTTAGTGTTTGTGAAAACCTACTCTAGGTTCAGTAATATAATACAGTCTGTGCTGTTTTAGGATGAGCATTTGTATTCCTGTGGACTACAAATATGTATAACAGCATGGCCATTTAGTAGGTTTTGTTTTTCCAATGTCAAGGTTTCACAGCAATAGAGGAATGTGTTCTTCCACTGAATCACTTGTGACACCAGTGGCATTGATTTACCAAAAACAAAGGTCAAACTAAATCAACTTTGATATAGTGTGACAATATCTATCTCAACAGCCTTTCAAAATATAAACAAGACACAATTTAATGCTTTATACATGTAGGTAACTACTGTAAGTCAATATGACTGAATTTTACATACATATACAAATATAATACAAAAACAGAGTTCCAGTTAAGGTTCAAAACTTAAACCAATAAACTGCAGTAAACCACTGGTAGCAGTCAAACCATCATTAGTACTAATAAACTGTACACACACATACTCACAGATGTAGAACAGAATAGTTAGGCTACCTGCTGAAATGTTAACTGAGACTATATTCAAAACCAGCTAATCAAAGAAATCTTCTGTTACTTCTACTGAAAGTTTTTCTTTTTCTTATTTTCTTTCTTTTCATAAGCTAACTTCCGAACTATTGTACACTTTATGTACCCAGTGTACTCCATATGGGCTATTTCCATGACTGTCAATTATAAACACAACATTGTTGGAGATCAGGTTTATCAGGAAACACAGTTTTAAATTTCATTCTAATGCACAAATATAATGTGCAATGTTCAGATATGTAATGAAATATGTCCTTATAGTTGAATCTGTTTTGATCCATCTTATGAATCTGTTTTGATCCACCATCGAACGTGAGGCATTTTAAAGCAGCTAATTTTAATGTGGTTGTTTATACACCAAAACTACATACAGGTAATAGGATCATCGTCACTGCATGGTAAAAGAGAACAAATCCAAGAATAATAAACAATGCTTCATATTAAAAAGTATTCTATAAAATGGTTTATTTTACAAGAAACATCTTATTAGTGACATTTGTCTACAATGAAATAAAAAATATTCTGAAGTAAGTACATGCAGTGGTTTGTTGGATGTCACCAGAAAGGTGCATAGCCACAAAGAAAGCACTTTCCAGTGTTTTTCAGAAAGCAGCAATTATACATATAATGAATGAAGGTTTGTTGGCAGAATATTTTTTTATCTGTAAACATTCATTTATATAGATATATACTCATTGTTGCACCAATGATCCTGCAGTCAGTGGATAACACAGGCCTTCAGAAGAATTCACATTGTATATGTAAGATCAACAAAAAAGGCACATGCATGTTATGTGATATGAACTAAAGGCCTAAAGACATTCTTTAAGGTATAAAATGAATCGCTGTACAGGACTCCGCCCTGCAGGCACGATACAAAAACAGATCAAATACATGTGGCATTTGGTTTAAATACGATACATTTCAGGACTGGCAGAGTGTGTTGGACAGTTTATAGTTTTGCTAATCTCATGGAGACCTACACTTTCATGTCCTCTTAGGGAAACACTTAGTTGATTGTTCAAAATTATTTAATTAGAAATCTATGAGTGAATACAAGCTTGAATATAATTACTCTACAACGACATTAACATAAGCTACAAAGGAGAAAAGTCCATTATATATTTGATTGCAGTGAAAATGAACATTTATTTTTTGGATGTTCAATGCATCAAAACTTCTAACTGTCATTACAGCGTACATTTGTACGAGGGCTAAATTACTGCTTAATATTTAAATAGTTTAACCCATCAAACCTGAGAAAATTCTACAACCACACTTACAAAGTTCAGTAGAAATGTACCTTAGTATCTGAGAGTTTTTTAAGAGTATACAATACATTAAAATACAGAATACATTCATTCAAGCCTTAAGGCAGTTGAACGAGGTCTGTCTGTTTTGGTTTGCATCAGTATCTGCAGGTTGTCTTGTGAGTAACTGTGAAACAGATCACTGATGTGTGTAAATATGTGTGTGTGTGTGTGTTTTCTGGAAAGGCATTGTCACAGTATAGGACCTCAGTATGCATGTTAATTAGTATAAAGCCAACATATTTGGGATCTGGGCAAGCAGAGGCATCATGCAGCTAATACCCATGCAGAACATTCCAACACTGTAAGTCTCTCAGAACAGAGAGGATGATATACTGTGTTTGCTTTGCAAAAAAACACAAGCAAAATATATAAATACAAATTTGAGTAGCTGGCAGAATGGTGTATTGTGAGAAGGAAAAAGGTTGCATAATTCCTGACTGGGGATAGAATTCCCACTACACATTAGTACCAGTGGGAATATGATCCACCAGCTCATAAACAAAAAACTGTCCATAAGCCAGAGTGTGTGTATATATATGTGTGTAAAGGGTTGTGTGGAGGAGTATAATATGTGTTGTTGGACCAGTGAACTAAGTTTTTCCATTTCGGCCTGTACCACTTTCTGGGCCTCTGAACTTAGGATCCTGAGCCCTGTTGCTTGTACATGCTGGGAGCTGAGAGGAGGATCATGTGGGTGCTCTTTCAGCTTCCTCTGAAGTGCACAGAGAAGGAGGGGGAAAAACAGTATTATGACATTTTCATAGAGCAACTAAGACTGTTGAGCATTTGGAAAAAAAAAATCTTTTTCAAAATTCCTGAAAAGGTATGGAATAATACACAACTAGGTGTGATGTTATTAGAAAACTAACACCACTCTGAAGCAAATTATTTTCTAAAACAACATGTTCCAAAGTGTTTAATGCCCTTACAGTAAAAAAAAAAGAAAAGTGGTTTGTCTGTTTAACATAAAAAATACCTTTGACCAAGTAATTGACCATGGAAAATTCAACTCAAATAAAGAATACTAGGTTTATTTAAAGTATTTATTTGAGTTCAATAAACCCAGTTCAATTGCTGACACTGTCTGCAAACCCACTTAGTTTAGTCTGTGTGTTTCTGTCTTTGCTTACATTATGGCAGAATGAAACTTTTTACTCTCACTAAGTGTGCAAGGATGGCTTGTCATGTGATTGTCATGAAAACTGCTATGTGACTCCTGTCATAAATGTTAAATATATCTCCTTAAAGAAAGGTTCACTACATCAATAATTATAGGTTAACTAACAACACTTCTGAAAATCTGATCAAATGTCGACTGAGCAATTCAGTCCAGTTTTGGCTGTGATATGACAAATATCTTGCATAGTATATAAGTGACAAACCTGAGGGTGAGGGAGAATCATCATCTCCTGCTGGAGAGAACTGGTCTGTTCCTAACGCAGCTATAGAGCTTCTTGGCCTAATACACCGTTCCCCAGAGAAACTTCTGCGTAACAGTGCCTACCTCAGACAAAGCATGAAACTGTTAATGACTAAAGTTTCCAAAGGCTGAATTTGCACACACAGACTGTAAGTTTCACACCATTGAACTGAACATTTTCACTAAAATAAGAATGAACCGAACCTTTCGAGATAAAGGACTACTAGGAGCTGATGCACTACTGTATAAACTCAGGCTGGAGTTTGACCTGCTTACTGGCATCCCCTTGCTTCCTCTACAACCAGATGCTTCAAAAGAATGAGACGACAGGTACTTCTCTTTTATCTTCAGGTTTGTCCGACCCTTTACTGTTTGAGAAATAATAGCAATTGCTTCTAAAAATGGATAAAATTCCATTTCTATTTTTAGAGAAACATAGAGATTTATTTACCTCTGCAAGGGTCATTCTTAACAAGAAATTCATCCAGAGCTGTCCATCCACCACCAACACGTACCATCAGTGTGCTTCGTAAAATACGCACCATTCTTAACTGCTGAGAGTCTCCAAACTGTAGATGACACCATCATGTCACTTCAGAACATTTCAAGATACATCATAAACTGTGATAACAGGAACATGATTTTAGTCTTACCCTGTATCGATTAATGCTAACCTGCTCCACCTGAAACCTCTTTGGGCAACTGCACTGGGACACCTGTCTGCTCACCTAGGAAATTGTGCAGGTTTTGTTAAAAGTTCTATGAAATACACATTGCAAGAAATGTACATGAATATTAGATGCCGGAACAACATATGTGGATCTGAAATGAACAAAAATTTCTAACAAGTACCTCCTCATTGATTTGGTCCACATCTATTGTTCTTCTGTAGGGATCTCGGCTTGGGTGGAGCGCACTCACAAACTCGTAGTAGTCAATGAATCCATCACCATTCACATCAAAGATGTTTGCAACAGCAGTCATTTCCAATGAATTAGTTGGGAATTCTATCCATAAGCAAAGATAAATGTTAGACTTACTGTAGACAGATACTGAAAGACTTTAAAATTCAAGCTTACTACTCATTTATTTATCTAAAAGACTATTATTCAAAAAATACTATGAATAATTCAGCAGCTGCACCAATACTGTTACAGATCTTCTTACATACTTGTTTTAAACAGATGGAATGGGTCAGTTCAATAGGGGTTTGAGAAACAATGTTCAGAGAGAGTGTGCATACAGAGGTGAAAGCCTCACCATAGAAAGGATAACCAGCATGGACATTCACCTGGATAACCTGGTGAGAAATCCAGGATGTTTATTCTATGCTATCCCACCCACACAAAAGTCAAAACCTGAGCTCATGCAGTTGGGAATGAACTGCTTTCAGCCCTGAACAAAGCAGACGTAGAAATCTAGATTCTTCCAGTTCTGTGGGGATTTGGGACACAGTATAAAAATGTGCCCCGAGGTATTCCACACAATCACCCTGGGAAATTCCAGCTTTTATATCCAGGGTGAGTCTTTTCTGTTTTTGTTTCTCTATGAGCTAAGAAAAAGCCAAGCATGACCACACTGAGTTGCAAACTGGTTTGAGCTCAACCCCTGCCTGGCTTACCAGAAGCCCAAGGTTGTGGGTCACGTCAGTGTTTTACAGAATATCAATCAGGTGACATACTGCTTTGCTCTGATCATCTCCTACCACATATTATATTGTTATTATGAGACAGTTTAGCGACTGTTTTATCTTTCCTTTTTGCTTGGCCTTCAAGTAGTCTGTTTGCTATGATTTGACCTTTACTTGTTTTTTTTTAACTTAGATTTTGGATTGTGAATTATTTTGCTACTAAAGCTGCTGTGTGATTAAATCCAAAACAGGCATATATTTGTAAATAATGCAGAATAAGTGTCTGCTGATGTGAGCTGGAAATTCAAGGGGTTAAGATTTAGCCACAAGTAATGGGGGAAGGTAGGTGTTGTCCTGCTTACTGGAGGCCAGAACATTGTCGACAAACTCCTTTTGGGTGATTCGACCATCCTGATCTCGATCGATGCTGCGGAAAACATCTAAAATCCGAGATTTGAGGTGACTTATCCATTGCATGTACCTCTTGCGCCAGATATTAAAGTCAAAGTTAGCAAACTCTTCCAACTGTGAACAGAAAAAAAAACAACATGAGAGTGATTCACACCATAAACCATTAAACATGCAGCTTGTAAATTCAGTATTCATTTGAAAGCATCTAAAAATTGCTATGAAATTGCTATGAAGTATTTGATTACTACAAGGAAATCAAAAAAAAAAAAACTCATGTAGTTAAAAGACCATGAAAAGCAAGTATGGACCAGGGGGAACTAATAATTAAATAGCTTATACAGCCAGTTAAACAGTACTTAATGCAATTATGCTGTAACACAGTAACACATTGAGAGTAATGACCTCTCTGAGTCTCTGCTGGTGCTCTTCAAGTTTGGTCTGTCTGCTGTGGGCCTGGACCCACAATTTCTGCCACTGGCTGACCAGTTGACACAACTGTGGTGTATGAGGATCCAGCCTCTCCAGTGGCAATACAACTGAGGTCTGGGACTTTGCCGGTCCTCTCCTTTCTGTACACACGGCACACAAAATAAAGTAAAATGCTTTCTTTTTATTAAAGGGGTAAAACTGGATGTTTTCTGGGTAACACTTACTGGTTGGCGTTTTGTGGCTTGGAGACACTTGCTGCTTAGGAGTCAACTTGTGTTTGCAGGATTTTGTGGCCTTTTCCACTTCTGTTAATTTACTCTTTAACTCATCCATAAAAACCTACAAAGAAATACAATGAATTGCATTCACCAGTAATCATTTGTTTGTAGTGAAGGCGAAAAAGTAAGCATTTGTACCGTATGCTGGGTGATGAGCTCTGCTGTCTGCTCTATGTCATCAGGAAAGGGTTCCTGGTCTCTGACGTTCAATGATTCTTCAGCAGTGGAGATCCAGTCCAGGAGGCGCTGCACCTCCTTTCTCTCAGCCTCCAGAGCAGAAAGTGTAGTTTGGATTCTTTCAGCTTGCTGCTGTGCCCATGTTTGGACCTGTGTCATACATGTATACACACAAACACATAAATAACCAATAAAGACATGATAAGTATAATTTCTTCTAGCAATCTGCCTGTGTCTATATTAGTCACTCACCTCCTCAAAGCGAGTTTTGGTGACACTGATCCAAGATTTGATGGTAATAACAGAGTCAGGATGGCAGGAGGACAGAATCTCTTCACCTAAGCTTTGTATGCATTCCAGCGCCACCTGATGACTACTTAAAGAACTCACTGATTCCTGTTCATACAAAGTAGGAAATTAATGTTTTATATATTCTAACATGCATTGTTTTTGTTTTTTAACTATAAAATGATCAGAACCCTCATACCTTGTGCTGAGTAAGAAATGTTCTGAGAGCCTCTTCTTCCTCAGGTAGCACTCCATACTTCAAAATTCTCTCAGTGTCAGCAAGTTGATCAAGGAATGAGTGAACCATTCTGTCAAACTCTTCTGCCTGTTAGTGATTTATATCAACAGTAAGTTTTTAAAGGAGTTTTTTAATAGATCGAATCCTACATAGTTTTTTTCTTTACAATTTCTAATATAACTCTTCATAATTTATTATTATTTTAATTCCATAGTGCTGTTAAATTCTTAATTCTGATAGATCACAAGGGGACTGCTGTAATTTAAATGACAGAATTTATATTTTGAGCTCACTCTAATACATTATCTCTTCTGCAGTAATAAATAATCCCAGGGACTGTTATGTTGGGTGGTCCATATAATCTAAGCCTAATAATTAAAGTATTAAAAAAATGTATGGTGAAGCTTTCTGTTAAGACTTATTAACTTGTTTTGTTTATAATCTTTAAATATGATACTTCAAATAATGTTTTAAATAAAATTGTACATTAAATAAATTATTGTAGTATAACTGGAATAAAATACTGGATACTGCCCATGTATTATTTTTATTTAAATGCAAATACAAATAAACATAACCAGGGTAGTTACTAATACTACTTAATACATTGGTTGAAAAAGGGATCAATAATGAAAAAGGGATACAATTTCTAATAATTCTATAAATGTGTAACCCTTTTTCATTATTTTCTGTAAAAATAAAAATTGCTTTGGGACAATGTCCATTGTTAAAAGCGCTATATAAATAAAATTGAATTGAATAGTATATAATAATTCAACTACTGCACATCATAGTACCAGTCAGTGATGCAAGTGTCAGTACCTGTCGTAGTGCCGCCTCCAGTCTTGTCTGTCTGGACACCGAGAGTTTACAAACAGCCTCCCAGCGGACCTCCAACTCCTCCATCTGCTCCTGAAGCCAGTGGGCATCAGCGGTGCTTCCACGAGTCAGATCTCTCACAGAACGCTTCAGGGTGCGTATACAGCCTGCACGCTTCCCCAGCTCTTTCTGGAACACCTAAGATAACAGTGGGCCAAACAATGTATCTTCTTATTCTACACTGCAGAGGAACAAGATTTCTGAACAAGAATAACATGTATTGAGAAAGTACCTTGTGTTTATCAATTAAATTATTGACCAAGTCCTTTTCACCACCAACAGGCATATCTTCACCAACCTGCGGCTCGGCCCTGTACAGCCAGTCATTTAGTGCCTGGAGGGCATCGCTGAACCTTCCAGAAAACAGCAGCGCCTCCTCCAGTTTATGTTGCCTTAAAAAATAATGGCATTGCAAAAGGTTACAACTACGGCCTTAGATATATTAAGGAACATTAATTTACTGTGCATCTATATAGATACTTTAATTGATACTGATATTCACCTCTCCATAGACTTCCCACTGATGGTATCCCATGAGTCTCTGAGTTCAGACACCATGTTCTCAAGCTGCTGGGTGTCTAAAGGATTCTGGGTCTTTCCTAAGAGGGTGCGACCATTCTTCAAACAGGCCTCATACATTGGCCTCTTCGAGCGAAAGAGTTTATGGAATTCCTGTAAACACACATCATGTTATTTGACCTTTTTATTGTCATTATTGTCATTCATGCAGTACTGTTTCTGAGATAATGTTACCTTCTGCTCAGTGAGCTGCTGCTTGATCTCCTCATGGGACACAGCGATCTCCTTATGCGTATCCAGAGTCTGCTCCACTTCAGTCATCCAGTCCATCAGCAGCTGCCATGACTCACTGAACTGCATAGAGGACACAGAAAACACAGAAATCATTACAAACATATTCATAATCAATCTTGTGGCTAGAATGGAAATCTTTGCTTGATATTGATATTGAATTTATCACAATTTTATTAAACTTATTGAATTCATGAATATTACTTATATAATAAAGTAAAGTATTTAATCTATCTAAAGTAGTCCAGTCCACAGTATAGCGAATGACATAACATTAGCTAATCTTTTATATGATAAATATAAAGTAAATTAATGTATAACTAAATAACTAACTGGTTTATATTTTCATTTAGTTAAAATACACCAAAATGTATCTAGGTTATAGGAACAAAACATGATGGGAGTGCTGTTATAGAAAAATAACAACAGGGTGGTGTCATGTGGCTGGTACAACGTTACATAACCAACCCAAAGTGTTTAATTCCTTTTTTTACAACAGCAGTTTTTCAACTATTTATTTAACTAAAATAAGTATTTTTAGTTATTATTTATTTATTATTTATTACTTGGAAATTCAAATCTTTTTATCTGTTTATAGTTACATTTAATACTGTAAATGTCTGTAATACTACCCTTAACATTATCTGTGTTATATGTTTTGTTATTGTAGCTGTAGACTACCATCCCTTTACCTATACCTTGAAACCTAAGACTCCTTCCATAAGTGGTACACATACATTTCTCCTCATTGAAAGCATTATTACTTTAATGAATATTTTTATATAACAGAATTATCTGTTAATCTGTTAATTATTAGTCTTAGATTATAGGGGGACATACACCATACATGTTATGTTACTATAGAAATAATAATGTATTAGAATGAGCGCATTAATATAAATTTATGATTTGTCTGCAGTCTGCACTATTTCAGAGCTGCTCTTAAACAATATTAATCAACACCTACTGATATGAGAACTCATCAGTGCTGTCGTATAAATTTGGTTATATTCAAATCACAATAAATTCATGATCAGAGGTTGTTCTTGCTTTTGTATGACTGTATGCTCCGTTTAGTCCATGTGAGGAGCTAGGTCACCTGTTTAACATGCTTCTTAACATCCTCCAGAGTCTTCCCCCTCTCCGTGGTGTGCTGCTGGAGCTTCCTGTAGCGGTCTTTCACTGTTATCAGTAGATTCTGTACCACATCACAGTCCTCTTTCCTGCTGAGCTCCAACAGCTGTGAGGCAGCATTCTCTACACAAGATTTCTTCTCCCCGTATGACTGAACCTCACTCACCAGCATCTGTTATGACAAAAACACATAAAGTATATTAAAAATGAAGAATATCAAAAATAAATCCACATTACAAGCACAAAATAAATCAACACATTTATGTCATAACATTTGTATTGGGCTACAACATAAAGAACCAACAGACCTTGTGTTCCTGAAGCTGGGTGTTGATAGTGTCAATGATGAAGCTGGGAGTAGGCAGGGCACTAATGACCTCTTCACACTTTGCTATTTTAGTCAGCAGATCTTGGACATTGCTGTTAAACTCCTTTGCTAGACCAAGTCCTTCTGTTAGCTTAGCCTGGCGACAAAGAGAAAAAAGTAGGGACAAACAAATTAAAATCTCAAGAAAGAAGAAGTTAGAACAGAACTCTTAGAATAAGAACTCTTATCTTGTTCTCTCACCTTGCGGTCTTGCATTTTGGTATAGACAGTGTTCCATTTCTGCTCCAGAATGCTTAAGCTGTGCTCAGTGCTAGATCCATGGGCCACGTTGCTTCCCTCTAGCATCCTGTGGACAGCGTTACGGATATTTGTGTAGGCATGCAGTTTAGAATCCATCTCATTACACAGCTCCTGCAGACACAGACACAGACAAGAGCAACTTTTACAACAAGTGAAAGTGAAAGTGAACGTGCACTATTTGCCTACTGTGCTTGCACACAGAGGAATGTGACCTCCACATTTAACCCATCCGTGCAG